>CM061525.1:11465000-11660000 GCA_030068015.2 Neoceratitis asiatica | reverse complement strand
GGGCGGTGCTCTGACAAGTCCGGATCTTCTTCACCTGCGTCTCGCTAGCCGCCGGCGTCCAAATCGGTACAGCATAGTTAACGACCGGCCGGTCAATTGCCTTGCACGTTGCCAGCAGCGTTTCTTTGTCTTTCCCCCAAGTACTACCGGCTAGCGATTTGAGGATTTTGTTGCGACTCTGTACTTTGGTGGCAATTACAATCGTATGCAGAGTGAAGGAGTGCAGGCTATCAAATGTGGCTCCCAGTAACTTTGGGTTGTTCGTGGTCGGAATTTTTACGTCATCGACCTTCACATTGAGTTCAAGCCGGTACTCCTTCATCCAGCTGGTGAAAAGGGTGGCAGAGGATTTCGGGGGTTGTAGATGTAGATGTCGTGCAGTGAAGAAGTTGGAAGGTTGGCGAGATAGCAGTTTCCTTTGGAACAAAGGCTATTAATATCCTGGACACATTTCACCCTTTCGGCGACCTAACCCCGTTTAGGTCATCAAGTAATATTTTGAGTTTTATTTATGGTAGCTTTGATCTCCAGCAATTTTTGATACACATTTTTCTTCGAAACCCAAGATATTTTCGAAAATGCGTAGTGAAGCGGAATATTCTACATTATTAGCCTGCATACGTTTATATATATATATATATATAATTTAGTGGTGTACTTGATATTGACATTAACTTACAAGGTCCTAACCTCACTTTTTAATCCATCAAATATAATTTTACATAAAAAATGCTAACCATTTAAGCTAATTTTTCAACTTAAATAGTCACAAAGGCAAATTTAACTTAAAACCAATAACAAAAAAAAAACTCTTAACTCAACACTCAAAAGCCACAAACTAAATACGCCCGCTGGTTGCGAAAATCAAAACAAGCAAGGCGTCAGAAAAAATGAAAGAAAAAACAACATTTGTAAGTGTTGAAAATGTATACGAAATCGTACAAATCTGGTCTACAAATAATATATAATGCACAGAGAGATATGTATGTATGTATGCACGAGTTTAACACAATTTATGTGTATATTTGCGCGTGCCAAATTTCCAAAACACGTACCAACTACCAGAAAAACTTGCTTATCTGCAAACTAACCGAGTGGGCAACACGCCAAATTATTGGGCCACCGGCAAAACGAATCAGCAACTGGGCATATGGTGGAACCAAACGGAGTTGTTACTGTTGAAATTTCACTTGGCCGCAAAAAACAATAAAGAAAACCCAAAAAAAAAAACCAAAAACAAAGAAAAATAGAATTTAGTGTGAAAAACTTCCGGGAAATCAAAGGTCTGAGTGAAGGGAAAATGCAAAAACAAAAACGAAAATAAAAAACATTTTTAACACCTGACAAATGCAGAATGAAGCTGAAGGCCAACAAGCGTCCTTTATGTGCATGCATACATACATATGTATGACGGTAAGTGTAGGTGTATTTATTATGGAAAATTTTGTATGGAAATTTCACACCTTCAATTTAAGCAAAAAATAAAAAATTCACCAAAAAATTTAAATGCATGAGGAGCTATAGGAGTTGTGCATACATTTATACAATACATTTTCATATATTTTTCATACGTAAAAAAAACGTCTATAGTAAATTCACAATTTTCCATACCGACATACACATACATGTTTTATTATTCCTCAACACACTTTACACTGGTCCTCATCCATTTATTATTTTCACACTCTATTAATGAAAACAACTTTCCCCCTTTACCTTTCTGCTATTGGAGGAAATTTTGAAATTGCGGTCACGTGTTTGCTTATTCATGAGAAATGTGGCCTGCCACTCTCTGCGTGTTGGTTATTAAAAATTAAAAATATGTTTTGTGAAAAAAAACCAGAAAAGGCACCTAATGCCGGCTAAAGAATGTCTGAATTCATAAATGAATGTGCGCAAGTGTAAGTGTAGTTTTTTTCTGCTTTTGGCTGCATATTTTTTGCATGAATTGATCTAATAAACTAACATTAAAATAGCAATATGTGAGAAAATACTTGTGAAATGATTGAAATTTTTTCCAATAATTCTTTGTATTTTCACATTTTTTTCATTTTATTAGAACATGTTAAGCCATGTATCAGAAATTTGCTAAATTCATGCTGGTAGCAAACTTTTTTTTATTTATCAATCGATGTTTGCACTCAGTGGGTAAGGAGTGGAAATCATTTGAGCTATAATAAAAAGTATTAATCACATTTCTTTGGATTTCATTTCCAAGATTTTTAATTAAGATGCAAATGTATGGCAAGTATTGAAAATCAACGCTTATAAAGGGTGTTTTTTATAGAGGTATAGAACTTTAAGTTGGCATTACTTTTCAAGATGGCGACCGATTTAACAGCTGTCAAGTGATTTATTCTCAGTTTGGTTTGGCAATTCATTATGAATAGACTCACGCCTGAACAACGCTTGCAAATAGTGCAATTTTATTTCGAAAATAATGGCTCTGTGCGGAAAAAGTATCGCGCACTACGTCCATTTTAGCGATGTTTAGCGATGAAGCGCACTTCTGGTTGAATGGCTACGTCAACAAACAAAACTGCCGCATTTGGAGTGAAGGTAATCCTCAAGTGTATGTTGAAACACCGTTACATCCAGAAAAACTGACTGTTTGGTGCGCTTTATGGGCTGGTGGAATCATTGGTCCGTATCATTGAACGTAGTGCGCGATACGTTTTCCGCACAGAACCATTATTTTCGAAATAAAATTTCACTATTTGCAAGCGTTGTTCAGGCGTGAGTCTATTCAATTGAAAAGTAATGCCAACTTAAAGTTCTATACCTCTATAAAAATCACCCTATATAATAATTCGCTGATGAAGTTTTGCATTTATGTTGATCTGCTAGCAGTTTGCCAAAGTGTCAGGTTAAAAACTCATAGCGCTTTGCGAATGTATTTCAAGCGTGCTACGTACTTACCGGCACAAGTATTGCACACATTTTAATATAGGAAAGTAGAATCCATATGTAGAAAGTCACAAGCTCGAATAACACTGAATCTGATGTTAAAATGTCAACAGGCTACCAAATTAGTTTAGCCTCCATCCTTGAAAGACACATTTAAGCACTTTTGTATCTTCCGGCACAACTGTAGAGTCCGAAAATTGAAAGGTTACCTTCCCTTAGACCCTTTCAGTAGCGAGCGGCAGTGTATGGAGAAAGAAGTAATGTATACATCGTTATATATCATATAGATGCGGCTAAAAACTTTCACACGCACATTACATAACTATTTGACGATCAAACACATATTTAAGCAACCACAAATTGGTTTTGTGAAGCAACATCTCTATTGAAAGCGGATTAATACGGAAGTTCCAATGGCACAGCCTGCACTTCCGTGGCGGCACATTTCTTCTATACACGTACAAAACTTTTGAAATATAATAATTTATATATACATACACACACTTTTGAAGAACTTAAATATGATAAAAATTCACATCAAATAACTACAAATGCACTTTTAATGTTATAAATTTTAAGCACAATCAAAAAATTAATATGCGCGCCAACTGTTGCCCACATCCGCTTTGCATAACTGTAAAAAATTGCTAAAACGAGAACTAGATGTCGCAGCAAACTCCATTTGTAAACAACAGCTGTTAATCAGCTGATTACAAAACGGCTATGAGCAATCCATTGTCTTCATAAATAGAGTTGATAAAATCTAGTGGAAATTAAAAAAGTTTCGATTTAAATATATATAATTCATATGCATTAGTGAGCAAAAATGTCCTGCTTTGGTTGCAGCAAGAAGTATGGGCTTTTCACTAAGGAGGTACTTAAAACAATCGTTATTGATATTACCGTGACTTGAATAGTGTGTAAATGTGTTTTTTTTTATTTTCTTTGTTCAGCATGGCTGTCCCAATTGTGGCTACTCCTATTGCGTTAAATGTCTCAAACGACCAATGCCTGTACCACGACACGGTGGTAAAGTGTTAAATGTCTGCCTAATATGTTATGACCAACTTTCAAAGTTGCAAGCAACTGAAAAAGTGGTTGACATCGATGCGTTACCTGGTGTTTTGGTAACAAAATCTAAAGGAAATAAAAGCGTTGATCCACTAGTGGCAGCTGCAGCAGCGTTGTTGGAGTAGGGGAAAAATATAGCACTTAAATAACATTATTTATTAACTATGTACCATTCCAGAGATGATCCTCCATCAGATTTAGGTGAAGTTTTAGCGCCTATATCCAAAGCATCAACTACAGCCACTGAAGCTACACATTCCAATACAGAAAATGCAGAAATTGAAGAAAATTTAGATTCTGTTATTTCTAAACGCCTCAAAGATCTAAAAACAATTGATAATCCTTCAACAGATGAAGAGATACGTGCACGACTAGCCATATTAAATGGCTTGCCACAAAAGGATTACTCCAAGAAAGATTTGCTACTATCTACAGATGTACGAAGCGATCAACAAAAAATGCAAGATCTTTTAGAACAATTTATGGGCGAATCGCAAATCGATCGTCAAGTAGCAAGTGAACGTAATGACGCCATATCGGATATTGAACGCCGGTTGAGAGCACTGCGAGAACATCCTGTGGATGGTGCGAGTAGCTCTGCTGTAGGTGGAACTCAAAAAGAGCATTCACCAGACAATAATACACCTAGTGATAATGAAGATGACGAAGCAGTACTAAAAGCTGTAATGCAAAAGGTACATTATTACATTTATGAATTACATTTATGAATTAAATTATAACAAAATACTAATTATTATTTTCATTTTCACCCGCCAGTATTTGGCAGAAGCGCGCCTACCAGCAACACCAACAAGCTTGGAAACTGAACTAGCCTCTGGTGTGCCACCTCCACCAGCCGGCACACGTCCAAGTGATCTCGAAGAGCTACCTTGGTGTAATGTATGTAACGAAGATGCTGTTTTTCGTTGTGAGGGCTGTGATGGTGAACTATTTTGTGCGCAATGTTATCGTGAGTGCCACGACGACGATGAAGAGTATCGCGCTCATAAAAAGGTTTCATATTCCGCTCCACCAAAATTTAAAGAAAATCACTTTTAGTATAATGCTTTGCAATGCAATAAATAGTAACTCAACCAAATTACGGGCATACATGTATGTTTTTTGTTTATTCGTCTATTTAACGAAAACAGACATATAACATATATAATTATATAAAATTCGTTAAGCTTTTATCAAAATAATGAAAAATAAAAATAAGACCATGTCTAAAACTTTAAAGCTTAATATGAATAGTGATAGATGTACATTTGTAAGGATATGGTGTGAACAGTTTTCTAGGTTTAAGAACAAAAAACAATTACGAGTATATGAATATGTAACTTTAAATCTATTAATATAATATTTCTGCATTGATTTTAATCAAAGCATAACAAAATTTTGATCTTTTACAATCAATCAATGGGCATATTTTATAAACTGTTAACTTATACATATTGGCATAGTATTGTGAGCCGTCATTTTCGTCACCTTTGCCCATTTGATTAGTTGATAATTTAGCTTGGCAACAAAATATAAATTCTTCACTTATTCTACTCGACAACTATTATACAACATTATGTATATGGTTTTTTTTTTTGCTTCGGCGAATATTGCACCTATACGTGTAAAAAACAAATGAAACGTACGACATTATATGCGTAATTTCTCTAGGAATTTAGGCACTAAATGTTGCGCTGAATAGCGATCGAATGTGAAATATTCGAAAAATGTATCTCTTTGACGTCGAAACAATTCCGGATTGCGACACCAATTATATAACATTTTAATTAACTGATTGGAAGTATTGTAGAGGTTCTCTTTAGGATATATTTCGGGATATACAAGTTTGTTAGGCGCTATTGGCATGCAACCACAATAAGTAGCTTCCAACCTAGAACAAAAAAATATTGAAATTATTGACAAAAATTTTACTTCTATTCAACTAAAAACATACATGGCCACACCATAAAATTCATGTCCAGCCGTTGAAATTACAACATCCCCTGATAGCAACGTTTTTATATACTTATCACGCGGTAGGAACCCAAAATTTATTAATTTTGCACCCAATTTATCTTGTAAGCCATCGAAGGACTCTGGCGCTGCTTGGTAGTTCTCACCACAAATTGTCACTTTAAAGTCAACTTGTCGTTTGTTGAGCTCCAATAATACCTCTACCAGCAGTTTTGGATTTTTATCATGCTCCCAACGATGTGGCCAAATCAAATGCAAACAGTCTTTGTCACTCATCAATGAAGTTAGTGATGGCTCGGCTCCTCCAATCATAAGCCTTTTGTTGGGAAAGGCATGGAATTTAATGGGATAATAAATGACTTCACATTTCTTTTCAATTTTTTCGCGTATATGCTTCAATTTAAAATCGGGTTGTATGTTAAGAAAGGGCGTGATGCTGTCCAGAAAGGAAGTGCGGTTGAAATTCGAATTAAAGATTATGTTGTCTGCTGAAAGGCTGTAGATAACATATAAATATTTCCATGTATTTCAATATATATTCTTTAAATAAAAATGAAACAAACTGAAAAACATACCATGTTAGTATTTGATTCAATCCATACTGGCAATCGCGCTCCTTTACTTCGCGCACCGGATAAACCAATTGGTTTTCATGAAAATATACAATTTTTTTACAATTCACCAAATCCGGTCGCACACCCAACAACTCAGCCAAATTCAGTACAGAACTGGTAAAGAGCACTTTATATTCATGATCCATAGGTATGACCTGCGAGAAATATAATGCCCCGGTGCGTGCACGCCAATGCCACTTTTTCGCAGGCAAACTGAAGATTTCATAGTCACAGATATTTAGGCCTGCCAAAAAAAAAAATTAATTAATATGTAAAAAAGTGCAGCGGAAGTGGAAATGCAGCAACCGGCGCTTTACTATAGCACTGTGCACTCACATTCGATGATTGTATCTATCAACTGCTTGTGGCTGCCACCATAAAATGGTTCTATTATTAATATTGATGGCCTTGACATTGTAATGTGCTAAAAAGATTAAACTTTTAATTAAACTTTCGCGAAAATAACAATAAAATACATATGATCTATTTTGATATAAAATTTGTGTGTACCTCATCTGCATGCAGTGGAACAAAAAATCAGCTGCATTGGTATGTGTAATTAGAAATAAGAGTTGCTTCATTTAGTACTGCTTGAAGCCCTTGAATTTTAAGCTAAAACATTAATTCCCCAATGCATGGAATATACTTATAATTGTTTTTTTAATTATACTGCAATAGTTCTCAATATTTAATTTTCAATTTTTAATTTTTTTTCTCAAAATTATAAGGAACATTTATATATCGTATGGCATCTATCACTTATCGTCTTCGAATCTACTTGACATTTTTGACATTTGCTTGACCATCATAACCCAAAAATCCTCAACTGATATTGAATTGTGAGTTTTACTGGCGACAATTTCACAAAAGTTTATAACATTCAAATTTGAAAACAAATAATTAAAAAATCTCTACGACGATGTCTATCACTTCAGTTAAAACTTCTGATGAATACAACACTCTAATCAAGTAAGTTATTGTTATCTCTCATGCCTTACAAATTGAGTAAAGATTTGAGTTTTGCATTCTGCAGTGCGGAGAAGACAACAGTAGTACTATTTACAGCCGATTGGGCAGAGCAGTGTAAACATGTACAGGAAGCCCTTGAGGAGCTGGCAAAGTTTTTGAGCAACAAACTGCAATTTGTGAGCATAGCCGCTGAAGACTTTCCAGAGATTTCCATGAAGCACCAGGTATATATAATTAGTACTTCTTAATCCATCAAATAAAAACAAACTTTTATTTATTTTGAAGCACCAGGTATATATAATTAGTACTTCTTAATCCATCAATTAAAAAGAAACTTTTATTTCTTTTAGATTGAAGCCGTACCCACTATTATATTCTTCACTAAAGGCACAGCAGTGGATCGTGTGGACGGTGTTAATGTAGCTGAAATTACAGCGAAATGTAAAAAGCTTGGTGGTTCTGTCGCCGGTGAATCATTGGAAGAACGTTTAAAAGCGCTTATCAACAAAGCGGATCTCATGGTGTTCATGAAAGGGGATCGCAATGCACCACGTTGTGGTTTCTCCCGCCAAATAATTGAAATTTTAAATGCAACAAGGTGTGTATCACTTTTGGTGTGGTATTAAAAATTCTAATAATTTTTTACTTCAGTTTACCCTATGAAACTTTTGATATCCTAAATGATGAAGAAGTCCGCCAAGGTTTAAAGACTTACTCAGATTGGCCTACATATCCACAGGTCTACGTTAAAGGCGAACTGATTGGTGGCTTAGATATTATTAAAGAACTTAAAGCAAATAATGAATTGGAGACAGCACTGAAAGGTTAAACAGATGACCGCAAGACCCATGCATTCATACATAGGCGTAAAATTTTATTTATTACAGAAATAAAATTGGCAACTGGTTTTGGTACACAAACAAGATTTGTTGTTTGGTTTATTAAGTGATGATTTATCAAGGACAACTTGATAAAATATATATGTATGAATTTAATCACTAAAAATAATATTTGAAAAGGAAAAAATTAGTACAACGAAATAATTAATTAATAAAAAGCGTATTTGCTATACATTTTAATGTTTATGCGGTTAAACATACATGCATATAAAACGTTATACTTAATTCCTATTTGTCAATTTCAACATTTGTGTTCTTCCATACATATATTTCTATATAGTATATATATTTAATGTAAATGGCGGCATTTCATTAAACATTCCAATATAAATTGTTGGAATATAGTGATGGCTTCGTGGCGATTGGCAGTAATATAATCCAGCCAACAAATCCAACAATG
This sequence comes from Neoceratitis asiatica, assembly GCA_030068015.2. Taxonomy (NCBI): domain Eukaryota; kingdom Metazoa; phylum Arthropoda; class Insecta; order Diptera; family Tephritidae; genus Neoceratitis; species Neoceratitis asiatica. The sequence continues at coordinate 11,651,166 of CM061525.1, read as the reverse complement.
TAACATATGATTAGAAGCACGCGACGCACCAAATGTTGTTGCCATAAATCTTGCAAATCAGGTAACCCCATGTGATTACAAAATGCATGCACTAGGAATGGTGCAACAAAATGGCCAGTTCGCGCAAATAAGAAAGCCGAGTAAAAGCCAAAAACAGTGGTGTAAGTCAGTTGAAAGCCTATTGGGAAAGAAAATAATTAGCATAATTTAAAACCCAAAAATGCTTCAACTTACAAGATATTACTATGGCAGTTTTTAATTCCATGCCCAAACTTAAACGCTCACCAATATGGTGAATGTGCGCGGTGCCAAAGAAAAGTGGCGTAATGAACACAGACGTTAAGGGTGAGAAACTTTGCAGGATTAGTGGCATCATGCACGCACGAAAAACAAATTCTTCACTTATCGGCGCCATAACATGGTTACGTATCCAAAGTATATTTTTAAATGAGCCGATCCAATAGTCTGTATCTGATAAAAAAAAACTTAGTACAGCGGGGAAAATAAAAATAAATTTCTTACCCATAAAAATTTTCAACGACTCATTTTGCATTTGAACGCAAAGTGGACCCAAAAACAATAACATTGTTAGCAAATACGGTAGCACTATAGCTGGAAAGAGCCCCTGCCAGCGTAATCCCAATATTTCGGCAAACGGTACTCGTTCAAGTAAATCTGGAGACGAAAATTTATATAGAAATAATGGCGAAATCAGCATTACTATCGAAACGCTGAAGAAGCGTCTCTTAACAGTCGCCGGGTGGTCACGATTATGTTTGGTATTCCAGACATACAGGCTGGCTACATATATCACTGATAGTATGAGACAACAACTAACTGATGTCACTACTGGTATATGTGGTAAGGGAAGTAGTGCACTGGCAGCAGTCCCTTGGCTGTTATTACCGTCGAAGCTATCATTCATGATATTCACTTAAATTTATTAATATTGGCCGTTGTAGTTCCTGAGTTTTTTCATTTGTATAACAAAATATACAAAATACTTAGATTTTATGAAAACACTTTCATGTGTGGGATGAGCAAATGTACAAAATTTGCAAACTAAAATCAACAACTAACAGCTGTTTGCAAAGTTGAAGCTGCCAAATATTTTTTTAAATTCGGTGATGGTCCCATTGAAGATTGAGGAATTTAAGCTTTAGAAGACATGACAAAATTTGCTCACATCAGTTTCTAATTAGTGCAAAAGTTGCTCCCAGGAATTGCAACCCTACATCAGCTGCTTTAGTATTTTACTCTCTTCTCTTTTTTCAAATAGATTTGAAAAGTAAACTTCTGATAAGAAAATGCTCTACATTAAATAAAGGCACTGATTGAAAATAAAAGTCCGAAGTGCTGCTATTGTTTTGGTTTTAAATTTTGTGTCATCATTAAATTTAATTAAAAATACTTGTGTTTGGTGAATTTTCACTAAACTATTTTGTTTTAATAACTTTATTAATAAAATAAAATGCTGCCTCTGTTACGTGCTGCTGCCGGCTTTACTCCCGCCATGCGGATCTTCCAAAAGGTTAAGTTGATATTTATAGCCCATATAAATTGTCACATATTCAATTATTATTTTGACCTATCCAGACATCACATCTGCAGCAAGTACGTAATTTAAATTTGTTGGAGTGTAATAGTAAAGAACTCTTGGAGAAATACGGTGTAGCTATACAGGAATTCAAAGTACTTGATAATTCATCCAAAGATGCACAGTTGCTAAACCAGTTTGGTAAGCTTGCATCATTGTCATTATATTTTACTGATTAATAAATATATATCACGCGACATTATTCATCAGATTGTCCAGAGTATGTGGTGAAGGCGCAGATACTGGCAGGCGGTCGCGGTAAAGGTGTTTTTGATAGTGGGTTCAAAGGTGGCGTACATCTTACAAAAAAGTCAGTATCATGCTTATAAACAAACAAATTTTACTTGTGCTGAAAATGTTTTTATTTTTATTTTTATTAAACACATAGGAAGGAAGATGTGTTGTCACTAATTAAACAAATGATTGGTCATCGCCTCATCACCAAACAAACACCAAAATCTGGTATTTTGGTTAAGAAAGTAATGGTGGCACGTAGCGTCAACATAACACGTGAAACTTACTTATCAATTGTATTGGATCGTGAACACAATGGACCAGTGCTAATCGCCTCACCCGCTGGTGGTATGGATATTGAAGCGGTTGCCGAAAAGACACCAGAGAAAATTAAGACTGTGTCATTGGATCTCGATAAACCCATACCGCAGAATGTACTTACTGACGTTGCTAAATTCCTTGAATTTAAAGGTGAATGTGTGGAACGTGCTGCAGGGGAGATACAAAAACTCTTTGATCTCTTCAAAGCCGTGGACGCTACACAAATCGAAATAAATCCTTTAGCTGAGACCGATACAGGTGAAGTGATATCCGTTGATGCTAAGTTAAATTTCGATGATAATGCCGAATATAGACAAAAAGAAATTTTCGCCCTACACACTGCGGAAGAAGACACTGATCCACGTGAAGTTGAAGCCGCACAAAACAATCTAAATTACGTTGCAATGGATGGTAATATTGGTTGTTTGGTGAACGGTGCCGGTCTCGCCATGGCAACTATGGACATAATCAAATTGAATGGTGGTGAGCCAGCAAATTTCCTTGATGTTGGCGGTGGCGTTAATGAGAATCAAGTACTCAAAGCCTTCCAAATCGTCACTTCCGATCCAAAAGTCAAAGCTATACTTGTAAATGTATTTGGTGGTATTGTCAATTGTGCAACCATTGCCAATGGTGTGGTAGCAGCTTCAAAAACGCTCAATTTAAAAGTGCCACTGATTGTGCGTTTAGAAGGCACCAATGTGGATGCAGCCAGGAAAATATTGAAAGACTCAGGCTTGGCCATACAAACAGCTGTCGACTTAGATGACGCAGCACACAAGGCTGTTGCAGCATTGCACTAAAAAACGCTCCTATGGTGGCTCGTATAGCTCTGGTTAACTGAATACCTTGCGAACTGAAAAGTACATTTTTATACCAAATTAATTACAAACAGACGAATTTACACTTCATAAACAAGCATTTAAACAAAGTTGAATGGCATAGCAAGCTTTATAATTAAACAACAATTTTAGTTCTTATTCGTGTGATTCTTATACAATGAAATGTTACTACGTAGCTGTTTAGAAATAAATAATAAAGTGCATTTACTTAAAGTTATATGTGTAAATTAATTTTTAAATACCTCACTGCAATGGTTTTCATGCCTTTAGCTTTTTGATTATCTAACCAATTCCCCTGTGTTATTTCTAAAGCTTCATTTTCGGAGATGTGAATTTGCATTTTGCTATAAAATGTCCTTTTATTGTTGAAGTTTTTATAGCATGAGTTTTGAAGTAAAATTTTTCCTTCAATTTTGAATTTTTTTTATGGTTTTCACCTTTGCAGCGACACCTACCGTCATTTTTTTCTACTGTTAAATATTCCCTGCTTAAAGGACTTGTTCCGAAACAATGTGGAGAGTTTTTAGTACAAAAGGAAATTAGCTTTTGACAGTGTTCGTATTCCACTTTTACAAATTTACCTTTTCGCCGGTGTTTTCTATAATGGCAGGTGCCTTTATAATTTTCAAAATCAAACTGTCATCGTCTTTGAAGCTTTAAAAAGCTTACAAAAGCTCTTATAGCAACTCTATTTTATTTTTTCATGCGATTTCAATGTATACTAATGTTATTAGTATATATTTAAGAGTATGAGTTTTAGAAGAAAATAAAAGAGTGAGGTGAGTAATGAACTAACTGAGGTGCAGAGGCTTGTAATTATTTCTGAGTTTAATTGGTAGAATTTGGAGATGAAAGCTCCAAGCTTAGGGAAATCTAAGAAGGGGGTCCGAATTTAACTAATTTTTTATATTCAGAACTCCCCCACCACCAAAAGGCGTCTCCCTGATCGTATATGCCAATGATTGGTCGGTATAGTCATCAGGCTAGGATATTGATAACTTTTGTTCGAAGGTAAGCTGTTATCTCCCTAACCTTTTCTAATTATTCATTACCCGACCACTACAACTATCAGCTGAACGAAAGAGTTCGGTTCGAACTGAATGAGAATGTCGACGATGTCGAAATTCAGCCAATAAACATTCCAAAGTTACTGGAACTCACCTTCGCGGCAGGCTACAATCCTTCACTCCATAGAAAGTACATAGCCACAACCACTTATAAGGCTACAACACCATCACACAAGCAGTATCAGTTGCGATGCTACCGAAGTAACCGCCCTTGCAGACACTTGCTAAAAGCAGAAACGACACCTCTCAGACACATCGAGAATGAAGCACTCGACTATACGGACTCATTTCAGCAATAGCCAACAGAACTACTGGCCGGACCGACAGCCTTTAATCGTTAATCAAAACCGAAGTCAGTCAACATCTTCTTCAAGTAAAGTGAAACCAGATCGCTTTTCACCTGACACTTGCACCAGAGTGGATGTGCTCTTCCTTTGCTATTTGAGTGCTTTCATCTATTCGAATCACAGGTCGGCAAGCAGCGTAGTCACTATGTATTTTTTCACTGAACTATAACCATGGCGGCCACGATAGCTAAGTGTTTAGCATTGCGTATCCACTGGCCTGGATTCGAGTCCCATCTCGATCACCATTTAAAAATTATAGAAATTTAATTTTTCTAATTGCGGCCGCCACTCGGGAGGAAATGTCAAGCCTTCCGAGTGTATTTATGACATGAAATAAAATCTCCTCATACAAATCCATTGGCCTATGGGAGGCGGCTTAGAATAAGCTGTATGTCTCTCCATTTGTTGGCAAAAAAATCAAGACAAAGGAACTTTGCCGAAAATCTCTTTAGCGATTACAAAGCACCAAATATATATACATATATACAAGTATAATATGTCTACGACGTTGTATATTTCGCGTCTGCGGTATTCGTCGTTGGCAATGTGTAAAGGCTCAAAAACCGTTTTCTCGAAAACTCCTAGCGCCGACTCATCAGATGTTGATATTGTCCAATCGTCTGAACCTTTTAGTAGGACGGAATTGTTTTGGTTCTTCGAGAGAGCACTTTACTTCTAAAATGCCCACTCAGTCCCAAGTAGTACCGATTGGCAAGGTAAGGCTAACATTGTTGATGATGTTGACGCTAGTTTCTAGATAGATGAAATTGCGGTAGCCAAGAGAGAAACAGAGAAAGAGTCATCCTGTTTGAAATCTCGTTTGGTACCGAACGGCTTGTAGTGGTCTTTCCTGTTCGGACTGCGCTTTTGGTATTGTCCAGTGCCAGTTTACACAACCGTATAAGCTTAGCAGGGATACAAGTCAATGTCAGCTTTAAAACGAAATAAAGAGACCGCACCCGCCGCTTTGTTATTCTTCAAGCGGACAATTCTACTTTGAACTTCATTCTAGTCGGGTGATGAAATGTACATAGCACTGTCGCTATTGGGGGTTGTGGCTCACCATGTTCTGTGATTTCTTTCTCACTACAATTAAGTCGTTTGGAGTAGTGTTCCCTCCATGAGCGGTCTTGAAACCTTCTCCAAGTCTCCGTACAGTTCTGTAGTATTGTCTTGAGTTCTTTGTACTCACCTAAATAATATTAAATAAAAATGAAGAACCAAAGAATAAAACGATAAAACTAAAGCAATAAATGGCTTGAGCAATAACAAGCTTTGAGCTTTCTGTGTTTTTTTTTTAAGAAAGCTCAAATTTAAGGGAAATGTTTATTAACATTCGAAAGAACAGTCCTTTACATTTCTCTTTTGAAGAATATCTCTTTCAAATGTTGGCCGCGGCTAGGCGGAGTCCAATTTTCGATTACTCATTCGAGCATTTCGACTGGTAACTGGCGAATGATAAGTGTGATGTTTTGCTCCAAGGCCTGAAGCGAAGCGGAATTGTCCGCATAGACTTCAGAGTTTACATATCCCCACAGGAAAAAGTCTAACGGTGTGATATCACATGATCTTGGTGGCCAATCGACCAGCCCCCGGCTCAAAACGTGAAATTATCTGCTCATCGAAGTGTTCTCTCAATAAATCCATTGATTGATGCGATGTGTGGGAGTAGCACCTTGTGGCGTCTTGTTGAAGCCAAACGTCGCGGAGATCACGAGCTTCAATTTCAGGCAACAAATAATCGGCTATCATGGCGCGGTAACGGTCGCCATTGACGATTACGTTCTCACTGGCATCATTTTTGAAGAAATATCGACCGATGATTCCACCGGCCCACAAACCACACCATACCGTTGTTTTTTCCGGATAAAATGGCAGCTCTAGAATATCTTCAGGTTGCTCTTCGTCCCAAATGCGGCAATTTTGCTTGTTTACGTACCCATTGAAATGGGTCCCATCGCTGAACAAAATTAAAAAAAAAATTGGCTCGAAAACGTTGGATCTTCTTATAACTTTTCAAGAGCCCATATAGCGAAGCGATGACGCCTGGGAAGGTCGAGCAGCTTCAGTTCTCGCGCAAGCTGTATTTTGTACGCTATCAATTTAAGATCTCGACGTAAAATGCGCCAAGTCGTTCCATACGTCAGTCGGAGTTGCTGCGAATGGCGCCGAATTGACTCTCAACGGTCTTCGTGTACACTCTCAGCTACGCCGCTATATTTTCTTCACTGCATGCTGGACGTGGTCTATTCGGTCGAATATTATCCAATAATAAATTCTGAATGCTGGGTCCCAAGATGGGTGATGGTGTTGCGAATAGTACGCTCAGTAGACCAATTATGTTGACCATAACTTGAGCGAAACGCGCGCGAAACTCATTCTTTACAGAACGTGAATTTTCGTAATAAAGTTGAATGATTTGTAAACGTTGTTCAGGTGTAAGTCTTAACATGACAGCTTGACACGACTCACGCGTGATATGTCAGAAAAAGGCTATTGAAAAAAGTACCTCTACTTGGATCACCCTTTAGTAAGCAGTTGAGCATATCTTACCCGTTCAAAATCCCTAATCTCGTGAGTGCTAATGAATTTTGGTCATCTCTTGCGACAGGCACTTTAATGTGTGCACGCCTGATCTAAAAATATTTGATTTCAGAAAACCCAAATTCTTGAATAACAAATCTAAAATGAATCTAAAGCAACCCTAAATATTAAAAACCACCGCCAGCAATAACATTCAAACAAGTGGACTCTCTATATTCAGCGAATTCTTGCAGTTCTCATCATGTTTGCCTCTCCCAGGATTACGATGGAGTACATCTTTCAACACTCTGTAAAATTCGATTTTGCATAATTTTAACAAACATTTGGTCGAAAATGTTGGAAAATACGGAAATAAATAAAATGTTAAGGCAAAACACAATAAATTTAAAATTAAAACGAAAACTTAAAAAGTGTCTGAAAACCAAGTTTATTTGTTTAAATCATTTTTAAATTTAATCATTTTCATTTTATTAAAAAAAAATCGCCTATTATTTTACTCAAAGTTTGGTACCGCATTGCTGTTAATTTAACATAAAACTGTAAAATATGCTGGTTATTCACGCGCACTATCTCCTTATCATGGTCAACTGTTAGCCACACAAGCACGCTTACACGTGTATTTGTATTTGTGCACCCACTTTCAATCTCATCTTTCCATTCAATCAGTTTGCTAACAGCCTCTTTGGGTTTTTGGTCTTTGGCTTTACGTTTTGATGACGTTTGTGCGTTTGTGGCTGTGTAGAGCAATGCTAATACTGCAAGCGCATACATATGTGTGTATGGATTTGTATGTATGTGTAAACATGTGTTTGTGTGTGTACATTTGTTATGGCAATTGTTATTGTTATCGTTGCGTTTGCTCCAATGCCAAATGCACATTTTCACCCCACCCCGCTTCTCCTTCGTATGTTGGTATGTATGTTCACGTGAATTTTCACACCCACTGCGCCGTTTCCTCTTGTTATTTTGCATTTTACTTTTAGTTATGATTTTTAATGCGCGAATTCAGAGAAACCAACTTAATGCTTTTTTATTTTTTTTTATTTTTCATTTTTTTTTTTTAGTTTTTTGTTGTTGTTGTTGTTGTTATACTGTTGTTAAAGCTAGGTTGTTGCTGTTGTTTGTCACCTGTTATGAAGCCGTCAGGAAGTTTTGCGTTACATAAATACTAATACAAACATAACCTATAAATGTAAATTGATATAGGTTTGAACGTTTGTGCGCATATACTATACTTATATAGCACATGAAGGTCACAATGGTTGCAGCATGCGTATCAGTGATGAAAGTGACCAGTGGTATTGCAACAAAAGCAAAACGCAACTAAATGCAACAACAACAATTAGTTCTAAAAAAAACATCCATAGCCATGAATATGCATGTAAAAGTGTAAATATGTATGTACACATATTTACCTTTACAAGTATACTAGTTACGCTTATTTGCATATATACACATACATACATATATATATGTATATGCACACTTTTGCCTCAAGCACTTTTTCCACTGTGGTGAATGGTGAATGTTGAAGCTGCATTTACCACTAATTTAATTGTTGTTCTGTTTATTTATTTTTCTTTTTGTTTTTGTGTTTGTTTTTGTTTTTACGTAAATGCAAAATGCAAATACTCTGAGTTAACACCTTTCGCCAGAAGCGCACTTCGCGACGTTACATGGCATTGCAAGAGAGAACTTTGTTTACGTAAATAGCATAAAGAGAAAAGAGTGTGTTGAAGTAACTGGGTAAGGGGCGAGTGTATATATTTATACATACATACATATGTACTTATAAAGGGTGATCCAAGTAGAGATACTTATTTAAAATAGGCTTTTTTTTGACAGATCACGCGTGGGTTGTGTCAAGCTGTCACGTTATTTTTGTTCACTATTGTTTGGCATTTCATCATGAAAAGACTTACGCCTGAACAACGTTTACAAATCATTCAACTTTATTACGAAAATTCGCGTTCTATAAAGAATGTGTTCTTCTCGGCCCACTGAGCGTACTATTCGCAACACTATCATCCATCGTGAGACTCACCATTCATTATTGGATAATATTCGACCGTATAAACCACGTCCATTATGCAGTGAAGAAAATATGACGGCCGTAGCTGAGAGTATACACGAAGACCGTGGAGAGTCGATTCGGCGCCGTTCGCAGCAATTCGGACTGACGTATGGAACGAGTGGGTGCATTTTACGTCGAGATCTTAAATTGAAAGCGTACAAAATACAGCTTGGGCAAGAACTGAAGCCGCTCGACCTTCCCAAGTGACATTGCTTCGCTCTATAGGCTCATGAAAAGTTCCAAGAAGCTCCGACGTTTTCAAGCCCAATTTTGTTCAGCGATGAGGCCCATTTCTGGCTCTATGGGTATGTAAACAAGCAAAATTGTCGCATTTGGTATGGTTTGTGGGCCGGTGGTATCTTCGGTCCATATTTCTTCAAAAATGATGCCAGTGAGGACGTTACCGTCAATGGCGACCGCTACCGCGCCATGATAACCGACTATTTGAAGCCTGAAATTGAAAATCGTGATTTCCGCGATATTTAGTTTCAACAAGGCGGCGCCACTTCCCACACATCTCATCAATCAATGGATTTATTGAGAGAACACGTCGATGAGTAGATAATTTCACATTTTGATCCGGTCGATCGGCCACCAAGATCGTGTGATATCACACCGTTACACTTTTTCCTGTGGGGATTTTGTAAAGTCTAAAGTTTATGCGGACAATCCCGCTTCCCGATTCAGGCCTTGGAGCAAAACATCACGTGTGTCATTCGCCAGTTACCAGTCGAAATGCTTGAACATCATCGAAAATTGAACTCAACGGATGTACCATCTGAGACGTAGCCGCGGCCAACATTTGAAAGAGATAATCTTCAAAAAAATAAATGCCAAAGAATGTTCTTTCGAATGATAATAAACATTCCCCCATCAAATTTGAATTTTCCGTGCTTTTTTTTTTGAAATAAGTAGGGAACTTCGAAATGGTTCATGATGGTTATATATTACTTATATATAATTACTATAAGTGTATATGAATAAAAGCATACATGAAAGACAGACCGTTGGTTTTTCCATTCGATCTACAAATACCGTTTCGAAGGTAATGTACATGAATTGATGCGCCTGTTCGTCAATTATTAGTGACGTGCCTAGGCCAATAGACCCATTGTATGTATGTACATATGAGTACATGCAAACACACATTGCAAATAGGGGTAAGCATAATTTTTCTAAGCGCTACTTAATGAAGTTGCTAAATTGTGTAAATAAAATTTAATTATAACTAAACAAATTCACCGCCACCAACCAGGGGCAACATCGAAAAAACACAGTATAATCAAAATTTTTTTCTAAATATCGTCACACCCACATAAGCAGGAAAAAATGTTCATAACTTTGAGTATACATATGTATGTTAAGTATGTATTTCGGACATAAACTGTTTCTCATAAAGAATAATCAACTATTTAGAGTCGGTCTAATGCTAAAATTCTTTTAAATATAGTGGAAAACTTGGGAATAAAAAAATTTTATAAACTTTTTTGTACGACTTAAATTTTTTATAACTGAAACACAAAATACGTAAAAATTTGGTTTCATATTTTTGTTGAAAAAACTCATAAAACAATTGTATAAATAAAAATGCGGTAAATATTTGGCCAAAAGCATACACGCTACGTGCCGCATAATAGGAAGTTAAGAACATTTGAAATGAAACTGAAGCAACAACTTCTAAGTGTCATTTAAACCGACTGTAACGGTTGTTAGTAAACATTCGTCATACGAAAGGCCAATGTCGCACACACACACATATATATATATATACTTTACTTCGAATGTCAAAATTGAGGTCCACACCCGAAACTCTCAGTTTGAATTTATCGGTCGAGGTGTCGTAGTGTAACACCCGAAAGCGCGGATATTTGCAAAAAAAAAAGAATTTATATATAAAAATAGAGATTTATATAATATTGTGATCTGCTAAAAGTGATCGACATTTTTTTTTTAATTTACACATACATACATCATATACAATAAAATGAATTTAAAGTACGCTAACTTCGGTGGCGTGTTCACCATTTTGCTCCTGCTGCAAACATTTATGCCTCCAGGAGCTGAAAGTAAGCCAGCACCAGGCAAGCGAGGTTCTATGGGTGAGTTAAATGAGATCTCCATATATGATGGTATTGAAGTTAAACAAAAAAAAAAGAAAATAATACTGTATTCGGCTATGCCGAAGGCTTTATACTCTTCGTGAACATTTCAATTTTTTTTTGTAAAATAAAAAATTCGATTTGCATGATTTTCGGTGTCATTATTTATATGAATTTACGTATATATAATACCAAATTTCGCACTATGAGATGGTTTTTTGACGGATTTTAGATCCAAAACTCCATATCTGAAGGAATCGAACCAAAGTAGATATACCATTTCATGTTCATGAAAGATATAAATAAGCCGAAATTTACACTATGAAATTAAGTTACGTAACCACTCCGCACACAAAACGAGTTACGCAGCAACCTTTGCGAGAGACTTCGTATTTAACGGGTCAATTGAAAAGTACCATAGGAAAACACAGTTTTTTTTACAAAATTATAATTTTTTTTTCAGCATAAATCTCTTCTTTTCGATACCATTTTTTTAGTACGATTTGTGATTTGCTTTAAAATAGGCCTAAATTGGTGATGAACTATTCATTCGACGAAAACTTCTTCCCAGCGATAATTTTTTTGAAATCTTAGAACAGGAAGTAGTCGCTGGGGGCCAGATCTAGTGACTGCGGGTGATGCGGAAGCAGTTTGAAGCTCAATTCATGAATTTTTGCTATCGATTTTACTGACTTGTAATACTGTGCTTTGTCTTGGTGAAACAGCACTTTCTTCTTATTCAAATGCGGTCGTTTTTTTGCCGATTTCCTCCTTCAAACGGTTCAATAACGCTATGTTGTAGTCGCTGTTGATGGTCCTTCCTTTTTCAAGGAAGTCAGTGAAAATTGTTCCTTGCGCATCCCAAAATATAGACGCCCTAAACTTGCCAGTCGACTGTTGCGTTTCTCCACGCTTTGGAGCGGGTTCATCGTGTGCAGTCCACTCGGATGACAATCAATTGGACTTTGGAGCGAAATTATGGAGCCATGTTTCATCCATTGTCACATAGCGACGCAAACACTTGGGTTTAGTACGTTTGAACATCTACAAACACTGCTACGAATCATTAACTCGTCGTTGTTTTTGGTCAAAAGTGAGCTCGTGGGGGACCCAATTTACACAGAGCTTTCTAATACCCAAATATTCGTGAATGATATGATGTAAACGTTCAGTTGATAACTTTAGAGTGCCTTCTATTTCATTCAATTTCAATTTACGATCATTCAAAATGATTTTGTGGATTTTTTTTTTAATGTTTTCGTCGGTAACAACCTTTTTTGGGCGTCCACTGCGTTCACCATCTTCAGTGCTCATTTCATTACGTGTAAGCTTGGCATACCGATCCTTGATAGTTGATTTTCATGGGGCAATGTCCGGAAACTCGTATTTTTCCATTCAAAAGGCAATATTTGATCAACACGCGAAATTCCTTTTTAACCATTTTTTTTTTCACAATAACAAAAGTTGTTTCACTCAGAATGCTATAATTAACAAATTAATGATCCGACAGCTGTCAAATTTATACACGCGTCTTTTGAAGCTTAGAGCTAACTAAAAATCATTAATTAATTAATTATAGTAGCGCCATCTAGCGTCAGGCTGGGGACTTTCCAATTGATCTGTTATCATATGATATAAAACTTTTATATAATATTTGGAAGGCCAACATCCAAAATAAAAGAAAATTAATTATTCCAATTACGGTCACCCTTCGACGGGAAATGTTAAGCCCTCCGAGTGTATTTCGGACATGAAATAAAAGGTCTCTCATAAAAATCCATCAGTCGTTCGGAGGCGGGTTAGAATAAACTGCAGGCCCCTCCATTTGTTGGTAAAAACATCAAGATGCAAAAGAATAGCTTGAGGAGGAGCTCGGCCGAAAGCTCAATGTACATACATATATACTGGTATTGAGCGAATCTATATATATAAAAATCAATGCAAATTTTGCTGAACACCTGTAACTTGAGAACCACCAGATTAAATTGCACCAAATGTTTACGAGTTAAAAAGGAATATTAGGAGAGGGTTAATGTGTTGGCGCAGCCGTTCCAGAGATGTTACCATTTTAGTGAACATTGGCCGCTACTCATACAAAACACATGCAACAACAACAAATTCATCTAAAATTCCAAACGCGTATATTACGCTGCATGTGGAGTTGAAAGAGAGAGAGCGAAAGAGTGAAAATATGAAAATGAAAATAAAATAAAATTTTATTTTACTAAATTGATAGAAAGAAGTTTGGAAAAAAAATTTTCAATCAATATTTTTCGTTTCTTTTTTCCAAAAAAAAAAAAAAAATCGAAAATTTAAAATTTCAGTTAGATTTTCTTTATAGGTGTAACAAAGCACGCTGGGATCCGCTAGTATATATATATACTTTATTCAAATTTTTAAGGGAGTCATGTTTCGAGAAGGAGTTTTTGGGTTTCGATAATGATCTCACCAAAACGCAATTTCTTGGGTTTTAGAGCGAAAATTTAATAATGGACGAAACTTTGTTAAGTTAGGCTAGACTACAAACGGTTGGCTACTAAACTACACCGTCAACGGTTAGAATAGGCAACAACAAGTCTACATCAATTCTCACTAGGAGCGTGTCCATCAATTTTAGCTCTACTGCTCTCAACCACTTCTCCATTATTTGAGACAGTTCGTTGTTGCGATCAATGAGAACCACGATCAGCTCTTTCTTGTTTATATCATAGGTGAATTTGGCCGATGAGGCCTGACATTTGACTTTACAGCGACATCTCTGCGCTACGATCTTTTAGCTGTCGCTGCCGCTTTTAGCACTTTAACACCTTTCGCAGCAACATCTTCCTCGATCCGATTTGCGAACCTCAGATGCGTCGAAGCAAAGTGCGGTCGTGCCGTGGAGTACATTTGGGACTTCTTTAATTTCCAAGCCAAACGTTAATCCGTTTCTTTCATTAGATTGGATTATCTGCTGCTGAGCCTATCATGGGCCTTGACCTGGCTACTGAGTCTATCATGGACCTTGAGCACCACCACCTTTTTGATTGGCCTTTCAGCCTTTCGTTACTGTGTTTTACCCAACACATTTTCTATGTTGCCTAGCACCCAGAGAACATTAAAAGGCCTTCTCTTGGATCATATATACGCTTCATATCTTTCTGGATCCAAGTCTTTATGGACTGTAGCAACCTTTCGTTACAGCGTTGATTCCACAGTAGCAACAACAACCACAACTCTCTTCACAGCAGAGAATCACTTCTTTCACAGTGTAGAGCTGTGGGCGACTGGCCCGCCGGTGAAAGTGATGCCTTTCCTCTCTCCTTTTCTTTATTGACCTCGATGTTGAGTTTTTTTTTAGAAAGATTTTATACCTTCTACCAGTTACCTTATTAGTAAAGATCGAAATTGGCATACAGCGTTATATTAGATATTTAGGGAGAGGATAGTATTAATTGACTACCTTCATTGTAGGGCTCATCTCTTCATTGCCTACAGATGCCTCTATTATCACAATTCTTGGGCCAACCCAGTTCTGATAAAGTCTGGTATTTGGGCGCACAGCTGATTATTAGATATTATCCTGGTTATCCCCAGACTTATGATGCTCAGACTAATAGCACGCAATGGGAACCAGTAGGCTACGGTAGCTGCCGCTGAGTTGAAGAAGGCTTTATAATATTTCAGTCCTCTTCTTGCATACATACTCCATATATAGGATAATGAAGCCAAAATCATGCTCTCTCTCTCTGTCTCTCTATCTTCATTTATATGATTCGATAAATGAAAACACCTTATTACTCTAAACATTTTTAAATACGATTTATATGTAAAGGTATAATATATGTAAACTTTTCTTCTCTGAAATTAATTAGGTTTGGGCCTGTTGGCCGGTTTAGCCATGGGCGGAGCGGCAGGACACTTTGCGACCAAACATAAGATGAAAAATAAAGAGGAAATTCCACCAAATTGTGAGAAACAGATTGTTAGACATCAAGACCCCGAAAATCCGGGTAGATACATTGAAACCGAAAGCATAGTTTGTAAGCCACTTGAAAACCAGCAGCCACTGCAACTGCAAAACCAACCACAGCCACAGCCGCAACAAGCACCAGCATACCAACAAATTGTAAGTTCACAAGCGGGATTGTCAGAGCCGCAACGATCGTTATATCATAATTTATATGTGCCGCAGCAGCAACAACAACAGCAACAACAGCAGTACCAACCTCAACTGCCGATTCAAGGACACGCCGGGTGGCATCCATATCATTTAACAGGGCAACAGCAACCACAGGCTCAACAAACTTATCAACAACCATCATACTATATGCCTGCACCCCCACACTCGCAATATTCACCACCTGTTCATCAACAACCGGCCGCTGTACCTCACACTCAAAGCGCAGAAGGACAATATCAGCAAACCGCTGTCCAAGCTTCACAATCGCCTACTTATGAGCTGCCTAAAGCTCAACCGCCTCCATCAGAACCGCAACAGGCGGATCGGCAATCGCCATCTTTATCGCCCTTTATTCAAATGATACGTCAAAAACTGGCCGAACGAAAAGCTCAAAGAGCGCTACAGCAAACTCAAATTAATGGTACTGGAACTCAACCGGAACAGCAACATAAACCGGTGGAAAGTGCTGTCGAGCAAGTTGTACAAGCTGCTGCGGCACAAACTAGCGTAAATTTTACCTTGAAAGTAATAACTTTTCTAAATATTACCTTTACATTTTTCTACTCTAGCAATATGTACAGCCGGCGCAACCAGCGGTTCCATATGTCCAACATCCGGAGACACTGAGAATTGATCATCCAGCCACCATGCCGGTAGCTCAACCGTCTTATGTTCAGCAGCCATATCAACAGCAACTAGCAGGTTATCCACATACAATCGGTTTCGTACCACCCCCACAATATGCACAGCAACCGGAACATGCACAGCCTGCCCAATTGGCTCCAGTTGATAATCAACCCGCTCAGCAATCACAACCCGTTCAACCGTCTTATGTTCAGCAGCCAAGTCAGCAGCAACTAGCAGGTTATCCACATACAAACGGTTTTGTACCACCTCCACAACCTGCACATCAACCAGAACATGTACAACCTGCCCAATTGGCTCCAGCTGATAATCAACCCGCTCAGCAACCACAACCCGTTCAACCGGCTCATGCTGCCCCGACATCAGAGCAAGTCCAACCCGTTCAACCAGTTTATCCCGTCCAACCTGCTCAACCTGCTCCAGCACATCCCGAGCAATCAGCCCAACCTGTTCAACCCGTCCAACCACCTCCAGCAAATTCTGATCAATCAGCCCAACCAGTTCAACCTGTCCAACCAGCTCCAGCACATCCCGCTCAACCAGCCCAACCTGCTCAACCCATCCAACCAGCACAGCCAAATGGTTTACCTGCTCATCCCGTTCAACCAGCACAACCCGTCCAACCTATGCACCCAGTTGCTCCAGCCCAGCCAGCCCAACCTGCTCAACCTGCTCAACCAGGTCAAGTGTTTGTTTTGTCGAAGAAGACGCGATACTATGGAAAATCTTCTGCCGAGAGAATATTGCAAACCAACCTCATCTTGATGATGATGATGACCTTCCTACTGGTTTTGTGGAAGTAGATGCATAACTTAACAACCTTCTTTTACGCGCAGAGAGCATAATTTTAAAATTTCAATTTCTCTTTCGAAAATTTTTTTATCTTAAAAATAGTTTCCTCATAATTTCTGAAATGAATATTTAATAAACTTTTTAAAAATAAAAATATTTTTATTTATTTAGATTTTAGAATTTTTACCCTGTCACTACCTCTTTTTCTTGGTCATCACAACCCAGTCGCAGTCGCAGCAACATCATCGAACGAAAGTAAATCGGTGTGGCACAACATCCATCCTTTTTGCCTCATTAAAATTCAGCAGCCACGCGGAGGCGTCTAGATATTGGGAGGAGAAGTTCGAAAAAACATCACTTAGTTAGTGAGTTAGTTGTGCCTATGGTGGGCCTTTGAACGTTGATTCCTCTCACCTGATTAAATTTTAAAACTATGTAGTGTTTTTTATGAAACCAACAATGTCGGACCGCATTGAAGGCTGAACAGTGACAGAGTTCAAACTGTACCGATTTCTCCTCGTCTATGATGTTCCGATAGCTACAATAGAAGTCTTTTCTTTTGCAAGTTTCCTTAAACTTCACTGCATCTTATTGGCACCCTTGAGGTGGTGTGATTGCATTGAAGAGACTTAGTCGTAGCGTTGCTCAGAAAAGGAGGTTAAGTTACCATTGCAGAGTAAAGTAACAACAAAGTGGCAGTTTTGCTTAAAAGACTGCTACAGGAAGTAGCTTTCTCATGTCGACTGCGAATGGTTCTGAATGAATACCACAGTTTCCTGGCTATTGAATTTTGGAGCATTCGGTAAAGTTAGCTATGGATCTTGGATTCAAAACTGTTACATTTTCCAATTCATTTTCCTCTCTGGGGATTTTGTTGAGAAAGCGTCGTCGAAATAGAAAATTGCGATGGCGTAGTTTAATATTAGGCGTGTCCTTTACTGTGGTTTCTCCATGGTTTAGTTGTCTTTTATATGGCGTTGCAGCTCGCATGTAGTTTTCCATACAGGTCTGCCGGTAGAAATATTTCAAGAACATTCGTGTGCGTTGAAGGTAACGATCCTGTAATGAGCATGAACGTCGTTCACTGAACTTTGTCCAGCTTGCTCCAGAAAGTAGATTTGTTTAGTGGCGGCAATCAGACACTGATAGTGACAATATTGTAACGGACTTGCTAAATTCACTTCGATTATTCTCCTTTTGTTCGAGTCCGATCACTGGATTACTAAATAAACTCCCAAGATTTATTTGTTCGGTTTCTTCACCGTCAGGAATTTGTTTCTACAATTTTGTCTTTAGCCAACGGCTTATTTTACAATTATTTTTACACACTTATTATCTGCTTCACTCAGCTTATCCGTTTCTCAAACACACACAGCTCACAGCAGTGTTAACTCCACTAAGTTGTCTACTCGTCTCTTCTGTGATAGCGGCTGCCTCTCTTTTTATACCCGTAGATGACCTAACCATTCTGTTCACGCGCTTAAGGATAGGCTGATTGTTCGTTTGCCTGCGGTAGCTGCCGCTACTCCGTTCATCCTTAACGACGTGGAATTTCCTTCAATCTGTCTACCCTTTTGTTTGTCCTTGGTATGGGTAATTTGCATTATACAGCCGCATCTTTATTTTCTGTCCTTCCGGGAATTGCATTTACATCGTCAACAGTTTTGTTTGTCCTTGGTATGGGATTTTCGTCACAATATCTTCAGCCGTAACTTCGTTACACAAGATGGGATTTTATGAACTCCGTTGCCACCCAATTTTGGCATGTACTGAAAGTCTATCTGATAATGCCCTCCGTTAAGAAATTTAATCTTCAAACAGTTTGCGTGGAAATATTTTTACCAGAAAAAAATTGGTTCGAGCTGAGTGACGGAGGAATTATAAAGAAAATAAGAGAACCTGTCGCGTTGCAGTTGGTACTGAATGTTTGAGCAACTTTTAGTCTCATCGACTAAATGGCGAATGTTTGGCGAATTAATGATACCGTCGAGTGAGAACCAGAAACTTGGATTGTCTTAGAGGTCTGGTTGATCAATATTTTCATCCAAGTCATCCAAGACTGTTTCAATTCTACATGATCTCCACTGGATCTCTTCAGGCGCCATGCAAAAATATATTCACCGAGCAGAGTAGGTTTTATAACAGCGAATACTAGAAAAGAAATCCTTTCAATGGCTTTCAGGAAATTTTATTTGAATTTGTGGATATGTAGGCAGTATATATATGTGTGTATATATAAAACGTTTATAATATAAATGCGTATATAGCGATTACATTAAAACATTGTTGATGTAGGACATCGATTTTGGCATGCAAAAGGCGGTCAGACGCATCAAGAAAAAAATCAAAAAAAAAGACTGAAAAACGAAAAAATCATACAATTTTCCTAAAAGCATCTAGTCCCTAAAAAAAAAGCAACAAAGAATAAAAGAAAAAATCCCACAAGAAAAGAATCTCACCGATTTGTTAGCATTCTCAGATTCAATGAATTGATAGAATTCGTTTACCGATTGCCAAACGACTAACCCAGTTTTCATTTGATGCCGACCAAAAACTAACTGTGTATGTACTATGTGCTTTCAATGCAGTCGCCACAACAACAACAACAATAATAATGAAAACGACGAAAGTGAAGGATAGCACAGCTTTAACAGCCAGCAACCGCAGCCGGCATTGATGGCACGCAGCCACAACGGCAACGCAGAAAAAGCTTTATGTATGCGCTTTTAAATTTTTATTTTTTCCAACAAAAAAAAATATTGGAATTTCCATTTTTTCACTATTTTTTAACGGTTTTGATTTGTCGTCAACCTTTTTGCATGTCTTTAATGTTATTATTATTTGGTTTCCCCTTTTTCATTTCATATTCGCCGCTTAATTTTTTGCCATGCAAGTTGAGAATCAATATTTGTTGTTGGTTTCAATGAAGACGCGAGATTGGCAGGCGCTGATAGCGAAGAATTGCAATATCAAAGTTGAAATTTTAAATTTACCTATGTTCATACATACATACATATTTATATGTTGGAGTGCTAGTTCGAACATACATCTGAAAAAATTAAGGGTGCAAAAAAAGAAATGGGAATTTTTAAGTGATTTTTGAAGCGCTGTATATATGTATGTGTAAAATGTTGTATGGAGATTGTGAAAATAGCAATTTTAAGTTCTAAGATTCTAGTTTTCAGATTTTTTGATAAAAATTTTTAGGAATTGTTGGGCAATTCCGTAATCTGGAGTAAATTTTCCACAAGAATGTTGTTCATACGTTGAAGAAAAAAAAATTATTTTGTTTCAACGAGAAAAAAGGGTAAAATATCAAATTTTTCCTCCAGTTTCTTCATTCAAAGAAAATTTCTTCCCAGCGAGCAGACTTTTGAGATCTGAGAACGGAAAATAGTCGCTGGGACCAGTTGTGGTGAATACGCTGGATGTGGAAGCAGCCCAATTCATGGATTCTTGCTATCGATTTCACTGACTTGTGACACGGTGCATTGTCTTGGTGAAACAGTACTTTCTTTTTTCCAAATGCGGCCGCTTTTCGCCGATTTCTTCCATCAAACGGTCCAATAACGCTATGGAATTCAAAATAATCAATGAAAATTATTCCATGCGCATCCCACACTTTGGGACGGGTTCATCGTGTGCACTCCACTCGTTGACTGCCGATTGGACTTCGGAGTGAAATAACGGAGTCATGTTTCATCAACTGTTACATACCGACGCAAAAACTCGGGTTTATAACACTGCTCCGAATCTCGTCGTTGTTTCTGGTCAAAAGTGAATCGCGCGGCACCCACTTTGCACAGTGCTCTCTCATACCATACATGTTCAGTTAATATTTCTAGAGTGCCTACTATTTCATTCAATTCAATTTACGGTCATTCAAAAGCATTTTGTGGATTTTTTTTATGTTTTCGTCGGTAAAAACCTCATCCACTGCGTTCACCGTATTCCATGCTCATTTCACTTCGTCTAAATTTAGCATACCAATCCTTGTTGGTTGATTTTCCTGGGGCATATCCGAAACTCCATATCAAGCCATGTTTTTGCTTCAACTGTATTTTTGCCTTCAAAAAGCAATATTTTATCAAGACGCGAATTTTTTATTCATTTTTTTCACAACGACAAAAGTTGCTTCACTCAAAATGCTATAATTCACTGATCCGACAGCTGTCAAATTTATACACGCTTCTTTTAAGGTTAGAGCTAACTAAAATTATTAATTAATTAATTCTAATAGCGGCATCTATGTGCCAGGTCGGGGAATTCTAAATTGATCTGTTATTTTTCACTTGGACTCATAAATAAGCAAAATTGTCGCATTTGGGACTCCAAAAATCCTCAAATAATTGAGGAGAGGCCACTACATCCATTACTGTCTGATGCGTTCTTTGTTCCGGAGGCGTGATTGTACCTTACTTCCTTGAAAACGATAACTGAAATTCGGAGCGTTATGGACGTATGATAATTGATTGGTTTTGGCCTGCTCAACTTATGGTCAACATAATCGGTCTACTGAGCGTACTATTCGCAACACCATCATCCATCTTGAGACCTAGTATTCATTATTGGATAATATTCGACCGAATAGACAGTGGAGAAAATATAGCGGCCGTAACTGAGAGTATTCACGAAGACCGTGGAGAGTCGATTCGGCCCCGATCGCAGCAACTCGGACTGACGTATGGAACGACTTGGCGCATTTTACGTCAAGATCTTAAATTGAAAGCGTACAAAATACAGCTTGGACAAGAACTGAAGCCGCTCGACCTTCCCAAGCGGCAACGCTTCACTCTATGGACTCTTGAAAATTTCCAAGAAGATCTGACGTTTTCGAGCCAAATTTTGTTCAGCGATGAGGCCCATTTCTGGCTCAATGGGTATGTAAACAAGCAAAATTGCCGCATTTGGGACGAAGAGCAACCTGAAATTAAAGATCGTGATATCCGCGATATTTGGTTTCAACAAGATGGCGCCACCTTCCACACATCGCATCAATCAATGGATTTATTGACAGAACACTTCGGTTAGCAGATAATTTCCGGTTTCGGCTGGTCGATTGGGTACCAAGACCATGTGATGCTGCTTCGATTCAGGCCTTGGAGCAAAACATCACGCATGTCATTCGCCAGTTACCCGTCGAAATGCTCGAGCGAGTCATCGAAAATTGGACTCAACGGATGGACCATCCATGACATAGCAGCGGCCAACATTTGAAAGAGATAATCTTCAAAAAATAAATGCCAAAGAATGTTCCTTCGAATGATACTAAAAATTCCCCATTAAATTAGAAATTTTTGGGCTTTTTTTCATTAAAAAATAGGGAACCTCGAAATGGATCACGTATGTATATTCGAACATTAAATTTCTCTTTGAATGGCTTTACTCATACTGAACTACACAATCACTTTATATTTAAAGGAAACATTAAATTTGTCATATACTTCCTATGGCGTAAAGAAAGAAAAAAAAAAAATAAACCTCCAAACACATATACCTACTACATTTGTATGTATATTCACCTCATGAAACACACATTTATCAATGCCGGCAAGAGTTCATTATCCTGTTTTTTTTTGCTGACACACGTGTGAATGTCCTTGGGCAAATGTTATGTTACTTTGGTGGCTTAGCAAAGGAAAAAATCCACAAAAAAAGCTGTTAATGAAAATGAAAAGGCAAAAAACCTGTAATGTTGTTTGTTGTAGTCGTTATGTGGATCCTGTAAGTGTAGGTACCTACAACCACATATATTCATATTAAAGTAAACTTATCTGAAAAAAGATTCCTTCTCACTAAAGGGAGATATTTAACGAATAATAAATTATGAGTTTTTAAAAAATTAAAGTTGTCCAATTATCCCAAAATTAAATTTAAATAAGACGTTTAAGTAATAGATTATAGACGAACTGCCATGATCATATATATATATATATATATTTGGCGCTTTGTAACCGCTGAAGCGATTTTCGGCCGAGCTCCTCCTCCAATTTGTGGTTTTGCGTCTTGATGTTTTTACCAACAAATGGAGGGACCTACAGTTTATTCTAAGCCGCCTCCGAACGGCTGGTGGATTTTTATGAGGAGCTTTATTTCATGCCAGAAATACACTCGGAGGGCTTGACATTCCCTGCCGAGGGGCGACCGCAATTAGAAAAAAATTTTTCTATCATTTTGGATGTTGCTCGAACCTGGGCTCGAACCCAGGCCTTCCGAATGTCAGTACGCAATGCTAACCACTCGCCTATCGCGGCCGCCTCTGCCGTGATCATACTAAATCTAAAAAAAATCACTTTTCCAATTAAAGGCCGATAGGAGTAATTCTCGAAAATTATAGGGAAAGACGTGACGAGTTACAGAAGGTTTTAAGACCAGAGCATGCTGCTGTAGGTGTACAAAGACGCAATCTGGTGCCCGATGTCCAGAGCATACTGAGCTTATTTAGGGAACTCTTTTCCAGTCTGCTGAATGGTAGTAAAAGTGAGACATCCAGAAGTGGTGAGCCCGAGTTTCCAATCAATGATGATGAAGTAGACATGACGTTCGCCGACAAAGACAAAATTCGTGTAGCTATTAACTGCTTTGAGGATTAAAAGGAGCGAACCAATGGCTTACCGATAGAAGAATTCAGATATGAATGCTAAACAGTGTCAAAGAGTATTCATCAGCATCTTTGAAGATTATAATTGGATGATGGTTTGAATCTAAGTCTGCTCTGCACAATGCATAAGAAAGGAATCCCCATAATCTGCGCCAATTATCGTGAAACATTAAAGCCCACTGCCAACGAACGGATTGAATCTTATGTGTGTGGTTTTCGACCTTACCAGGAAAGTCTAACCACTGATGAAATAATATTTACCGTGCGCCAAGTCTTGAAAAAAAAACACGTGAGAGAAGAATCGATACACATCGCTTTTTCATCGATTTTAAAGTTCCCTTTATAAGCACGAAAATGACCTGCCTCTATACCGCTATATTCTCTGCCGACGAATGAACTCTTGCCGACGAATTTGGTTGCGAGTAACTCCTTCCGGCAACAGACATGTATTTAGCTTGGGGTATACTCTTATGCTGGAATTTTGTATTAAACCACAAATAACCATATTTCGGACCTCGGCAAAGTGGATCAGTGGCAAGCCATGTTAGGATGTTTCGACATGGAAGCTGAATTTTGACATCGTGGCGGGCAGCGTTCATAAGTGCGCACATAAAGAACCATTCATGCCGTTTTTTTTAGTGGGCGGTTATGTTAACCTTAATTTTTACCGCAGACCTTAACCAGCTGAGCAGTGGCAGCAATTTCCCAATTAAGGAACCGAGTGTGTGTCCGCCGGGAGGACTAATTTTTCTCACCTCTCTGGTAATTTTCGTATACCATCACTAAAAAATCAGTCCTCTCTGTTCTCGATGCAATCATTGAGCCATTCTTCGATTTCTTCAAATACCCGAACCGGTGACCCCCAAATCGTTTTGCATCCTCTGGAAAAGCCAGTAATCGGAACGAGCAAGGTACGGCGGGTGGATTAAGACCTCCCATTTCAGCGTTTCCAGGTAGTTTTTGACCATTACAGCCACTTGGAGCCGAGCGTTGTCATGCTGCAAAATCACATTGTCATGCCCTTCGGTCGATTCTGGCCGTTTTTCGCGATATGCACGACTCAAAGTCATTAAATGTAGTCGTTAACGTTTCGTATCAATGGGTTTTAACAGCTCGTAGTACACCACACGCGTCTGGTCGCACCATATGCAGAGCATGATCTTTGAACCATGGATGTTTTTCTTTGGCGTTGATGTAAACGATAATGGAACGGGTTCACCAGGTTTGGCGTGGTATTTCTACTACTTTAGATTATGGTCATCTCCAGTCACAATCCGATGCAAAAATCCTTTCCTTTGATGTCATTCAAGGAACTATTCTGCATTATCTCGTCATCCCTCTGCTTCAACTTGTATGTCACCGACTTTCCTTGGTTTTGAATAAATCCAAATTGCTTTAATCGAAAGAAAGTTGTTTGTGAGTCACTGCTAACGATTCTGCGAGTTTGGCTTGTCCTTGGCAATTGACAGAGATCTTTACCCAGTAAAGCCTCTAATTCCTCATTTTCAAACTTTTTGGGTTAGCCAGGATGCTAAGACAAAGACACTTTTGAAGCATTGAAACCGCTCTCTGCAGTGACTTATTGGTTGGCATAGTTTCACTAATAAACCTCCACCAGCATTTGTCACTTCAAATTCCTTACCTCAAATTCTGTTTATTTAAACCCAAGCCGGACATTCTCGAAGAGGCAAAAAACACTTTCAGAAACAGACGCTGATGCACACTAATTATTATTGACAGAAGTGAAACCTTTCCAATGAAATAGGTAATAGTTTCCAAGATCGGCCTCAACGTGCAGGTGGAGCCATCTTTTAAGGACGATCCGAATTAATTTGTACACCCAGTAGCTTTTTAGAATCTCTACTCTGGTCTAATGGCAAAAAATAAATTTATTTATTGCTTATATTCATAACGAGAATTTAATTTATGTATTAAATATTAAACTCGCTTCTACCCAAATACCTATTTGCCTGCTGGCCATTTTAGTGAAAGCTTAAATATTTCTTAATCTACATAAATGCAAAATACGTATATTTAATATTGTATAAAGATATTTAAATAAATTTCCTATATTTTTAATATTTTCTTTATTCCCGCCCCCCACTTTTTTGCGCTGTTAAAGCAACTATTGGCATTTCATCGTTGGTATTTTGCAAAATATTTCCCTCATTAATCACATCAGCAGCAGTGCAGTGTCATGCACAGATTGTGGTTAATGCCGTAAAATAAAAATTTATATACACACACAAACATCCATAAACAAGTAGTTGTTGGTCTCTTACTCAGGTCGAGGCTTTTGCCGAATGAACCAAAACGGCGATAAGGATCGTTACACACATAGAGAGTATCGTAAATTCTTCTTTGACGCAAAATAGTTTCGTTTTTTTTTGTGAGCATGTGTGTAAGTCTATGAACATATAACAGTATAATATACATATGTATATATGTGTTATATAAGTATTTAATGATGAATTAAATGTAATAATGTGTTGGTGAGGTAGATCATTGAATTCGATTGGCCCCAGTTTTTATAGTCGGTTTAAATTCTTAGGAACATAACAGAAATATATAAATAAAGAGAGCCCTTCTGTTAAAAATTTATGCTTTTAACAATTGATATTTTATTTTATTTTTCAGGCGCGATGAAAATGAGGACATAAGTAGAAGACCCTTATGCCACTAACTCCGCTATTGTCTAGCATAACAATATACTTGAAATGTGGCTTTAAGCTTGATGAATATGTGCTGTGTGTCGATCTCTTCGAATGGCACTGTGGAATGAACACATTGGTCACCTTGGTAGGGTTTGAAGGCCCATTTAATTTCTACTAAAACTAGTACAAGTATATATAGGGTGATCCATTTCGAGGTTCCCTAATTTAAAAAAAAAAAAACAGAAAATTAAATTTTAATGGGAAATGTTTATTATCATTCGAAGCAACATTCTTCGGCATTTATTTTTTGAAGATTATCTCTTTCAAATGTTGGCCGTGACTACATCTCAGATGGTTCATCTGTTGAGTCCAATTTTCGATGACTCGTTCGAGCATTTCGACTGGTAAATGGCGAATGACACGCATGATGTTTTGCTCCAAGACCTGAATCGAAGCGGGATTGTCCGCATAGACTTTAGACTTTACATGTGCCCACAGGAAAAAGTCTAACGGTGTGATATCACACGATCTTGATGGCCAATCGACCGGCCCAAAATGAGAAATTATCTGCTCACCGAAGTGTTCTCTCAATAAATCCATTGATTGATGCGTTGTGTGGGAAGTGGCGCCGTCTTGTTGAAACTAAATGTCGCGAAGATCAACGCGGTGGCACCGTCTTGTTGAAATTGAAATTTCAGGCATCAAATAGTTGGTTATCAATAACGGTCGCCATTGACCATTTGGTTCACACCAAACCGTTGTTTTTTTGTATGAAATGGCAGCCCTTGAACCTCTTCAGGTTGCTCTTCATCCCAAATGCGGCTTGTTTACATACCCATTGAGCCAGAAATGGGCCTCATCGCTGAACAAAATTTGGCTCTAAAGCGTTGGATCTTCTTGGAACTTTTCAACAGCCCATAGAGCGAAACGATATCCCTTGGGAAGGTCGAGCGGCTTCAGTTCTTGCACAAGCTGTATTTTGTATGCTTTCAATTTAAGATCTCGACGTAGAATGCGCCAAGTCGTTCCATCCGAGTCAGTCCGAGTTGCTGCGAACGGCGCCGAATCGAATCTCCACGATCTTCGTATGCACTCTCACTATATTTTCTTCACTGCGTGCTGGACGTCGAATATTATCCAATAATGAATGCTGAATGCTTGGTCGAAAGAATGGTGATGGTGTTGCACGTTCAGTAGGTCGATTCCATGATGAAATACCAAACAACACTGAACAAAAATAACATGACAGCTTGACACGACTCCCACGTGATCTGTAAAAAAAAGCCTATTGAAAAAAGTGCCTCTACTTAGATCACACTTTACAAGTACAGCCTCCTACTTGATTTTTACGCGAAATAAATCATTTCTTGTTATTACCAGGCGAATATCCGTCAAAAGCTTGTCTCTACTCTAGTGATCTGTTCTTTTGAATATTGCTTTAAAATTTTCTGACTGAACTCCTGCTGACTCCAACTTAATACTTCAAATGCATTTTGGTTTCAAGCAACAAACACAAATCGCTTTCAATCATATTAATTTTATTTCAGCGCGATGATAAAATAAACAAAAGCAACATTTCATTTCGATCAGAGAGGATTTCAAAAAGAATTACTATCAACTGTGGACTCAAAGCTATTTTCATCATTTTCCAATTATTTGAAAAGCAGTTATGCGTGCAAGCAAAGCAGGGAAACATGTATGAAAAGAGAATGCAAAGTTTTGAGACAAAGAAAAACAGCAACAAAAATTACAAAAACTGGTAGCGAGAAATAACCATGCATGATATTATAGACTCATATGCAACTACATAGGGGTTATAAATGTGAATATACAAGTGTGCAGACACTGAACTGAGTCTTTCTTATATGTATATACACGCGTACTAAGATTGTTTTGAGTTTTTTTTGTTTTGTTTTTTTTTTTTTTGTTTTTTTTTTTTACAAAATGCATTTATAAAAATAAACGCGCTCACATGTGAACTTGTCAGGGGCACACAGCGCTGCAGCTGCAGCCGAAACCTACATCGCACTTGGCTTCCAATGAATCGCCCCCTCCATATAGGGGCGCGTTGTGTGTATGCGTAAAAAAAATTCTGTATGAAAAATTAAATCGAAAAATGATACGGAGATAAGCAGCAGTGAAAGCAGCAGCAGCAGCAATAAATGACTAAAACAGAGACTGAAGATTTGACTTTTTGCCAAAGAAAAAGAAAGATGGGAAAAAAATTTGGCTAGTAATATTTGGCAAACCGTTCAAAATAGGGGAAACAAAGAAGAAGAAGAAGAAAACAAAGAAGAAGAAGATTTGTTTGTTTGCTTGCCACTTGAGAGAAAGAGGTTGAGCTTTGGCGGAGGGTTAGCCGAACGCAGCAATGCTTGCATATTGCCACACAAAATATACAGACTCATAAAACTATATATGACAAAATATTGGAAACTATACATACAATTCAAATACATATTCAAATACAATTTTTTTAATTTTTTCTTCTTTTTTTCCTAAAAAAAAATGGTCATATTCACCCAATTTGGGTCATCGTCGGTTGTGATTACAAAGAAAACTATTTTGCCTGCATACATATATACATAAATATCTATATATTTATAAATGTACATACATATATGTATATGCATTGGAATTTGTGGCGAAGCATGTTCTTTCCCTCTATACTCTTTATTTTTCAATTTTATTGCTATATATTTTTCCCCAGAAAAAAATACCATATTTGAATATGAAAGCAATTGCAATCAATGCTTCAACGTTGGAATAAAATAACAAACAAAAAACGGTGTGACAATACTTATCCAATCAATTAGGGGAAGCATAAATAGTAAACATTTCTGAGAAATCTGTTTTGATTGAAAATGAAGCGAAATTGAATTTGTACTGCGTGTGACGGTGCGTATGAGTGATTGCACATATGCTATGGTGCTAAGTTGGCTATGAGTAACTCTTTACAAAGCTTTTTAACAAAATTCCAAAAATAATTTCAAAATTCTCAGTGAACTAATATACCTCTGAGGACAGTGATCGAATGTAGCAAAAACGTTGCATTTACTATTTTTTCTATGATACGAGGACTTCTTTTTGAACGGATTCTAAAATTTTCCAAAAAATTGAAGTTAAAATAAAAAAAATTATAATAAAAAAAATCTGATATTTTGGAAAGTTATTTTTTTTCGCATTGATTCAGAAAATTCGTATCCACGATATAACATATAAAAATTTTGATTTGGTTCAATTTTTCTAATTATCCTGAATATGCTGAATAGACGGCTTTGAATAAAAAATTTTTTGTTTTAATATCTATCATATTCACCCGTCCAGTTTTAAACTTCTTCTTCTTCTTTATTGTTGTAGACACCGCTTATGCTTTTATAGGCGAGTCAATAACAGCTCAACACAATTATCTTATCTCAGCCAATCGGAGCCAATTTGCAGACTCCAAGTGCAGCCTGATTTTTCTCCATTTAAACGAGGTAGTCTTCCTCTGCTTTCACCAGCCGGGATGGCAGCCAGATTGCTGTCGCCCATACGGTCGACCAGACTTAGCTAGTATAGCCGCTGTCTCTTGATTCACTATCAATGTCGTCGTATAACTTGTACTCCTCACTGTTCCATCGTGTGCAGTATTCGCCATTACCAATGCGCAAAGATCAATAAATCGCTCGCAAAAAATTTCTCTCGGAAACTCCTAAAGCCGACTTATCGGGACGGGAATGATGGGAAACTTGTAGAGTTTGGTTTTGGTTCGTCGAGAGAGGACTTCAGATTTCAATTGCCTACTCAGTCGAAAGTGTTAGCAAAAGTGTTTCTGCGTTGGATTTCAGTGCTGAAATTGTTGGTGTTGTTAACGCTGGTTTCAAGATAGACGAAATTATCTACTTCTTCGAAGTTGTAACTGTCAAGAGTTGACGTAGAAGCCTATAAGCGAATACGTTGACAGTTTCTTCAATAATGAAAGATACTTCGTCTAGTCCACGCTCACTACCAAATCCATTCGGCTCGCTTCCTTATTCCTTAACTCCAACTTCAGTGTATAGAAAGCATAAAGAAAGTTATGGTGTGTGTCGATCATTCCCTCACGGGCCTTTTCTAAGGTTTCGCGCATGGTGATTATCTAGTCATTTGTTGATTTTCCAGGCCTGAAGCCACACCCATAAGGTCCAATCAGTTTGTTGACGGTGAGCTCTTTCAAAAAATACGCTCGATTGGACAGTATACTCGATATTGAGGAAGCTTATCCCAAGATAATTGGCGCAAGTTTTGGGGTCCCCATTTTTTTGTGAATTAGGCAGAGCACACTTAGATTCCAATCGTCGGGCATACCTTCGTCCGATAATATTCTACAAAGAAACTGACGGTAAACCTTCAGTTCCCGCCGCTTTGTTGCTGTTTAGCAATCGCTATTCGCACTTCGTCAGAGTCGTGTAAGGGTGTTTTAGTTTCACTATCACTCAGTAGACTCGAGAATTGTTCCCTACGTAAACTCAGTGCACAAGGCATACTAACACAACAAGATTACCTCTTTGGTTCTGTCAATTGTCGTAGAATTTTCGAGCATTACCCATGTCGGTCAGCTTCTCCAGTTCTTCATACTCACGCATTTCGGCCACTTCCTTTTTTCGTCTGCAAATTCGTCCCTCATTGCTCTTAAGCCGTATCTATACACCCCCGCACGTATTGTGCTCGACAGCAAGGTTGTGAGGTAGGCAGTCCGTTTTCTTTCCACTGCAGTTCGACATTCCTTAGTGTACTTGCACCTTTTCTGACACTATTGAAAACCAGTTGAGTCCGCATTGGATATACGTAGAGAGTTTGATATTCTGTTACACAGCTCCCTTATATCCAGCTGTTGATGGGTGCTTTCAAAGAGAAGGAGTGCAAATCGAATAGAAAACTGCATGGCTGTCTTTCGTGATTGTAGCCTTTCGACGTTGAACCTTCCTTGTGACTGTTAACGGTCGTTATTTACTGCTCCGAGGCGGATGTGTATCTTTACTGCGAAAAGATATTGATCCGACTCGATTTTAGATCCTTGGAACTTGGTATTGGTCTAGAGCGCTGGCGACATGTCTTTCGTCTATCACAACACTATCAATTTGGTTGCATGATTTTCCGTACTGTGACAGCCACGGAGCTCGAAGAATTTTCTTGTGCCGAAATTTGTTTACAAACAACCATATTTCGAGCCCTGACGAAGTCGAGCGTTTGAGCGACTATTGTGCAGAAGCTACCTTTTTCCCCCAACTTTCTCTTTAACATCGCATAGCGATATCTTGAGAAATCTCGCTTTAATGTAGATTCGGAAGGTCTGGATTCGAGCCCAGGTTCGAACAACATTCAAAATTATAGAAAATTAATTTTTCTGATTGCGCTCGCTCCTTCGCAGGGAATGTCAAGCCCGCCGGATGTATTTCTGGCATGAAATAAAAACTCCTCAGAAAAATTCATTGGCCGTTCGGAGGTGGCTTAGAATAAACTGTAGATCCCTCCATTTGTGGGTAAAAAAAATCAGGACGAAAAACCACAAATTGGAGAGGAGCTCGGCCAAAAATCGCTTCAGCGGTTACAAAGACCACCGGGGTGAACGATAATACTCTGTGGTGGAATCTCTCCCCTACAACAAAGCCAACACCAAATTTACGCTCCATCGATAACCCCTGTAGTATATCTCACAAGGATCTACTTGTTTTCTTTTTAGTGCCGTCGATCGCACCTATTGCTATTGTTGTAGTAACCGCAAGAATATTCTCCAAATTGGTTTCCAGGGATTATTTCGAAAATGCCAATGCCTGGCATGAAATTGAAGCTCATGATCTCCGCGACATTTGGTTTCAACGAGATGGTGCCACTTCCCATCAAAATCGTGTGATATCACACCGTTAGACTTTTTCCTGTGGGGATATGTACAGTCTAAAGTCAATGCGGACAATCCCGCTTGAAGCAAAACATCATGCGTGTCATTCGCCAGTTACCAGTCGAAATGCTCGAACGAGTCACTGAGACGTAGCCGCGGTCAATATTTGAAACAGATAATTTTCAAAAAATAAATGCCAAGGAATGTTCTTTCGAATGATAATAAACATTCCCGATTAAATTTGAAATTTCTGTGTTTTTTTTCTTAAAAAAGTAGGGAACCTCGAAATGGAACACCTGTTATATATTCCATTGTTGTCTATACACCGTTGCCAATTTTCTCTACACACGTAGAATTCACGTTTGCAGGGAACTTTTATTTTGTTTTTGGAAAGTCTTGCATTGTAAAATTAAAAAAAAAAAAACATTTTTATTGTGAAAATTTTTTGGCAAAGGAATAATTCTCATGAAAAGAGAGGTTTTGGAATTCAAAACCATTTAAAAGTTTACCTTATGACTTTTTTTCTATTTGCAAAATTTTTCTCTACTAATTTGATTCAAAGCAACCCATTTTCATATTCAATTTAACGAAGAGATAATCGCAAGCTAAAATGCTTCAAACACAAATGGAGACCTTGAAATACGAAAAAAAAAATTAAGTTAAATAAATCCTCAAAGTTATGTTCGTTGACATTTCAGAAGAACTGACCAACGTACACTGCAAGCAAATATTCCCGGAATGCAGCTCATTGATAACATGACAATGCACTTAGAAACGTGTTGCCCTGTTTCTTTGTTGAGTATAAAAACAATATTACATAATGCTGTGCAAGCATTTTATAAATGTACATACACATACATACAACTACACATAGGTATACATAGTATATAAGTGATATAATAATAACGTAACCAATAAGGACAATGTCATGCTCTCACATGTACTCATACATAAGCCATGTAAGTATGTTTTGAATGTAAAGGAGATTATTTATTATTACATGCTCCATGGTCAGTGCACATACATATGTGTATGTATGCACGAGTATATGTTTTCGGTATAAAAAGTGCAACTGTTTCGGCTTTTGTTTTACATTCTGGGGCATGATGTGTGTAAATATGCATGAGGAAAGTTATTTTTTAGAAAGTATAATTGGTTCGTTAGCTTTTTACGTTTGCTTTCGTATGTTTTCGCTGGTCAATTGAAGTCAACCGAATCTTCGAGTGACGATGATTTATCACAGCAATATGAAAAAAATACATTTAGCTGAATTCTGAACAATAATATCAGTTTAAAAACCAATATAAGAGGACAATTCTCAACAGTCTCTCCAAAGGAATTCTTTTTAACTATTTATCTTCAAACATTAATCTTGATAATAATAGACCTTAGTCCAGCGAAGAAAGGTTGCTTTAATAAAAAAAAAATAGTTTAGACTTTAAAATTAAGTTTCTTCTTGGTTATTTGACCTCGAACAAAATATGACATAGTTCTGCTACTGGTTAAGCAGTGACAGTTGGGCGTCTATATTCAATTAACGCCTTCGTCGTACGCGCCGCACTGATAAGGTCCCATCAGTTTGTTGACGGTGAGTTTTAGTCTTACACAAAATACATTCGATAGGACTTTATACTCGATCATATTCTCCAAAGAAAATGAATTCAAGGTAACCATCTCCGGATGTTTCAGTTTCACACTCACGCAGCAGGCTGGAGAAATGCTCCCTACATAAATTCAGTATGCCCTGAACATCGGTCACGAGATTGCAGCCCTGATTGCTACCTGAGTATGCTCCGGTCTTGAAACCTTCGGTAAGTTATCGTAGAATTTTCGAGCTTTACCCTTATCGGCCAGCTTCTCAAGCTCTTCAAACTCACGTAATTCGGCCACTCTCTTTTTACGTCTGCAAATGCGTCTCGCTTATCCCTTCAGCCCTCGGTATCTATCCCATACTGCGCGTGTTGTGCTCAACAGCAACGTTGTGAGATAGGCAGTAAGTTCTCTTTCCACTGCAGTTCGGTATTCCTCATTATCAAGGCTTGGGACAAGGACGGAATAGAGTCTGTCGTTGCACTAAATTTGTTGCTAACTTTGTGTTGGTGGCGGAGACTCTCGCCGCAGTTTATAATTATTCACCTCGGTGGGAAAACATCTCGGCACAATACGCATTGAAGTAGATTCCAGCAAAAGACATTTCATAAAGCTGCATTACTGTTTCCGAATCGAAAACCTTATAAACAAATCGACCATATTGTGGTAGACGGAAAACATGTTTCCAATGCTCTAGATGCGAGTATGATGCGAGGTCCCATCATCGACTTGGATCTCTAGCTTGTCAAACCATAAAGGTTGGATCTCGAGAAGCCGTAAACATAACAGGTAGCCCAAAGGTTTTTGCTCAACTTGCTTTCCTGCTTTCTGAAAGCACTCTATTAGCTTACTGAGTTGCACCTCAGACAATCCTTCAGGTCATGCGCATTTCCCTTCCATGTTCGTTATCATCAGATTATGAAAATGGCGATTTCTACTTGTTACTTTACTAAAATTGAGTTAACTCAAGATGAAAAAGTCTCAATTGATGCAGTGTGAATGTGGTAGCGTGACTGACAGTGAATAAAAGAAGATTTAAAAAGCTTATCTCGCTAAGAAGAAAGTAGATATGTGCAATATTGGGATTTCTTAGGGGACATATTGTGATGGTCAGATATGGGGAGAGGCTGGGCGTATCATTAAATGATTTGTGCAGGAGTTGCAGATAGGCACCTCCTTTGCGAATGCAGTGCACTTTGAAAGAGTTGGATGAAGTCTCTAGGGACGACAATAATTAGAGGCTTGCTGACTCCACACATTGGCTTGACTAGCGGGAGTTAATAACATCCTCAGTGGTATTAAAAAGGGGAAAATTTGGTGGCTAAGTGTACCCTATAGCAACTTCAACCATACGCATCTATTGTAGCCGTCAGAAGCTACGCGTAAGTGAGGCGCGATACTACGTCATCTATTCGTATACTCTAATAATGGACATTAAAGCTAAGGCTTTCTTATTGAAATCGCTTACTCGTTCTCAGTCAGCAGATATTTTTAAAGCCATAATGGGTTCCTGTTGCGAGGGCTCTAAAATTAAGCCAAATTCTACTTCATAAAAGCACATGCACATATTTTTATATACATAGGGTGTGAGGGTAGGTCACACGTGAGTCCTGTCCAGCTGTCATGTTATTTTTATTCAATATTGTTTGCCATTTCATCATGGAAAGATTTAAGCCTGAAAAACGTTTACAAATCATTCAACAGCAACTCGGACTGACGTATGGAACGACTTGGCGCATTTTACGTCGAGATCTTAGATTTAAAACGTACAAAATACAGCTTGTGCAAGAACTGAAGCCGCTCGATCTTCCCAACCGACATCGCTTTGCTATATGGGCTCTTGAAAAGTTCCGGGAAGATTCGACGTTTTCGAGCCAACTTTTGTTCAGCGATGAGGCCCATTGCTGACTCAATGGGTATGTAAAGAAGCAAAATTGCCGCATTTAGGACAAAAAGAAACCTGAAAAGATTCAAGAGCTGCCATTTCAGCCAGAAAAAACAGTTTGGTGTGGTTTGTGGGCCGGTGGAATCATCGGTCCATATTTCTTCAATAATTTTCCCGGTGAGAACGTAACCGTCAATGGCGAACGTTATAGCGCCATGATAACCGACTATTTGAAGCCTGAAATTGAAGCTCGTGAAACATTTGGTTTAAATAAGAGGACGCCACTTCCCACACATCGCACCAATCAATGGATTTATTGAGAGAACACTTCGGTGAGCAAATAATTTCACATTTTGGGCCGGTCGATTGGCCACCAAGATCGTTTGATATCACACGGTTAGACCTTTTCCTGTGGGCATATGTAAAGTCTAAAGTCTATGCGGACAATCTCGCTTCGATTCAGGCCTTGGGACAAAACACCACGCGTGTTATACGCCAGTTACCAGTCGAAATGCTCGAACGAGTCATCGAAAATTGGACTCAACGGATGGACCATTAAAGGCGTAGCCGCAGCCAACATTTGAAAGATAATCTTCAAAAAAATAAATGCCAAAGAATGTTCTGTTTTTTTTTTCTTTAAAAAATTAGGGAACCTCGAAATGAATCACCCGATATATATTTATATGTTTTACAGCATTTCAGAGCACTTAATCCAACCACATCGTCTTGCATGCAACCGCAATAAACACCAATAAACACCACAACAGTTGCCGCATTCCACTGCATATAAACAAGAAGAAGAAGAAAGGATTTGGAAACAAAACATATGTATGGGTAACATGTGTGATTATCTTTCACGCACTTTGACATTTAGTGAAATTACTGCGGCAGTAATCAAGTGATTAGCAGTACATGCTACTATTCTGAGGGTTATAGCTTCGATATCTGCTGGGAGCAAAATCTAAAGTTAAATTAGAAAAATTTAATTCAAAAGATTGTCAGATCCTACGAATGTATTTTTGACCTGGAATAAAAAGCTCCACATAAAAGTCCCACAGTTGTGCGGAGGAATGAACTGTAATTCCCACCATTTATTGGAAACACAACACGAAATTAGGGTATGAGCGCGGCCTAAGATAGCTTCAGCTATATAATCGCTGCCAGCACATATTACATGCGTAAATACTTTGTAACTATCAAACTTTAAGTGCATATTTCAGACGCCATCAGCGAAGGCGGCAACTGTTTCTTATAATTGTATCCAGCGTAAGACATTTTTCTTAGCTTCCATCACTTTCACATATAAAAATAATGAATCAGCAGATTTTCATGTGAATGAGTGAGTAATGACAATGGAATGCAACAATTTGAGCAAAATAAAATCAGCGAAAGTGTAGGAAAAAAAAAAAAATATATATATATAATTTATGAATATAAAACAATATATGTATGTATGAATTATGCGGATATGTAAGCATGCATGTGAATATGCATAAGTGTATGTGTGTGTGTGTGTGTTTAAAAACGCAATTAAAAGTTAAATTGCATCAAACGCAATTTACATGCAAAACTACTTAAGTATGCATGCGACATTTTCCTGCCTTACTCCTTGCACTCCTTCCTGCCTTCCTGCCTTGCAGTCAGTAGCAGTCACCATATCTGACGATGCGTGCGCGTACCTCTAATAGCACTTCCGCCCGCATTGCCACAATTCTTCCTTTACTTGCAAACCCTATTTTCTTCCTTTTTTCCTCCCGAGCGATGATTGACGACGCTGCACTTGCTGTTCATGTTGCGGTGCTTGCATTGGTGTTGTTAACGGCATCATGCCGGAGGTACATACATACCATGCTGCACATATGTTGGCATTGTTGTTGATGCATGGTTCACTGCCAGTCATACTCTGTTAATGCTTCTGTTCTAAAAGTAATGACGCCATTGCGATTCCATACTCATTGCATTTCTTACTTATTTAATTTAAATTTTTATTCTATTTTTCTTTTATTTTTTATTATTGTTTTTTTTCTTTCTTCTTCTAAATAAAACGCTAAAATTTCTCACATATTTTTGTTGTTCTGCTACAATAAAATGCTAAAATGCTGAGTGATGGCGTTGGCAGTGCAGTCGCTTGGTGCCACAGCAGTCGGCAGTCGTGGTGATGAAAGGCGATTCTGATACTCTCTAAACGCGAGCTGCCGGGTGTGAAGCTGTACCACAGCTCGAGCATATTCATACAGGCGTGCACACATTTCTACTAACTAAACATATATACACACATACCTTAGCATTATTACTCACTTTATTCTATGCCACGCCGTTGTGGTTGGTTGTGTATTTGGTCGTGATAAATTTGCACATGAATTGAGACGACCGCGGCAGTGTGACGCCATTGTAGTATGTATGTCACATTCTCATTTTTATGTTATTATGTATTTTTATGATTTTTTTTTTGCACTTTTAAATTCACTTATCGCCTATTTGAGAATGTGTTGCCACTTCCGGTTAGTGCACGTGTTCATATGTATGCATACGTAGTTGCGTACTGTACTGCTTTATGCTGTTGTGAAAATCATTCAAATCAAAAACTATTAAAACTTTAACTAGTTCAAATAGTAGGCAAATTGTTATCACTTTTGTAACTGGTTATATTGTAAGTAGTTTTGGAAGTGGTTGATTTGAAAAATGTAAATAGCAAGAGTACAATTTGTTATCTCAACATTTCGTGGCAGAACGTTCCTTGGCCTTTTTCATGCGCTCTCTTTGTTGTATGTAATGATTTGAGTCATTCTTGGAACCTTAGAGGGTTCGTTTGTCTAAAATGCTGTTTATGCGTCTGCCATGTTCCAAAATATAGTCGATTTGATTGGAGTCCTTATGCTGAAACTTGATCATGCAGATAATTATGAAAGATTATCTATTTTTTGGAAATGCAAAGGATTTTTTTCATTTTATTTTTTGGTAGCCGCAAAATGATTAACCCTGTAGTTCAAGGCCTGCCAAAGTCGTTCAGCCTCAGCCCATTTGGTGAGATCTTTTTTTTTTTTGTTTTTGAAGACTGCGTTTTACAATCGTGGTACCGAACATATCTACCCACCTACCCACCTACCCACCTTGGTGTTAAGGTAGGGACAGTGCTTTAAGAAGTTTTTAGTCTTATCGCTCTTTTTTCAATGGGCGCGGAAGCAATTCAGTGATAAATTTGCCAACCTCGTTTTTTGATATAGTATGTGGCTGGGAGTTCGCCCATCGGAGTGCTAGTACTAGGCGATAGAGTGCCTTTCTCGAACACCAAATTTGCCCCCCCCCCCTTTCATAAATCCTTTCAATATTCTAGTAACTTTTTTCATCCTTGTCTCGTCTATCGCATCTTCTGGCTGGCGGTAATGTTAGATTCGGTCGCTTCAGGGACTTAAGGTAGTTGGACATAGGAAGCTTCCCAATTAAGAGACAAAGCGAAGATTCTAAAACCATATTCCTAAGTACAATTGAGATGGTCGGCATCAAAAATTCAAGTTCTCATCCGAGGATCCTGATATTTTTATTAATTCGTATTTTTTTTTAGTTGGAGCCTTGTTTAATTGGGCGCGTACGCGTACCTCTAAAATATGATGCGACCATTAAGCCGAATGTTTCGGTGCGCAGCAGCACTAAAGCTTTGCCTCTTTCAGACGTTTAATCGAGGGCTCAATATGAGTTAGTTATCGCAACCTCCACCAACCGCAACTTTCAATAAATGACGGTCTCATGGAAGTGCCTCAACTGAGTGCACTTGGCGTATGGAACGACTTGGCGCTTTTTACGTTGAGATCTTAAATTGAAAGCACACAAAATACAGCTTGTGCAAGAACTGAAGCGGTTCGACCTTCCCAACCGACATCCCTTCGCTCTATGGGCTCTTGAAAAGTTCCAAGAAGATCCGACGTTTTCGAGCCAAATTTTGTTCAGCGTTGAGGCCCGTTTCTGGTCCAATGGGTATATAAACAAGCAAAATTGCCGCATGTGGGACAAAGAGTAACCTGAAGAGATTCAAGAGCTGACATTTCATTCAGAAAAAACAACGGTTTGGTGTGGTTTGTGGGCCGGTGTAATCATCAGTCCATATTTCTTCAAAAGTGATCCCGGTGAGAACGTAACCTTCAATGGTGACCGTTATCGCACCATGATAACCGACTATTTGATGCCTGAAATTAAAGCTCGTGATCTCCACGACATTTGGTTGCAACAAGACGGCGCCACTTAACACACATCCCATCAATCAATGGATTTATTCAGAAAACACATATCGGTGAGGAGATAATTTCACGTTTTGGGCCGGTCGATTGTGACTTAACGGATGGACCATCTGGGACACGTAGCCGTAATCAACATTTGAAAGAGATGATTTTCAAAAAAAGGAATACCAGAGAATGTTCTTTCGAATGATAATAAACATTTCCCATTGAATTTGAATTTTCTGTGTTTTTCTTTTCTTTAAAAAAGTAGAGACCTCTAAATGGATCACATGTTATAACCCCAGTTTATGAACTCTACTTAGCAATTCCTCTTTTTAATGAAATTTTGACTTGAAATCTCTTAATTTTGCTGCATGGAAAATGTTACGCCTTATGAAAATATTTCTTGCTGTGACCCCACTCAATCAAAATGTTGCACATACTTCAACTATGAACGGATGCTGCCACATGGGCAACGCCTCAGCAGCAGTCAACTGTGTTAGACGAAGACTTGATGGTAATTTATTAAATCATTTCTTTTTATTCCATCATATGACTTTTATTTAAATATCTTTCTACATATACTCGTACATACATATATGATATCAGCATAGAGCATAGAAATAAATGCAACAACAAATAAATGCAACAACAATGCCAAAAACAACATGTGCCATACACATAAGGAATGCAACAATCAGTCAAATGGGCACACAATATGTGTTGGTATGTATGTATGTGAGCATGTGTGGTATGCAGTTAGCACAGCAGTACTCCATCACTCAGACAGTTAGCCAGTCAGATATGCCGTTGCATGCCACACCACCCGCTATGAAAGCAATGATAATGTCCATTCAGTTGGCAGGCGTTTGAAATGCACACACACACACACACGTACACGTACATATACATATATATACACAGCTTGTAAATTTTTGTATATTTATTTACACACACACACACGCACATAATCCACTTGGTGTGACGAAAGGAAGGAAATTCAGAAATTCCGAAATTCAGAAATTCACAAAATACGGTAAACTTTTACACATCCGCTTTTGTTTACATTCATTACTTTCCTTTTATATGCTCTTTTTCACTTTATATTTTTCGTCTGTTTCCCACTTTCGTTTTTCCCTTTTCGTCATTTGGCATTGTAAATAGTTATGCGCTTCATAAATCCTTGAAAACTTGAACAACATTAGTCAAGTGATTGTTACTTGTGAAATTGTTGTCATAACTTTGTGGCTGTATGGGTTTACCAGGCGTATACGTGACTTTTCTCTACGGACCATAAATGTTGCGCGCGTACTCGTATACTCGTATGTGTAGCTACGAATGCGTGAGTGTTGATGTGTGACGAAATTTTTTTATGCATTTTTCATGTGATTCTCACATGTGCATACACATACATACATACATACACACATAAACATGCATATGTCTCTGTATGTGCATTGTTGTTGCTCATCTGCGTTTTTCGTTAAATATTGGAGAAGAAATTGAAACTTTGGAAGTCACGAAAATTTTTAAAATTTAAAAGTTTTTTTTTTATATCGCTGTACGATAGCATTTGCTGAGGGGAAAACCACTTGCAAGTAGAGCTAAAGTGTTTGCGGTGAGGTCAAGATCAATGTGATGATGCTACCGTTGCGATATTTTTGGGTAATCAGGTCTATAGTGGCTGCAGCAGAAATTCTTAAGAGATAAAAAGAACTTCCTAAAATTAAATTTTTGCAATTTTCGAAAGCGGAAACTTCTTTATTTAGTTGATGCAATATATTTGAGGTATGTAATTCTGTGCTTTATAGACTTTAATTAGTGCAGAATGAGAGGCGATGTCATGGATCCATAGTAGATGATGTGAATTGGTCTTTACAGAAGAAAAATTGACACATTGTTGTATGTCGCATGATGTGATGTGGCATTTCATTACTCTCGAGAGTGCCAAATTTATTTTCAGATATTTGTAGTATGGGATGAAGAGATTTAAACGATTTTAAATCGGTCCTGAATGCACATACGAGTACGTTACGACAGGTAGATGATGTTAAAGATCCAAAATAATGTGACTTCATATTTAAATGAGGTAAAGTTGATAGAGTGAGGTGATATTTCATTATCTAAGTGAATCAATGTCTTATGATGCGACATCGCAATACGTGGTGTGGTGCATAGTCAAGTGATATGATGTCACATGATTTCAAATGATGTCATGTGATATGAATAGAGGTCAGATGAGTTAATAAATTCATGTGACGTTGCAAGGTGTATTATTATTTGAGATTGCAACATAGCTGTGATGTCAAAATATATGATATAAAGTCATGTGATGTGATGTGATGTTACATAATGTGATATAATCTCACGTGATAGGATTTCTTGTATTGAAATAAGTTGCTAAATTTCTGTGTGACATCAAAATGTGTTACAACCAAAGTTGAGTTGAGACATTGATGTGATGTCGAAGTATAAGATATGCATGATGGCATGTGATGTGATATCACATAATGTGTTGTAAAGACACATGATATTGATCTCATGATATATGCAGTTGATACATAAATATGTGAAATAGAGTCAAATGGTGTTATCTGCTGTCATGATGGCATTAGAAAGAAAAACTAAAACTACCTGAACATTTTGATCAGAAGTTAACATCATGTGATTTTAACATCATAGCAATATATCATTTGACTAATGAGGTTGTGAGATACCTCATACCTCATATGATGCAATATAGTGAATTGTCAGATCGTTGTTAAGCCATGAGGCAATATACATATTATCATACGATTTATAGCTGTGACTTGATGTCATATCATATGATGATATCATTCGAAGAACCTTTAAATATAGAAAAATCAGCGGCCAAAATAATTCAAAACACATTCAAAACAATTCTGAATAGTGAACAGCATGTGATTAAGCTACTGGAAACATGATATTTCTACTTAAAGAGAGTATTGGGAATGATACATCCACAGATTTGTTACCCACAGGAGATGTGGTGAGATGCAGTTGATAACGAGGCTGTTGTAGAGCGTCTGTTAATAATGTTTTACCAAGTGCTTAGATAACTTAATTGTGTCGTTGATGACGTACTGATACCGATCGTGAGCCTCATTAGGTTTTCATTCTATTCCAACAAAACCAAAAGAACTCTTCCAGCCGTCTGGAGTTTAGAAATAAGCAGGGGATTAAGTAACTTATGACGAATTTGAAGGGACGATGATAATATCCGATACAACTTCTCACCACATCCGGTTCTACGCACCGAAGTTGACCAAGCCAAGGGCCGTCATTTTTTCGGCGACCCAACTCCTTGTACCTGGACCCATCCTGCAAACGCTTAAATGCGCCCCAAGAATCTACGGCAACACCATTACCCATTCTGCATAACCAGGCAAATTTTCACCGTCCAACTGAGCTCCCCGTAGCATGACTCCCAATCTACTTCTACAACCCCTTTCGCACCCCCATTCAGCTCTACCTTCCGTACGGGTGCTACTCATCAACTCCTAGTATCCCGCACTGTGTGTATCCTGTCCATTGCGCCGGAACGCTCTCACGAGGCAGACTAGACTTTTACAATTGAACTGGAACGGACTCCAGAGAAAGATCGAAGAAATGGTCCATTATGTGAGACTGGAGCACCTGCCGATGGCAGCGGGCGGAGAAACTAAGCTAAGCGGCCGCCAAAATCTTCTGAGCCAGGCCGGTTTCAACGAAATACGTATAGATCAAAAGCGATATCATGGTGGTGACTTAGCGTTCTCTTGTACAATACCGTGCAGCATCGTCTTATCGACGAGAACATCGGCAGCAGGGATATTACCATAGAATGTCAGGGCATAGCTATCCGATCAGGCGATATCGATCTCTAGATATTTATAATATATACATTTCATTCGATATTTGTTGCCCAGTTGTTGTTGAATACCGTCGTGATATAGGCGCGCTACTCATAGGCAAAAACTGTTTGGTTTTTGAAGACTTTAACGCTCACCACGATCTTTAGCCCTCTAGCCTGTAAAATGATCACACAGGAATGGATCCAGCAGAACAGAGTAACGATTTGGCATTCTGCACCATAGGCAATTGCTATAGATAGCCAGTATCACAATTGCTTACGCTAGTCTGATAACTCTGCGATCTATGCTGACCCTTGCATCAGATACTATTTGCCAAACGCCAATTGTCTCTATTGACAGGCCCTCCGGTTTTGTTTCGGATATTTTTTTCAACTTCAAAAAAGCTGACTGGTTCGGCTTCGCGGGATTCACCGAAAACACCTTCAGTGTTCTCCCCACTCCAACTGACGTTATAATTAGCAAAGATCTGTTCCAAAAAATAAACGTAT
This sequence comes from Neoceratitis asiatica, assembly GCA_030068015.2. Taxonomy (NCBI): domain Eukaryota; kingdom Metazoa; phylum Arthropoda; class Insecta; order Diptera; family Tephritidae; genus Neoceratitis; species Neoceratitis asiatica. The sequence goes on along the minus strand of CM061525.1, from coordinate 11,607,278 downwards.
CGCTTCAAACGGGCTGGCCGATTCGCGGAAATCCTTTCCTACTGAAACAACGAATTTAGCTTTAGGGCGCGAACTCTTCGCAGAATACCTTTGTTCGAAAGCGAACTGCTATCTCGACTATTCTGCTTTTTCCCTGCACGGCAACTACAACTACAAGCAACGAAATCCACGGTTAGGGTAACTTCACCAGCTGAACAAAGGGGTGACGGCTCGAGCTGAATGTGAAGGTCTTTGTCACCAATGCACCAGTTGCACAGCTACGCTCCCAGTTAAGGAGCATAATATTTTGCTGAGTAAGCCATGCTGCTAGGGACCATCCTAGTAGTTACTTAGTGGAAGCTGAATCTCCATCTACCCACATCAGAAAGGGTATACTCGATTTTCACAAAGAGTCCGTCAACATCTTTATAACTTCCTATGATTGGCGTGCCTGATATCCAACCACCACCTATAGCGGACGAAGAGCTCGCTTTCCTCGCGAGACGCGAGTAATACGGGCACAATTAATGCAATGAGTTCCCGCACAACACTAACCATCTCATTGCGGAGTTAAGCTAGCCACTGCAACAACAACAACAGTATAATCCGGTAAGTCGGTTTTATTAGCCTTCATGATATTCAGATTTATGGTACGCTGGTGGAAAAGTTTGGATACAAAAGTTAGCAATACGAACCATTATCTCTTACGGCGTCACTTGATAGTGGTCGGTCTTGGTAAAATCATCATTCCACCGTAAACAGACGACGAATAGAGTAAAAGGGTCGAGTTGTAACGTATAATTATCCATGAAGCAGCCCTGACTAGCTTTGGTGTATTGTTAAAAATGTTGGGCTTATGAACAATCTCTCAAACGCTCTCTGTTCCAAGCGCAGAGACGGGGAAGACGGCTGTATGATTTCAATTGCTAATTCTGCCTTAATGCCGCTCTAGTATAACTTAACGAGCAATACGAGAAGTTTTCATTAAGTAACTTTTTTTCCGTGAATGACGTTATCAGAATCTAACCCACCATCCATGGAAAGTTCCAGGAGCCTCGCGAGACACCTCTCAATCTCTGCACCGAACCCATCGAAGCAGCTTGTTTCCTGGACCTGCCGTTGACGACTCATCGACACCGACTAACTTTGGCTGCACCTAAGCAGAGTTACCCAGCAGCAACAACAACAACAACAACAACAACAACAACGCGATTTCGGCTCTGTTCACTTGCTCTTTTGCTTCAGTAATAGCAAATATGATGATTAGCGCTTAAAAGAAATATTACGCCAAGCTCATGAGCTCCTTTAAAGGGCAGCATTCAATAAATTTCTAATGAATTTTCGAAACAAAAGTTTCTTAGGAAATAGTTTTCTCATTAAAATGATTTCAAATCAAGAATTTCAATTTCAGCAGAATCAAATGACCTTACCCCCATGCACGTGTACTTGCGGGTGCATGTGTATGTGTGTGTGTGTGTGTGTGTGTGTGTATCTGCTCTATGAAATATGAACAATTAAAAAAGTGAAAGTTTTATTTTGCACGGCTTGCGATTGCATTTTCTTCTTCTTCTTCTTCTTCCTCTTCTTCTTCTCCAGCTCCCTCTGCATTTCCACTCCACATGCAGTTCCAGTTAAGCGTTTCATAATTCCATGCAACTATTTTTCGCTTATGTACAACATTTTTATTAGCAGACAGACAGCTGAACGTGTAATCAGAGTGTGTGAAATCTTCAAATTGCAATCAACTTTCGCAACATGTTCATTACTCGCAAATATATCAACTTTTCTACGCTCATATTATGCCATATAGTATGCGAGCATCCTTGAAAGCAGTAGAGAAGGAAATCTACAAGTGAATATGAGATTGTGAACATATGCTGGGCTACTCTACTTGTACTACTACAGCACTCACTGTACGCGAAGACATTTATGAGCCCGATGATCCAAACTGCTTGAGTGCACACTTGAATTTTCTCGTTATAAGCAACGCCCATCCCTCCGCTCCGTCCCGTCCTTACACCAGCCTTGCCGACTTTATACGTCCATCTTTACTGCCGCCAGCAGCACACAATTCTGCCAATTACGCGGAAAGTATTGCAGTTAGCTAACTGCAACCGAGCGAGTGTCGGCGTCAGTGGGGTGGTGGTTCGAGAAGGAAGTCGAGAAGTGTTGTTGCATGGCGTTGATGGTGTTTCACTTAATGATAATGCTGGCACATTAAATACATGAGACATATGTGAGTAAATATGAACTCGAGACAATCCAGCTGTTTGTGGTCGGACATGCAATGGGACGTAAGCGGATGGAGCATATCAAAGATACTGGCTTTGAAGCTTGAAGCTTCAAGCTTTGGGAAAATGCCAAACGAGTTAGTTGGCGTTGGCGCTGTTGTTGTTGTTGTTGTTGCTGCTGCTGCTGTTATGCTTGTGGCGTCAATGTGGCATATGAAAATTCATACAAGACAATTTAAAGCGTCATTTAACTTGGGGCATACACATCTACATACATACATATGTCCATGCAGTGTATATAGGGTGATCCTCGGCTTTCTAATTTTTAAGAAGTGTTGACTAGTTGATGGTTTGTCTTCCGTACATTGCTGTTTATTGACCGCCCAAAAGCATTTCATGTCGTCGTGATCTAATAACGGAAGTTGCAGGATACGAGTGGTTTCATCGGGTTCGAACCAGAAGGCTGGTTGATGAGATGATTTTAGTGGGCGAACCCAAGTCATTGCATACAGGACATATGTTAAGTATGTCGGTGTCGAGTCTGTATAAGTAAGTTTTGAGTTTACCGCAGTATCGAGACTATAATTTTACCAGTAGCGGTAGCTCGCGCTCTTCGTCTACTATGGGTGGAAGAGATACTCTCTGTCATTTAGGAACAGTCGGTATATCATTCTGTTGTTGTTTTTGTTGTAGTGACGGCAGAAATTATTATCCAAATTGGTTTTTCGGGCAATATCGTGGGAGTGATAGACTTTGGCCTGATAAAAATCTGAACCATCCGATATAAAGATCCCTGCTGTCGCGAGAATTAAATTGAAACCCTAATCCGCAGAGTCTGGATGTCGTCATGAGCAGCGGTTCTGTTCGGTGGTGCTGAATGGTGTCTCCTGATTCGGGTACTCCCTTCCTAATCTGCCTAGGTGGTGGTTCGGCTTCCAATAGCTGTCTGCACCTTAACTGGAAGCATAGATGTTTCACTGTGTAAGTGGAGTGCATTAGAGACATTAGTTGGTTTCCCGTTACAGTCCTTGGGACTGTAATTTGGCAGGTTTTAGCTTCTGCATCAGCGTGTCACTGGCTGGTGGAGGGAGCTACGAAATATAAAAAATAAACAATAGAGGAGAGAGGAGAGAAGACACCACCCTGCGGTTCCATTTGCTAATTTTTCGGAGTTTTCAATTTGAACAGGGATCTGAGTTGTCTTAGGGTTTAGAACGCTCTCTGAGGAGAGGACATTTAGTAATAATGCGAGTCATTTTATCTGAAAGTCATAAAACAGCTCTACTCGATTCAAGAAATTTAGAACTTTCATTTCTTATATTTTTCTCCGTACTCCCCGTCCAATTGTTACTGTTGTCTCACCTAGAACATTCATCCTCGAAACTTGCTTGCTGACGTAACTCAAGCTTCGTGCCGATTGAACTTCGTTATACGAGTATAATTATCGAAAAAAAAAAAATAATAACGCGAGCATGAGATGAAACAAACGCCGAGCCTAAAAAGTCATTTACCCACATTTCTCGGACCCAATTAAAAAACTCATCTTCTTGTCCATACCTTACCCCAGATGAGTGGCTCTTATGGTGTTATCACATCATCTGACCTCAACAATCCTTACTATTACACCTGCTCTCTGATCACCCTGTAAATGCGGTATAACTAGGCGTATATATGTATATACATATTTGTAGGTTAACTTACAAAGAAGTTTAAGGAGATACTCTGTCTTACATACATATACAAACCTTATACAAAATAATATTGAGCCTCACACACAGACGACTTTGTTGATATGCTTCACACAAGTATTCACCCATCTTCTGAAACTCTTTTGTTTATTATTGTTGGAGTAATTGTTATGAGCAATAAGCCTTGACCCCGATTTAGGATTACAATGAACTGAATAATTACCATCCATTGTAATTTGAGTCAGTTAAATTATTCCAGATTAGAGTTTTGTCACTAACTCATTTGTTAATTACGGTTGATGATACTATTCTAGGAATGCAGGTTAACGAAAAGTGACGCACCAGAAGGCGACAACGCTAGTCATGCAAGATGTGGGTAAATTCTAAGTGGCACAAAAGTCGAGGTTATCACTTACACTAGAATTACTTGTTGACCTAAACGGGGTTAGGTTTCCGAAAGGGTGACAGCTCTTAGCCGGAAAAAACCCGGTACAAATCCGGTTCGTAGAACTGGCTTTCGCGAGACCTCAGCTCGTTTCCTGGGCCTCCCATCTGATGACATCTACGACATAGACTGATTTTACCTGGTCCTAAAAAGTCCTGAGTGTGGCTTAACGAGCTGTGGCATTAACAAAAACAGCGGAGCTATCACTGTCTGAAGCAGACCTATTACTTGGTAGGGACATAAATACTGTTACAACATTAAACACACGCATTTCAATAGAAGAATTGAGCATACCACATAATTCCCATATGATTTATAAAATATAACCTGCAAAGCGTTAGTCTGTATCGGGAATTCTAAATTGGGTGAGTTTTCAACATGGAATGTACAGATAATGAAAACCGTATCGCTGTTATAGCGCTTTTTAAGTGTGAAATGAAAAAAGGTGATATTTTCAAAACACTCCGTCCGCTCGGCATTAAACGCATGTTCATCTACCGGTGCATAAAACTGTTTGAGGAGACTGGGGATGTTAAAGACCGCCACCGGTCGGGCCGTCCACGCACTGTTCGAACGCCGCAAGTCATCAAAGCTGTCAAATCAAGAATTGAAGAGATGAATGTTTCGCAAAAGTCCATGAGTCGAATTATTAAAAAAGAGTTGGGACTTGGGGCTTTCAAACGCCGTACCGGACATTTGTTGACTGCAGCTTTGAAAAAAATTGTGTGGTAAAATGCAAACGTCTTTTGGTGAAGCACGCTGATAACTTGTTTACCGATGAAAAAATTTTTACCGTGCAAGAAAAATTTAATAAACAAAATGATAGGGTGTATGCGAGGTCATCTAAGGAAGCATCTGAACTGATTCCACGTGCCGAAAAACGTCATCATCCAGCTTCAGTCATGGTTTGGTGGAGTGTCTCTTATGATGGGGTAACTGATTTGCATTTTTGCGAACAAGGGGTGAAAACATCGGCCAAAGTTTACCAAGAAACCGTTTTGGTAAGACCACTTGACCATTCCATGTTCCAAAACCAATCATGGCTCCAAAACAATTTACCAGCATTAATTTCTTCTGAAGGGTAGCCCTCTGGCAGTCCTGATATGAAGCCGCTGGATTACAAATTGTGGACAGTTTTAGAGGACATGGTTTGCCACAAAAGATACCCCAACATTGATTCTCTTAATACAGCTTTGATTCGTGGCCAGTCCGACTTAAGGCGTGCGTGAAGGCCGAAGGCGGGCATCTCAAATGAGTACTGCTTTTTTGTATACAATATATATCAATAAATATGTAAAAAAAAAATTGGTCCAAAAACATTCATTATTTTATATTTTATAGCATAAAATGTGTGTAACAGTATTTATGTCCCTACTAAGTATATTATTATCCGCTCATGCAATGTCAATCTCATTCACAACACGAATGTTTTGTTTATAATTTGAAATTACAACAAGTATGCTGCAATATCTTGAAGCCGAGCCACCACTCAGACTACATTAAAAAGGGAGTACTTGACTACGATTCCATAAAGTAGTTTAGAACAGAATCGCTGGACAGGTTGGAGTATCGACAGGCTTTAAACGCCATTGTCTTCCTGTGAAAGGCGTTATCGGAATCAGAGCACCACCTATTAAGATGCCCAACATACGGTCCGCTTGTAGTAAGTTCCCACACGACACTAACCATTTGCATGCTTCCTAAAATCAACTCATCTAATACCCCTTCCGTACTGGTTCGAACCCGTCGAAACAGCCCGTTTCCTGGACCTTCGTTAGATGACGTCGATGATTTAGACTGGCCTTGGCTACTCTTAGGTAATGTTCAGGTATCCGCTACAACAGTAACAACAACTTCAACCTACACCATCAATTATCAGGCATTCGTGCTTTAAGGTTTCAGATTCTTCTCCCCTCACACTTTCCACACGTCTGCCCAAGAAGTCACGCGAAAAATCAGGACAATATCCTGCGGAGCCCCATGTTAGTTTTACGTAGCTTTGATGTTTGACCTCGATAGTCTAGCTATAATTTCCGACCACTTGGTTAATTCATGTTCCACCTCTTCAACACTTGCGGTAATCAGGAATCCGCAATCCGCAAGACTGTTCTCGCACAAAGCCGATTTTGGTTGAGGCCATGAACTTTAATAGCGGGACCACTCTACCCAGTTTCCACATTTCGCGTATAATTAGACTGGTCAAAGACAAGCTGAGAACCCTGCGAGGTAGTCTTCTCCCGCTGGACCCAAATGCTTTAGCATCAGCATGCTTATGCCGATGGATTTGGAGGCTTTTCCCCTCGCGATTACCCCTTGAACCTTTTCCCTGGAGAAATCAAGCATTGCGCTGGTATTGTCAGTTTTCTCACACTGCGGGTCACTTGTCTTTTCATTTTGACTACCGAAGGGTGCAGTGTAAATTGCCGACTAATATAGCACGCGCACCTCTTCGGATCCGACGAGACGTCACCGAATGAAATTTCCACCCAACAATGATTTGACTGTGGTCCAGAGCTTTGTTACCCCATAGAAGAGATTTTAAGACCTTAAGTGCTCCTCCCACTTGTTTCGCATATGCTGGGTTACCTTTTGCCGAATCTCCGAATTGAATTCCATAATGCGCGGATATCTTTGCGTTGCTTGTTGCTAAAACCACCGCTTCAATGGAAAATTAAGACGGATTTACGCAATTCAGCCGGCCGTGATGAAGGCTCTTAATGCTGCCTGGTTATGCGAAGAGATAGATACAATTTAATGAGCACCATTACGCCTAAACAATTGACCGTTTAATTATGTCGGGCAATACCACTTGATACGGTAAACGAAAGGTTATCCCAAGCTCACTTAGATATATACTTCCATCGATCCTATCTTGCCATCTCCACTTAAGCCCTTTAACTGTTGACCAAGCAAGATGACATATATAAAGCAGTTTATATTAATCATAAAATCACATTTCTCAACCGCTTTGATTTACTCACATGTGTACATTCTTAAAAACTCGTAAAACATCGCATTCGACGAAAATCTTATAAAAGAAAAATAAAACGATATAATTTTAGTATTCACCACTTATATTAAAAAAAAATTTGAATTTTTATATCTTCCACTTTTTTGTTGTACGCTTTCAACTTTTCGTACAAACAAAATACACACAGAAGTAACAGAATGCGTTGCAGATTTCTACAGACGGCGACCACGACGACCACCCTTCCTGCGTGTGGAATCTGAGGGTATTGGTGTAACATCTTCGATACGACCAATTTTCATTGAAGAACGTGCCAGAGCACGCAACGCCGACTGAGCCCCTGGTCCGGGAGTTTTAGTTTTGTTGCCACCGGTAGCACGCAATTTAATGTGCAGTGCAGTGATGCCGAGAGTTTTGCACTTTTCAGCAACATCCTAAATGAAAAAAGAACAAAACAGTTGATAGATATATTTGGTATCAAAAGCCTTACACACAAAATGAACTTACTTGGGCAGCCAACATAGCGGCGTAGGGAGAAGCTTCATCACGATCAGCCTTCACCTTCATACCGCCAGTGACGCGAGCAATTGTTTCACGTCCCGACAAATCGGTAACATGAACGAAAGTGTCGTTAAAACTGGCATAGATGTGTGCAACACCGAAAACGTATTCGCCATCACGCACTTGAGGGCCCAACGAAACTTGGACCTCTTCTTTCTGGACTTTAGCCTTTCTTGGTGCCATTTTTAAGTTAAAGGATCAACTGAAAATGAAAATTACATTTAATTTATATAAACCGTCATACATCACAAATAAAAAGCACTATTTGAATACACTATCGCACGGGTGAATTTGTTTATCCAATATTCTCAGCGTATGTGCATAGATTCAATACACCGAACGACAATATTTATTTCAAAACATCCACTAACACAGGCCGTTCAATGCGGTATTTATAGTTTACTATTACAGAAAAATATCGATGCGAGTTTCCTACACATTGCTTTTGTAAACAAATTCACCACTTTTAGAAATATTTCATAAATTTTTAAAGAGCTTGAATAAAACACAAACCAATTACGTGAACCGGATATTGAAAAGAAAGCAAAGCGGATTTTTGCTGTCAAAAGTGTCAACGGTTGAGCAAATGTCAAAACTGCTGGAATCACAGGGTTGCAATGTTTCTATTATGCTGCTATAAAGTTCTAAATAATTTAAGCAAAGAAAAAATTTTTAAATTTTTTCCAAATTTCCAAATTTTTATTTGCTTTTAAAAATAGAAAAAAGAACATACCTTTAATTACTCTTTTTTCATATATAAATATTTTTTGGCAACGTTTTCATGCAATAATAACTGAAATGAAAAAAAAAATTAATAATTTGCGTTATAAAGATTTTTTTTCATTTGCCTTTTCTTGATTATTTGCAGCATCTGTGAAAAATACTTGATTTCCAAACTTTCGTTAAAAAAATTTCAACAAGAATAAAGAATGATGACAATTTCTACAGAACGTAACATATTTTACGGCCTTTGGTGATGGCAAGCTATAATGGAATCAGTGGTATAAAAAAAGCAAAGAGACTTCTGAGATTTCATGAGGGATGATAGTCTTGCAGCTTCGGTTTTTTCAACCTACTGATGTCGGAGAAGTATTTACAAAACATTAGAAATGAAATTAATTTAAATAAAATTAATTCACTATGACATTAATTTATCAACAAGGTGAAGACAAATTCAAAGAGCGTAAAATAACAACAAAGGACGTGAAATAATTTACGTTCTATGACAAAATGGTAATAATTTTATAGCGCATCCTCTCTTAAGGAATTAAAAGAGAAAAATTAACGTTCGGCAGTGTAAAGGGAACATAATATTATCGAAGTTCTGAATTCGCCGTGATATTTCGATACTAGCTGTCACCTTCATGCAGTATGTTAACCACATAGTTCTTTTCTCACGTACTCACTGCTATGCGATTAGAGGGAGAAGGTGATTTTGCTTTTCCCCAAGTTGCATCAATAATCAATAGCCTTGCCAATTGGTCTGCTTTTTGATTACCCCAATTTAATTTGCTAGGTGAATGCCCTTAATTTAAACAAACAATCTTATCGAAATGTAAAATATGAATGAAAATTGTTAAAAAAATATGTTATCAAGTTGCCAAACCGCAAATTCTACTCAAATTAGTAAATTTTACTACAGAATTTTGGTATGCATTTTTGAGGGATTAGTCGAATTAGTCTACTTTTCTCTTTCCTCGCAAGCTGGTAGCACAACACGACCTTTCGTTTGTGTGTGTGCGTTTTGTGTTCCAAAAGAAATTTTGTGTGTGAAAATTTGGCGACGAAAATTTCAGATTTTGATTACATTTTCCCATAGAAAAACTGTAAAATGTGTGGAAAACTTTAGCTAAACGATAATATAAATGAATATGTTAAAAAAAGTGTGAATAAGTGAAAGTAAATGTCAAATAGTACTGAGCGATTGAATTGATTGTTTCTGCTCTCGATAGTCAGGGACACCTCGGTCATTTTCTTTTCGTTAGTAGAACTGAACAATTTTCCTACCATCGATTATGTGAAAATTAACTGAAAATTCCAAAAATAGTGTTTTTATTTTCGAAACAGAAGTAATGTAATTCTGTCAGAAAGCTCAGTCAACCGAAAGTTTTTTTTTCAATCATTTGATTCATAGTAGTATATTATTTTAGAAGTGATTTTCCATTGAAAAGGGGAAGGGGAGTGTAATGAGAAGTGAATGTTAAAGTGAAGGAAAGCAAAAGTGGTGGAGGAATCAAAAAAGCATAAAAAGTTAGAAAACTCGCTACCAAGGCGAAGACAACAAAAGGCGAAGAACGAATGGTGGCAGCAACAAGAACAACTACAACAACCACTAACAAAACGTAAACAACAACAAAGTTCGGGCGAATTAAATTGTTGGATGACATTCGAAAGCAGCAAAATAGAAAAAGTGCAAAAGTGAAAAAGGCAAGAACACACGAATAAGAAGTTGAAAGTAAACGAGAAAGATGAGCAGCTGGTCGCTCAGTCCGTAATGTTATTGCTAACGCTGCTTCGCTATCTCAACTGCAAAATTCTACTCGCATTGTGTGTATACTCTGTTTTGCGTCAGCAGAGACGTGAGCAGCGGCGTTGACTTTGACGTCGTGGAGCTTGTCGTTTTTGGCATGTATTGTACTATCGCGCTTATTCGCAGCACGCAATCCCGTTTGGTCGCTTCTTGATTTGTTTTGCGGTAGTGTTCGTTCGTGTTATTGTCGTCGCTGCATGGAACCTTGTTTTGGTAGGGGGTCTATTGTGAAACAAACAAAAATAAAAAAAAATAAATGAAAAGCAAATCGAATATCCCCAACATTCGTGAAAGGCCGCGCAGACTTCGAGGACGTGTTTGTATGCATCAGCAACGGACTCGTTTATATATCTCTTTACACATCAGAATTGAAACAAAAGAATTATAAAAGTGCAAGAACACTTAGTGGACAAGAACTATAAATATATTATGTTTAATTGTCTTGATCGTCATCAATGTCGCCGAAATTGTACGGGAATTTCAGTCGTCGGTAGTTAAATAGAAAACGGGTGAACACAAAAAGTGACCATTGTAATATAAATGTACATATAATAATATATATATAGTCATATAGATATAATATACATACATATATGTATGTATGTATATATACCCACATAATTACTTTTAAGTAAAGTTAATTAAATTCATTTGCTAGTGGTTTAATGTAAACACACATACGCACACACACAAGAAATCCATCTATTCTCATCAACAAACAATATTCACACATACCAAACCTACGAAGTGGTTAAATCATCCGTCGCGTCGCGTGAAAAATAATATTTTAAATACCTATAAAAGTGCTTGTTAAACACGTACGCAACCCGCACAATTTTTCGGGAATACATTCTCTAATATACATACATACATACGTAGTAAATCTACTTAATATTAATAAATCCCTTGCTGTGCATATACATACATAAGAAATCAGCATCCTGGCGAATCGCAACGGTAACAACGGAAACGGTGGTGGTAGCGGTGGTAATAATGCCGCTGGTGCCGGTGGTGGTGGTGGCGGTAATAATGCAGCAGAGGGAACGCGACGTAACGGCGCTGCTGCAGCCGCTGCCGCAGCGGCTAACGTTGCGGGAGGTGCTGGTGAACAAGGTGGCGCAGCAGGTGGCGCAGCGGCTGAGTGGAATCCAGAAGAAATCGATCGTTTTAGTTTCGATGATTCTGATCGTTTCGAAGAAGATTCACTTTGCAGTTGGAGCTCCGAACCGGAATCGCTCTGCAATAATTGGCGTGGTTGGAAGAAACCCTCCAGTTTCGGTTTGACCAATCCCATAACGGCTAGTGCTAGTTCCACGCCAGCCAATACTGGCATTGTAGCGCGTAGGAGTGAAGTTGATAGTGGTAAGTAAATAAATAAATTAATTAACTACAAATCTACACTTGTTTATGTACATATGTATGTAGCTACATATGCATATGCATTGTATGAAGGTGAAAATTATTAAACTTGATAAATTTGCAATTTTGTTTTGTTGCTAAAAGAAATTTCCGCTTCATTCAGCTATTCTGCTACGGAAAACTAACTTAAAATTTGTAAATGCATTAAAATGTGGCGCTATATTGAGCGGAAAAAAATTGTTTCAAGCTCTTAGGGGTTTTTTTTTTTGAATTTCAAAGTCAATGGACCCTTAATCCTGTTACCCACGACAAGAAAGAAGCGAAAACAACTGAAGCCATAACAGCAAAGAATTCCGAAATGTGCACCAACCATAAACTGACCTTGAAAATGTTTTAATGGAACACATGCAAAAAGATTACGTGAACTTAAGTCAAATGAATGAAAATTAAGAGTTTATTGTGGTTTTTCACTAGAATAACTACTATCCAAAGGCATCATTATATGTTTGAAAATTTCCCACCATCAAGCAGGCGTAACCTGCCCTATAAAATCATGCATCGTCCCTTTTCGAATGCAACAGTGTATTTTGGTTTGTAACAAAGCTAATTCCTGCTGAGTTATTGGCTGCATTATTTTTTATTTTTTGCTTGCAATGAATCCATAGAATGCCTGCAGCTCCAATGCTTCTATGAAGCCAACAACAACAATAACAACAACAACAACAACAACAAAAAATTTATACTATCTATGTATAGCATTTACATATGTACATACATATATGTATGTATTGTATTTATCTACAAATGTGCAGAGCAGTGACAGTGAATGCGGCAGCACACACAATTATACATACCTACACATATGCGTTCATCCATCGCTGATGTTCGTGCTGTGTTGTAGGGCTAAGATTGTTAGTGCATTTAGCTAAACCTTTTTTTTCATATTTTTTTTTTTTTGGTCAGCTTAGTTTTTTCTAGTTCATTTGGTGAAAGATTAATTTTATTTTATTTGATTAAATTTTTTCCTGCAGCATTGCACTGTATTGAATGTATTGAATTGTCTAAAAATAAAAAGTTTCTTAGTTTTTTGTATTATTTTCTTTTTATACCTTTCATAAACATGTGAAATGTTATATTATCGCATCAGAATCACGAACTGAGTTGATTTAGTTGCGAGCGTCTGCTTTTCTGTCGGTTTGAACGCAAACTAATCCCTTGGTTTTTGAGATATTTGAACAAAAGCTTGAATGCGGCTGTATTTTTGTAATGTTTTGATCATTTGTCGGAGCCAGCCAAATCGGACCACTATACAATGCAGCTCCCATACAATCGATTTGTTCAGGTTCTGTATCAAAAATCCACCAAAAATGCATCGAAAAGGGTGAAATTTCGTTATATACGAGGAATGTTCAAAGGAAAATGTGAAGGTTTTGCTCACTGTTTTCTTTGATTACAATGGTGGGGTGGATCATGAGTTCCTGCCAAAAAATGGTACAGTTAATAAGGGATACAACAAGGAAGTTATGCAACGTTCGCGTTTGAGCAATACGTCTCAAACGATCGGAATTGTGAAAAACAAATCGTGGATTCTGCATCACGATAATGCGCTAGCTCGCACATAAATGCTTGTTCGTGATTTTTTGGCCGAAAACAAAACCGTAATCATGCATCAACCACCGTATTCACCAGATTGGCTCCCTTCGACTTTCCTATTTCAAAAACTGAAGAAACCAATGAAAAGAAAGTGTTTTGTCACAATTGATGAGATCAAGTCAGAATCGAAGAAAAAGCTAATGGCCGCACCGAAAAGCGCATTTCAGAAGTGCTTCGAGGATTGGAAAAAGCGTTGGCACAAATGTACTATATCCGAGGGGGATTACTTTGAAGGGGACAAAATAGATATTAATGAATAAATAAGTACTTTTTGTCTTTGAACACACCTCGTACACGCGTATAACAGAGCAATTAAAAAGTCCCCGGCTTACCATAGTAAAACATTTTTTTTGGTAAAATTCATTTTTATTATTCAACATTGTTCCCCTCAAGGGTGATACACTGATTATAGCGACCCTCCAACTTTTCGACAAAATTTTTTTAGTACGATTTGTCCTCTGCTTCACAATAGACCTCAGATTCACGGATTCCTCATTCGATAAACACTTCTTTCCAGCGAGTATTCTTTTGAGATCTGAGAATATAAAAAAGTCGGTCAGATCTGGAGCATACGGTGAATGCGGAAGCGATTCGAAACCCAATTCATGGATTTTTGCCATAGATTTAAGTGACTTGTGGCACGGCTGTGGTTGTTGTTGTTGTTGTAACCGTAGAAAAATTCCGCAAATTACGCTTCGGGGAATATTGCGGGGAGTGACAGTCCTTGGATGGATAAAATTCCGGGTCGTTCCGGTATAAAGACCCGACTAGGAACTATTGGATTTTAGTCGGCTCTTACCACATGCATGCCTTACCGCGGGCAAATTGTTGAACACCTAACTCACAGGGGGGACGCTATTTTGATGCTTCTTCCTTTTCCAAGGTAATCAATGAAAATTATTCCATGCGCAATCCAAAGTAGAGGCGCCATAACCTTGACAGCTGACTGTTGCATTTTTTTCACGTTTGGGAGCTGGTTCAACGTGTTCAGTGCACTCAGGTGACTGTCGATTGGACTTCGAAGTGAAGCGATGGAGCCATGTTTCATTCATTGTCATATAACGATGCAAAAACTCGGCTTTACTACGCTTGAATAACTCCAAAAACTGCTCCGAATCATCGTTATCATCTCTTCATGGTTTTCAGATATAAGGGTTTGGCGTCAAAAATCCCTCTAAAAAGCAATAAATTTCATATATTCATGAAAGGTATAAAGCCTTTGGTTTGTCAGAAGTCAGTACTCTTTTCGTGTTCTTGTGTATGTTTCCCATTTTAGTTAATGTTGTTGTCGGTGGTTATGCCTCCATTGTGGCAACATGAAGTTTCCAAATTTTTTGTTTTTTTTTTTGTTTTTTTCATAGTTCAACTCTTCTTTTCGCATTGGTGCCGCGTAGTGTACGTGTGAGTGTGTTTGTATCATTTTGGAAAATCACAACATTAAATGTGTTGTGCTCTACCCCTTTCACATGCATACATACATAGATATGTATTTATATAATTACATATATCTGAAGTCTTCGCCTTCGACGACTCAACCAAATAGGGTAATAGGAATAATACTTATGCTGCAACAAATACATGGCACATGTGTCTTCATCTATCTTTGTTCATTTGCTTGTTTGTTTGTAAATATGTACTCGTATGTATGTGTAAGTTTTTATCTTTACTTTTAACCTCGAGCATTTTACATTTATTTTTACATTAGTTGCATATTGTGTTTCATTGTAGGTCGCATTATGTGTGTGTGTGTTATACAAATGTATGCGTTATAGATATATGTGTGTGTGTGTCGGCTGAATAGCCTGTTTAACATCACCTGTGTCTTGTCCTGTTGCTTTTCTTACTTGCTTGCTCCCTGCTCTCCCTACACACATATATACTATATTTGTTGTTTGTTTTTTACTCTCTTTTTTCGATTTTTTTTCTTCATTTGTTTCATGTTTATGATAGCGGCTTTATGTATGTCTGTCTGGCTATCTGTCTGTCCGTCTATCTAGTTGACTTTTTTTTTAGAGACCATCCTAGCACTCTGTTGGCGCTGTGGTGTTGGTGTTGGTGCTGATGAGGCTCTCATGGCAGTTACAACTTCTTGCCATTATTACCGTTTTACAGCGCTTAAGATAAATATATATCTATACATTCTTAACGCTTTACTTACTTACATACACATGTATATAAATATATATGTATGTACGTATATATATATACATATATGCACATTGCTTCAATCGTTTTGCCCATTCTACTCTTGAACGTCTTCTCTTTATCTTCTTCTTCTCACCCAGTATGTGTGTGTGTGTCCTCCATCTCCTTACATTGTCTATCAATTCGCAACGAATGGATATCTGCATCTTTCGCAGCCTGCCCCATGTTGGTCATACGCCATTTCAAAATTGCCTGCCGGCCTGCCTGCTTGCCTGCCTGCCATTTTCTGATGTCAAGAAACCATTTCAAGGATTCTCGCTTACCCGTTCGCTGTTGTTTTAAATGAAATTAAAATGATGACACGATTTCCAATTTTTTTTTTTTTTTTTTATGTAGTCATGCGTGTGCGTTTCTTTGCCTACTCAATGGTCTACTTGTTGTACTATTTTCGTGGTTTTTGAATTATAACTGGTTGTCTGTCCGTTGCTCGGCTTTTTGGTTGGTGGGTTCTTTTTTCTGTTGGCAATCGGATGGTTGCATCTCGCTTATTTTTCTCGAAAAGTGGTCTTCAGATAGATAGTCTTCATGCTGCTACTCTGGTAGTTTCGCCGAATTAAAAGTAGTAAGAAGTCCTATGTTGTTTTAGCGTCCCGTAAAGTGGATGTCTTGTGACGCTCCTAGCCTTTAGAAGTCTTGTTTGTGATACTACCGGGACGAAGTGCGTTTTCACGCTACCATAACCTTTCTTAATCACTCTGTGGTCTTGATAAAGTTAATTAATTAGAACGGGGTTATTTATGAGCAACTTTCGAGATATCGTCAAGAAAAGCGAGGCCGATAGTTGCGAAACTTTTTATGCTCTAAAGTTTCTCTTTCATCTACGTTCTGGCAACTTCTAATGTAATCGTTATATGGTATCTGTAGTCTACTGGACAAACCTCCTCATTTGGTATGTTTCATGAATCTTAGTCAGATATGCACTTTTTGAGGAAGCCGAACCATTACCTAGGCACTTCAGCGAGGGAGTGCTTGACTGCATTTAAGAACTGAACTGCTGGACAGGACGCCATACCGATAGGCCGGGAATTCACCGAGTGTCCGCCACCTGGATATTTTACTCAAATTATTTCTTATTTATCCAGGCATGACCTCGACGTACCCAACGAATTTCCTGCATGCAACGAGTCTAAGCACGACACAAACCACGTCATTTCTTGTCCTCTTAGGCCAACTCATCTAACACTCTTCCTGTGGTCCGAACCCGTCGGAACATTTCGTTTTCTGGACCTCCCGTTAGATAACCTCGACGATTTAGACTAGCCTTGTCTGCTCCTAGACAATGGAACACTAACAACAACAACATGGACTTTTCGAATTTCTAGTTATGGTGGGTTAGTTACAAGTATTCCCACTATTCCCACCGTTCAAGTCACCAACCTCCTCTCTCAACAAACAACCATCACATGCCTTGTATGCTTCACTGCCAGTTGACAACTTTAACATATGTGGAGATGCTTTTTGACCCGTTCAATGGCCAATTTTTTGTTCTGAATTAACACTTTCTTATCACTACTAAGTAGGATTACAATAACAACAACAGGCGCCCATCAAATCAGTATTTCTAACTAGGTTAAGTACCGTTTTGGAGCTTACCAACAAATCTCGGTACGAAACTACAACCGTTTATCGGTATCGTTTGTTAGAATTTTCAGCATTAATTAAAGTCATCCAGCCCAGCCCAACATACCCCTTGGATCATGAGTTCGAGAGTTGCCCAAGGTGCTCCCATTAAGGGGGTGAGGGACAAAAGGTGGCGAGATCTCATTATCTTCACGCAAGGCTAAGATTTTATTGTTTCGGAAAGTGCTGTGTGGTTTAATGGGAAATTTAGAGAGGCTAAACATGGCTTGTCGCACGAGAATCTAGAGGCCCTTGAGGAATGCACGGAATTAGGGTGCTCAAAACAGCATCAAGCTCCCTGCGAAGCTCATAATTGCCACGATCTTATTACCTCCGCGACGAAATTGCGATTTGATCTTCTTCTACGGACTCACTGGAAGAAAAAGACTGAAAATCATACGAAACCGTTAAAATTAGCTTCTCACCACAGCGGCGCTTCTTTTTAACTAATTCCCTCACTTCTGACTAAACAAATAGCCCTAGGTGAAGGAAAGCATCCTTCTTCGAAATCTTTCTGTTGGATATAAAGTCCTCACTTCGGTAGATAATGAAAAAAAAACCTTGCGATATCTGGCTGATAGACTTGGAAGTGATTCAGACGTTTTTTAATTTTTTTTTGTCAGGAATCCAACAAATCTCAAGTAGTTCGTATATATCGTAACTTAATTTAATATTTTCTATCAAAATTTCTGTCTGCCTAATTTTCTTCATTTTTTCTATTCTTTTTGGATTTTCTTTTAAAAAATCTTATCTAAATTTAATATCATCACTTCCGTGTGCACCGTCAGCGACCAACTAGTCGGCACCAAACCACAAGTGATAGTGAGTAGAGAGCAGCGAGCATTGAACGCCGAATTGACCTGACCCGCTTCGATGGCAATCTTGAACACTGTTTTTGCACTATCGTTGTTGTTGTTTGCTGTTATTGTTGTTGTCGTTGTTACTGGCGTTGCAATCATTTTAATTGAGGTTGTCACCGTAGCGATTCATGCTTGTGCATAGCAGAGCGAGCGCCTCGGCAGTCATACAAGCTATCGTCGGAAGACGAGGTGAACACCTCAAGAAAATTAAACACGCGATAGAGAGCGATAGGGTAAAAAACTGCAATGAAGTGCAACGAGAAAGGGCTTTTTTTTTAAGTGGCACTGGCAGTTGGGAACGAGTCATACGAGGGTTGCCCTGCAGATATTCTGCTATTGGTATATACAGGGTGTTCGTTTCGAAGATAATTTCTTAAGCTTTAATTTCTCTGAAAAAAAAACATATAAAGAGACCTCCCATCAGCTTGTGCTACATTCAAGGTTCGGAAGTAATCCCGGGTTATATGGGCAGGCGATATTTGGACCGGTCCTACTGAGGTTGATTCGAGGATAGATTCCATGAACTAAGTGCCTTTCAACGTCCAAGAAAAGCCAATTGGCAACAAATCGCACTATAACAAGCGTCCTTCCTACACGGTAACCGAAAGAGCGTTTTTGACGTGAGTGTAGTTGGAGTGACGATTCATGCCAAAAGATGAGATTAAGTGTTTGCGCCCAACTAGAGGTCGTGGTATATCTTGCACAGCTTATTGTGCGTTCGTCTGCGTCTGCGGCGAAATGTTGGCAACTTTTTGTCTGAGAAGGTTCGCATCAAATTTGATACGTAATAATATCTGAATCAACTCCAGTACGTTGAGTCGGCTGTCTTTGAGAGCTAACCAATTCACGGCTCAACTAGGTAGGGATACTGAAGTAGGTAGATCGTAATTAACTAAACTTACCTTTCACGCATCGGATTTGAATATTTCTCATAAGACACAGCGTGTCATCTCTTCCAAACTCTCTCACACAAACTCATCTACAAGAAGAGTTGCATTGAATCGCTTACCTGTCCGGGAATGCCAGTGACTCTTCATACGAATTAGATGAACGAATGCAGAAATTATGTCAATGATAACAGCCAATAAATACGTAGAGTGCCCGTCAACACCTTCGTAAAGTCTCTTTTCTTGAATAGTGCCCCCGGAATCCAAGCACCACATATTGTAGACCGAGAGCTCGAACTGCCTCGAGAGACCTGAGTAATACTCATCTAACACCCATGAGCACGATGACTAAGACAAGTCTTACTTGCTCCTAGGCGGGGTTAATATAGCCGCTACAACAACAACAACAACAACAACAACAACAACAACAACAACAACATCAACATCAACGCATCAATCATTTTATGAGATCCCAATACTTATGTAACAATACTTGTGAATCATTCTTTGGATGGTACGTGACACTAACTATCTCCGCATTCGCCGCTTATCAAAACCTCCGTTCCTCTTTGGTTCGAACCCGCTGAAAGCATGAAGTATTTGAACTGATACAACCAGAAGAAGAACAGTCTGGAATTGCTTACTTGTCCCGGGACTGCAAGCCCAGATACCAATGTCAATGGTAAAAGGAGATTATAATCCTTAAAGATGTAGAGCAGATCTCATGAGATCCTAATGCTTATCTAACAGTATTTGTGAACCATTCCTTGGATGATCCCGAAGCTAACCGCTACTTTATTGGCATCGAATTGAGATGAGCTCCAAACTGAAATAGAGAAAGTAGCTTGAAGAACAATAGCGTTTAGACAAAAATAGCGAACTCAATACCATTCTCTACAGTATGAATGGCCCCCATGAGCCATACATATCGTCGATGCATATGCAATACCACCTATCTACCAGATGCAAAACCTCCAAAATGACGAAAGTGGCAAAAATGAGATTTGGTAACCCTGCATTCCAGGCATCGAGTTTCATCTATAAAAATAAAAAATTTCGTATTCCTGCCGAAAATTGCCGAAAAAAACGGTAAATGCAAAACCGCATGTAAAGTGTGTAGTCAAATTTTATTTGCAAAACCAACCATCATTTAAAAAAATTTGATTGTAAAAGGTTTAGTGAGCAGAAAAGAGAACAAATTTTTGCACACTTTTGGAAAAACATTAATTGGCAACAAAAACAAAAATATATTTGCTCGCTGGTTCATGTTCAAACTACAAAAACAAATAAGCGCAGCAAATTAAAGAAATCAAATTCTTGTGTGTATTTTCTCAAAGATGGTACCGAGAGGCGAAGGGTTTGCAAAAATATGTTTTTATCGACCATAGGACTCAAGGCATGGACTGTACGTTCGTGGCTCACTAATACACAGGTTTCGTGCAGCTCTCAAAAGAAACGAAGCCAAAGCTCCAAAGCAAAATCACAGTTGTACTCTCTTTATAAGAATAACGCTCTCGAGCTTTCAGTACCCGTAGTCTCAAGAAGTTATTTTGATAATATCTTCTCCGAAGAAAATATATCTCTTTTTAAACCCAAAAAAGATGAGTGCGATACTTGCATTGCTTTTAAGACCGGAAATACATCCGAAGTGGAATATAACTGTCACATTGACCTCAAAAATTCAGCACGATTAGAAAAAAAGAATGATACCATACTTGCCAATTCTGGAGAAATTCATTTAATTACCGTTGACCTACAAGCTGTTAAACTATGCCCAAAATTAAACGCCAGCTCAGCTTATTATAAAACTAAGCTTGCTGTGCATAACTTCACAGCTTACAACTTAGTTACTAAAGAAGTTGTTTGTTATTGGTTTGATGAAACTGCAGCCGACTTAAAGTCTTCAACGTTTGCCAACTTTTATGTGGACTATGTATCATCAATACTTCGTAAAGATGCAAAACCTGTAGTGAGTTATTCCGACGGTTGCACATATCAGAATCGAAATTCTGTTGTCTCAAATGCACTACTTAGGCTTGCCATTGAATACAACGTTGACATAACTCAAAAATTTCTAGTAAAAGGGCATACACAGATGGAGGTAGATTCGGTTCACTCTGTAATTGAGCGGAAATTAAAGAATCGGCAAATATATTTACCTAGCCAATATATTTTGGCAACACAGGAATCCAGACGCAATCCGTTTCCGTATATCGCACGAGAGATGGACTACACATTTTTTAAAGACTATGATAATAAAAAATATCAATTATATGACTCCATACGCCCAGGTCGTAGAAAGGGGGATGAAGTCGTTTTCGATTTACGTGTCTTGAAATACTCTTCTGATGCATCAATCAAGTATAAGTTGTCTTTCGAAAGCACTTTTCTAGAGCTTCCACACCGATCTAAACGCAAATGGAACAAAAGCACTCCTAACGCTCTTTATTTGTCTCGTATACCAATAAAAAAATCTAAATACCAGCACTTACAAGAATTGAAACATGTAATTCCTTCGGACTGTCACTACTTTTATGACAACTTACCTTACAAACAATAGATACTAAGATTTATGTCTGTAAAGTTAATTATAAAAAGATAAAAAGAAAGAAATTAGTTTTTATTCTACATATATGCGGATTAAAAATATTTACGTGTAAAAATAATAGGAAAATTTATTTGCAAAACCGTCTATAAAAAAAAAAAACTTACAGAAACAAACAATTATGATAAACTTCAGTTCAATACTAGTTTACTGAGGTAAGTTGCACCTATTAAAAGTAGAAAAAAGATTTCAGTTCAAACTTCATTCATAAGATTAAAAGAAAACTCGTTTTTTTCATCTTCTGTAAAATTTGATTGCCGTCAGATAGGTGGTATTGCATAGGCATCGACGATATGTAAATGAGATATTTTCTACGCATTACATTTTGGATTATTAGAGAGAGAGATAGTTTGAGAGGAAGAGAGAGTAGGAGAGAAAGAGTGAGAGTGTGTGAGAAGGAGAGTGTGTGACAGAGAGAGAGAAAGAGGTTACAAAGCGCCAAATATATATTTATATCCTTTCAGTGGTTTCGAAAGTGTAGGGCTGTATTTTGACATCTGTCAAACTCAACTGTCGAACCAAACATGTCTTGTTTTAGTTCAAAGTCAGGCATTTATGAAAATGGATCGCTCAACCACCGCACAACGTGTTAAAATTGTTAATACCTGAATGTGTCTATTTCTCGACGTTTTCAAGAGCTGGACCTTCCCTACGGCACATTATGGCGTATTTTGCACTCGGACTTACACCTACATCCATATAAAGTTCAGCTCACACAGCAACTAAAGCCAGCTGACCATACACACCGCCGTAGTTACGTCGATTGGGTGCCAGTGGACCGCGATTTTTTCATCATAATTTTCTTCAGCGACGCGACGCATTTCACACTTAATGGATACGTAAATAAGCAAAAGTGTTACAATTGGGGCTCCGAGAATCCGCATTACACCAAAAAAAAAAACTTACTGTAATGTGCGCTCTTTGGTCCGGAGGTGTGATTCAAGGCCCAATCACACCTTCTTTGAAAACGATAACGGCGAGACTGTCACTGTCAATTCGTAACGTTATTAGTCATATGATAACCGATTGGTTTTGGCCTGCAATTAAGGAACACGACTTGGACAATATGTGGTTCCAACAAGATGGTGCCACATGCCACACAACACGAGAGAATATGGCTTGGTTGTGAGAGAAATTTTCCGGATGCGTCCTGGTGATGTCGAGATCGTGCGATTTGACACCGTCGGACCATTTTTTGTTGGTCTACATGAAAGACCGTGTTGATGCGGATAATCCTTTAACTCGCTTGCGCACTTGGAAACCAACATTCGGCAAGTTATGGCCGAGGAATTTCATGAAATAAATTATTTTAAATGCATTTTATTTACGTTTATTTTTGAAAACGCCGAAATGGATAACCCTGTATATGGAAAATATGTACGTGCGTATGTATGTATGTTATAAAGTGTTTATTTATGACACAATTTATTGTTTATGGCTGCGAGAATGACAAACAGCAAATGAACGAACATGCAAAAGTAAAATGGGCAACAACAATTTGTTGTTTTCAGTATTTTTTTTAAAGTTTTTCCAATTTTATTTCTTATTCCATATTTTTTTTCTTTTACATTTTTTCTTGCGTGTAGCAGTTGTTGTTGTTGTTGTAGTTGCGTTTAATGCTACATTTTTTCATATTATGATTAATTGTCGAATTTGTATAAGCAATGAAGAGACCGAACCGAACGGCTGAGGGAGGTGACTTCAGTACAAAAACCAATGACACCAACAACAACAACAAATATGCTATAGCAAATGTGCGTAGAACCAGTAGCTAACTGGCTGTCAGTTAGTTTGGCCGACAGGTGGGCTGGAGGAAGGGCAGAGCACACCGCACTGTGCACGTACGCCAACGAGAGCACGACCTGCACGTGGTAACGACTGTGGCAGCGACGCAACGACGACGAGCAATGCCGATTGAGTAAAAGGGGAAAAAGCAAAAAAAAAAAAAAGGCGAAGTGGCGACGACAAAATGGAAACAAACGCAAGGAAAACGATGAGGGTTCCAAGTTGTGTATAGAAGAAGAAGAAGAAGAAGAAGAAGTAGAATAGAGGACAGAAAACTCAAAGCGTGCGTGCACAACAAAAGTGGCTGCAGTAAAAGCAAGTTTGATGAGCAACAATGAAGCGTCAGCGAAAGTTCAAATTGTTTTGGTGTGTGACTGAGGTGAGATTGTGGTGGTGTGGTGTTGGGTTCGTCAAGGGTTCGCAACCACCAAAAGCCACAACGAAAATAATAAGAATTACAACTCAAGTAATAACAACAATAGCAACAACAAAGAGAACGTGTGTTCTTGTCGCTGTCGTTGTCCGATGTCACCGTCGTCGTCGTCGTCGTCGTTGTCGCCGTTGTCGCCGCTGTCGTCGTGACTTTACCATGGTTTGGCGTGCAATGGTGCGCAACAACGATGACACAGGAGCAGCATGTTTTGTTGCTGTCAATTGTTGAATTTTTTATTTTATCTCCTTATATGCATGCACATATACCAGCCAGTGTTGCTCGTTCAGCTGTGTGGCGTGTAGAAGTACGCACCAGTTCCAGGAGTTTGAAGAGTAAAATGTACGACTTTCTGGGTATTGGCGTCCGCGAATACCGTAGACAGTAGATCAATGATTTTTGCGAAAAATAGTTCACTAAACCCATTGGATAGACCAAAATGTCCAAATATACGAAAGCGCTGCGAGAGAGTGAGAGGTAGAACTTATCTACTCGGGGGTCTTGGATATTTGAGGTCAAACTGATGCTAATTTCTTCGTAAAAAAGTATTAGAGAGAAACCCACCTATATTCCATAGTTGTTGCTCTGTCTGTTGAGCTAGGGAGGTGCTACGAAGTTAAATTCACCAGGGCAGTCGAAGGTAGGAACTACAAGGGCCCGGCCGAACATATCGTATTCTAACGAAACTGTGCTCAAATCTCTCGGTTCAGGTAGGACGTATTCAGCTTTGACTCCTTATTTGCTCTGCAAAAGTAGTAGAATATTTACAAGAACAAGAGGTGGTACGTAATACTTAAGTTCGATATATCCATTTGGAAGTTTCGAATTGGAGCTCATATACTTTCGTATCAAGGAGTATAAATCCGGAAGCCAGTTGAATTAAAAGAACAATGCTCTCTCTCTCTCTCTCGCTTCTCTCTCTCGCTTCTCTCTGTCGAGTTATAGCTAATAAAATGGATTTTATGAGGATGCACTTAATGTTGTTGTTGTTGTAACGGCTAGACAACGCTGTCCGGGGTGGTCAGGTATGTCCAGTCTTAGTCATCGAGGTCATCTAACGGGAGGCCCAGAAAACGTGCTGCTTCGACGGGTTCGAACCAAATGTAGAGGGGTGTTAGATAATTCGGGTTGAGTGAGCATGCGAAGAGGTGGTTAGTACCGTGCGGGGATTCGTTGCATGCGGGACATGTATTAGGTATGTAGGAGTTGAGCCTTCTACAATATCCAGACCTTAATTGTGCCAAGGTTACTTGGGTCTCTCGAGGCAGCCCGAGAACACCATTCACAGGAAGAGATTTCACAAAGGTGTTAACAAACTCTCTGGTTCAACTTCTAGTAGGTGTCCGTTGGGATAATATTATGCTCCTTAACTGGAAGCATAGATGTTTCACTGTGTAAGTGGTGCTCCGGCGCTATCAGGAAATTTCCCGTCACGGTTCGAAGGGCGGTGTTCTGGCATGCAACTGCGTCTCGCTAGTCCCGGACGTCCAACTCGGAACAGCATAGTTTACGACCGTTTCTTTGTCTTTGCCCCAAGTGCTACCGCTAGCGATTTGAGTATTTTGTTGCGGCTATGAACTTAATGGATGCCGGTGCTGGATACGAGATTTGAGAATTTGTTTTCTCGAAACTGGTAGTCGATAGTGTAAAATTAATCTAACTTCCCGACCAAAAGGTAACGTCCGAAGACGTGGTCATCTCTCTGCCGAGGAGGCAACGGCCGCATAACCGCATGCAGGTCTTTGCTACTAAATGATGATACTCACTGAGGAAGACTACCGGTACTCCGTAAAGGATTCAAATTTTTTTTTTAGAGTCTACCGAAATCGTGCTCTCTGCTAAAGAGACATCGGCTTTAGTCCATTATCCAACACTCTGCTACCGCGGTGGTGTTGTTGTTGTAACCGCAGAAAAATTCCATAAATTGGGCTTCGGGAAATATTGCGGGAGTGGCAGTCCTTGGCCGGATAAAAATCCGGGTCGTTCCCGGTATAAAGACCCGACTGTAGCGGGAATTACTGGATTTTGGTCGCCTCTTACGAAATTCTTGACCCCTTACCCTCAGTGATAGTCAGGGGTCTCTGCGGCCGTGGAAGGAGGAATCACAGGATGTTCGAAGGGAATTTTTTATATACTTAGCTTCCTCGGAATAGAAGTACTGACTTTGGTGACTACCGAATGGTAGTCGGTTAACCCATACTAGAGTTGGAAGTGGATTATGCCTACACATGTTGTACCGAGGTAAAATGGTAGTTTGCCGAAAGTCGAGTCGAAAATTCCTTATGTACATACACACGGCCCGTACTGCTGTAGGCACTTTTTTTTACCATTTTTTAGAGTTGTTGTTTGAGTTGTTGTAGAGGTTTTTGGCATTGTCGTGTCGTTCGTGGAAAATGTTTATTTTTTTACTTTTAAATTTCGATAACACACTTTGTGCTGTCACAATTGCTATATTGGTTGTTGGTGTTGTCATTGCAATATTTACCAAAACGCAGTTGTCTTCTCGTGTCTCGTGTCTCCAGGGTTGTGGGTTGTTAGTCAGCCAGATCAACGCGCTGTTGGACGCCGTTGACGTTGCTAACGACAATGACGCCGTCGTCATCATCATTATCACCATAGTCTCGCGCTGGTATCATCTATGTATGCTTGTAAGTTTGTAATTCGCACAACAACAAAAAAAAAGGGACAACAAAAGCAAAGAAGCTAAAGACGAAGACGACGATGAATAATGGTGCCAGTATGTCTGGACTTAACCGAAACAACATGAGTTTGTTTTCGTTGTGTTGCTGGTGGCTCACTGTTGCTTTTATTGTTATTATTGAGACGTATAAATATAGAAGCAGAAGAAGAAGAAAGCAATAAAAACAACTCAAACAGAGAAATACATACATATATATGTATATGTGCTGTTTTTTTTTGGTGCAGTTTCCCCTTCCCATTGCTGATATCGGCCAAGCCATACACTCATAACATCCCTCTTTACCCCAGTACGAAGATATGAACCTTTTGTAACTTTTGCCCTTTTGTTGCGCTTCATCGCTGGCGACGCGCACATTTTAAGTGGAATTTGTGTCTGCTTTAATTAAAAGAATTGCAAATTTCATATCGAGCCGAGCACCACATTAATTAGGCGATGTAACGCACGGGCGAAGGGTGAAGGAACGAACGTCTTTGTTAAGTCGAGCTCTTCTTCTTCGTTAGAATAATTATTTTTGTATAGGCTGAGGGACAGACACACGTGCAATTTGGTGACAATTATGGAAAGGAAAAAAATATGTACGTACAAGGTGTTAGGACTGAGGACTGGCAAGATAGTCATAAGAATTCTATATATATAATTGGCGCTTTGTAACCGCGAAGCGATTTTCGGTCGTGCTCCTCCTCAAATTTGTCCTACAGTTCATTCTAAGCCGCCTCCGAATGAGCTTTTGTTTCATGTCAGAAAAATTAATTAGATAAATAAATTTTCTATAATTTTGGATTTGGTCGGAGCAGGACTCGAACCCTAGTCTTCCGAATGGCAGTACGCACTGCTAACCTCATGGCTATTGTGACCGTCTACGAAAAGTTACGTGATAAAAATATTTATGTAAAAAGAGGAAAACGTTTAAGTTCACCGGATCGAGTCTATTCGGTCGACCCAATTCTTCAACAGATTTTCGTTTGTGTGGCTATGGCTGCAATGGATACTTAAATTTCGTGTTGCCGTCTCTAGATGGTTGGCGTAGCTCTTATACTTAACGGCTCGCCGTTTCGGCTAATTATGGGATTTTCGAACAGCGTGAGAAAAATATCCATCGCACCGCCACCCTTTCGAAACCACAAATCCCTCATGCCATTTTCTTCAACATTTGGAAAGAATAATCTTCGACTATGGTACGGTAACGATCGGAAATCGCGGTAACGGCACCTACTTCCTCATTTTCGAATAAAAACTGATCAATGATGATACCGATACGGCATGTGCTTTTCCATGGTTGTATGATTTTCTGAACCCGGAAGTGAATGCGGAAGTGGAAGTGAGTTTCATAGGGTAATATGATTATCCGGTAAAAATGCTCATCTTCTGACAAGCGATTTTCAGCCCCGAGCGAAGCGAAAACGTATCGTATGGACATGAGGCTTCATTACTCGGACCAATCGGACACTTAATAAGTCGTCATACCGAGGTAAAAGGCACTCCGACATAGGGGGCATAGATGTTTCACTGTGCAAGTGGTGCTTAGGTGATACCAAGAGGTTTCTGGTCACAGTCCGCAGGACGTCAAGCTTGCAGCTTATTCAACTGGGCGTCCGGATCATGCAAAATTTCTTTATCTTTCCACCGAAAGCTGCCGGCTAGCGATTTGAGGACTTTTTTGCGGCTCTGGGCTTTGATAGCAATTACAGTCGCATGTGGAGTGAAAGAGTACTTGTAGGTATTATGCAGTGAAGGGCTTGGGAAACGTCGGCGAGAAATCAGTTTACTATCGAACAAAGGTTATCAACATCCTGGCCAGACGCCAAATATCGAGCAGTCATCGTCTTATGACATCAGGAAACGCTCTCTGTGGTGGTGGAAGGAGCTTCGAAATTTAAAAATATAACCAGAGTTCTTGAGTTTCACTTGATTCAGAGCCAAGTGGTATTCGCTTCATGTAAAAAATTAGTTCCTCACATCGATTCGTTGAAGTGGCACTCCTCCAGTACACTACCTTAAATGACCTAGCCGGTAACCCGTGGTCTACCTACACCAAGGCGACATAGTTGAGAACCAGAATTACAAATGAAACAAGTTCGGTCGGAGAATATCATTACTAGGCTCTGGAACAGGTGAAAATTGGTTGTAATTCGGTTTTTTACGTTCCGTTCCAGCTCCTTCCACTAACTATCTGGCATGCAAGAATTAAAAATTCACAGTTAATAGACCATAATTATACCAGAAGGGGCATGCATTTAAATGCAACACTGTAATTTTGTCCAACAATGAAATGATGCATTTCCAGCGTCTTCTGCACCAACCGTAAAGGACACTTGAGCGTAAAGTGCCATATTATTATCGTACCAAAGAAGGCGAAAAGAAAAAAATTCAAAAAAAAAAAAAGAGATAGAGCATAAATACCAACAAGTGAGTGAAACCTTTTTTCCGGTCATTTGATAAACTTCACCGACAACTGTTGCCCAACAATGCAACATTGCATTTTGTGTGCCATCAGTTCGTCATTCAAGACCATCGCTTGCTCCCTCCGCTTACCTGTCCAACCAAGTGTTTCGTCTGCCCTCTATATTTAGTAATTCAGCCAATTTCTTGTTTCAAACTATCACTTACTCAACGGCGAGCAGGGAGGAAGCAAGTTGTCGTGGTGGTTCCTGCTCTATTTCCACTGCTCGTTCGTTGTCTTGCCCTTTTATTTGCTTCACCTGCCTGTGGCCTACTTCCTTCCTCACCGCTCACCTCGGTGCGTAAGTTTTTCTTTTTTCGTTTTTTCCATCCACTATTGGGCTTCTTATTGACAATGCTGTTGATAGTCTACCGAAACAGCTTGCTCCTATAGTGCATTGATGATAACAAAACTGGTCTTCCTTCCTGCCAGCGCGTCTGCTCTGCTGCTCATGTTCTTTGCCAACTCAATTTCACTTTAACTCTTCTTCCTTTTTCGCTCGTTGGTTTGGGGTTGACCGGTTATCTCGCATTGTATGTATTGGCTTTGAACTGGCGGACGGACGGACGGACGGACAGACAGACGTAGGTCCAATAACACCATTTAACAACAACATTGCGTGCCACTTAAAGGTTGTTAGTTGTGTACTTACATTTTACATTGCTGTTGTTGAATTGTTGCCATTTATGCTATGCTTGTTGACTGTTGACTAGCTGTCCATCCGACTGCCTGACGTTTTGGCTAACTGACTAGTTGACTGGTTGGTTAACTGGTGCGCTTGTCCATGTACTTTTCGTTGTCTCTCAACCATTCATGTTCTTGTTGTTGCCTGTCGGTGGCGCGTTTGTTATCTTCTACAAACTTGTCGTGTAAACATGACCAAAAACTTTGAACCAAATATTATAAGATAAAATAAGGGGGAGGATGAAAAATAAAAACACAACATTTAGGCAGGACGGGAGCATTAAATTCGACTGAAACCGAAAATTAGTTTGTCGAAAAAGTAAAATGAATGTAGTTCATTCACCTTAAAAAGTAGCTAGTTCATCAAAGTGTGGGAGGCAGAATGGTATAGAAAGCAAAACCCTCGCTGCGCTTCACTCTTAATGCTTTCGATCCTTCCTCTACTTAATTATTGCCGAGTCAGCAATAGCGCTAATTGAAGCGACCAAATGAAGCCAATTCTCTCTACGCATGATCCTTCCAATGAAGTGGAGATTATCATCTCTCTGTATAAAAACTTGATTGTTTCCATTCATCCGGACAACATAACCCGGCTTTTTATTCGTTGAACTATGTCAATGACGTCCCATATCCCATATTAATTGAGAAGTCCCCGGTCTACCATAGTAAAACACATTTTTTTTTTTGCAAAATTCATCTTTTGTGCAATATAGTTTCTTTCAAGGGTGATACACCGATTATAGCGACCCTTCAACTTTTTGATACCATTATTCTAGTACTATTTGTCTTTTGCTTCAAAATATTCCTCAGTTTCAGCGATCACCTCTTCATTCGACGAAAATTTCTTCCCAGCAAGCATTCCTTTGATATTTGAGGAAATAGTCGCTGGCTGTCAGAACTGGAGGCTACGGTGGATGCGGAAGCAATTCATAGCTCAATTCATCGATTTTTGTCATCGACTTCAATGACTTATGACACGGCGCATTGTCTTGGTGAAACAGCACTTTCTTTTTCTTCAAATGCGGCCGTTTTTTTTTTTGGCGATTTCGTCGTTCAAACGTTCCAATAACGCTATGTAATAGTCGCTGTTCATCGTCCTTCCCTTTTCAAGGTAGTCAATGAAAATTATTCCATGCGGATCCCAAAATACAGATGCCATAACCTTGCCAGCCGACTGTTGAGTCTCTCTACGCTTTGGAGCGGGTTCATCGTGTACAGTCGACTCGAATGACTGTCGATTGGGCTTCGGAGTGAAATGATCAAGCCATGTTTCATCCTTTGTCACATAATGAGGCAAAAACTCGGGTTTATTATGCTTGAACATCTCCAAACACTGCTCCGAATCATCAACTCTTTTAATTCTAGTAGAGCCTTCTATGTGTTAGGCCGGGGTATTTAGAATTGACCTGTTCAATTTTCTCCTTTTTTACAGATTACGCGTGAGTCGTGTCAAACTTTCATGTTATTTTTGTTCCGTATTGTTTGACATTTCATCATAGAAAGACTTACGCCTGAACAACGTTTACAAATTATTCAACTTTGTTACGAAAATTCAGGTTATATAAAGAATGTGTTTCGCTCGCTTCGCTCAACTTATGATCAACATAATCGGCCTACTCAGCATGCTATTCGCAACACCATCACCATTCCTGAGACCCAGTATTCATTATTGTATAATATTCGACCGGATAGACAGTGGAGAAAATATAGCGGCCGTAGCTGAGAGTGTACACGAAGACCGCGGAGAGTCGATTCGGCGCCGTTTGCAGCAACTCGAACTTACGTATGGAACGGATTGGCGCATTTTACGTCGAGATCTTAAATTGAAAGCTTACAAAATAAAGCTTGTACAAGAACTGAAGCCGCACTACCTTACCAAACGACATCGCTTCGCTCTATGGGCTCTTGAAAAGTTCCAAGAAGGTCCGACGTTTTCGAGCCAAACTTTTTTCGGCGATGAGGCCAATTTCTGGCTCAATGGGTATGTAAACAAGCAAAATTGCCGAATTTGTGACGAAGAGCAACCTGAAGAGATTCAAGAGCTGCCATTTCATGCAAAAAAAAAAACAACGGTTTGGTGTGGTTTGTGGGCCGGTGGAATCATCGGTCCATATTTCTTCAAAATGATGCCGGTAAGAACGTAACCGTCAATGGCGACCGTTATCGCGCCATGATAACCGACTATTTGATACCTGAAATTGAAGCTCGTGATCTCCGTGACATTTGGTTTCAACAAGACGCCACAAGGCGCCACTCCCACACATCGCATCAATCAATGGATTTATTGAGAGAACACTTCGGTGAGCAGATAATTTCACGTTTTGAGCCGGTTGATTGGCCACCAAGATCGTGTGGTATCACACCGTTAGACTTTTTCCAGTGGGGGTATGTAAAGTCTAAAGTCTATGCGGACAATCCCGCTTCGATTCAAGCCTTGGAGCAATACATCACGTTCAAGAGATAATCTCAAAAAATAAATGCCAAAGAATGTTCTTTCGAACTATAGTAAACATTTCCTATTAAATTTGAAATTTTTGTGTTTTTTTTTTCTTTAAAAAAGTAGGAAACCGCGAAATAGATCACCCTTTAATATTGTTTCTTAAATGAAAATAACCTAAATTCAAGATGGGAACAAGTTGTCCCGTGCAACAGCTATTAAAATCAAACAAAAGTAAAAAATTTTGAGTTTATCGTCTACAAAATTCACTTAATTTTCAAGTCCCGTGTGAATTTCATGTATTTTTCTTTTAGATTTTTTTTTTTAATAATTTGATTAAATTTTTTTTTGATGAACGAAGTTAATATACCTCTGGAGACAGTCAGGTGTAAAAAAATGTATGAAAAGGGTTGCAAGCGTGAGGAACAATCGCTGTGTGAGGGAAGAGCCAAAAAGTATTTGTATGTACAAAATTTTATTCGAAAATAAACAGTTCCTTGGGTTATTTGCTGAGGCAACCAATGGAGCAGACGGTCGCGTTGCACGAATGCCTTTACACAATACCCTTTGGAACATATGTATGTAGTAACTTACATACAAATATCTAGACATAATCATATGCATGCGCATATGTATGTATGTTTTTATTGCTTTTGTGCACACGCTTGTTTGTAATATTTTTTATTTATTTTTTCTTAACCAAGTCATTGGCATGACGTGAGTGTTTGACCGAGGTGAATTGAAAATTTGTGTTGCATACACAAACCCTCATACATGTTTATATACATATGTACATATGTTTGCATGTGCAAGCATTCAAGGTGCAATTAACCTTCTTTGTTTACCGTTATTTTGTTGTTAGTCGACTTCTTACGCTGATTTTTACTGTTTCTTTGAAAAAAAAAAAAAAAACAATTAATATTTGAACTTTTCACATATTTTGATAGACTTTGTCAGCTTTAGTATGGAAGTTTCCCTATTTTAAAATAAAACTGAAAAAAATAAGATATTCAAATATGAGCTGAGTACTTGGTGGTATTCATTCGTTAGCGGCGAGCCATATATGGTAAAGAATTTTTAGTCATTGAACTCGAATCGGCGGTCTGGATGTCGATTTGATGATTTCGTGGCCTTAATACTATCTTTAAAAAATGTTGGTTTGGCAAAGAGGAAAGAGAAACCACATCCATGGTCTACGAAGATTTCTTAAAACCACTTTAATTGTTAAGGATTAACGAATTCGATGAACCCACTTTTTAAGCACCTTTTCCACTAAATCAAGTCGTATGTCGTGAATAGCACGCCCGATATTGACTTTTAAAGCTTGAAGCGAGTCTGGTTTATTGCTAAAGACCAATGACTTCAAATAACCCCACAAGGAGAAGTCTAATGGTGTTAAATCACAACCTCTTAGAGGTCATTCAATGTCACAATTTTTTTAAATAATCGAATCTCCTAAACTTTCTCTCAATAATTCGGTTTTTGCACGTGTTATGTAACCCGCAGCCCCCGTGTTGATGGAACCAGATGTTGTTAAGATCAACTTCCAATTGTGGCCATAAAAAGTTGGTTATCATCGATCTATACCACTCTCCATTGACAGTAACGGTGCTACCAGCTTCATTTCGAAAAAAGTACGGACCGATGATTCCACCAGACCAAAAAACCACACCAAGCAGTCAATGTGGGTGAATCTAATGGTTGTTCATTAATAATTTGTGGGGTTTCTTCGCACCAGAATCGACAGTTTTGTTTACTTACCGCACCACTCAGATGAAAGTGAGTCTCATCGAAGAAGATGATTTTCTTAAAAAATCGTTATCGTTTTCAAGTTGTTCCAAGGCAGAATCAGTAATCAGTTCTGACGTATATCTTGCCATGATGAAATTGTAAACAGAACTGAATACAATGCAAAAAAATAGACAGATCATGACATATTAAAAATGGCCAAAACGAGACTTAGAAATCATATCATCCCCATTGGAAACCTTTTATATATTCTAAAAAATGGATGAACCCACAATATATTGTTTTTTTTTTGCTTTTTTTAAATAAATTTTCCGGGCCGTGCGAATGGTAATAAGCACTGCTAACACTCTGCCATTGAGGTCTTTTGCATATACTTAGCAATATTTATGAAGAGTAATAACGTTATGAGAATCTTAACCAAACTCCTAAATGTAGACTACGTTCGATTTTCTGATTTCTAATAACCGTAACATAACGAACAGAAATCATACATGTAGGTGATTTTTACTTTATTTTTGACTTAACCCATTGTCTTGCTATTCATTTATTTTTTCGGAAAATATACATTTATTAAAAAAAACGAGTTTCTCTCATTATAATAATTTGAAGATTAAATTTTGTTTGTTAAGAAACAAATTTTTCTCCTTCTCATTACAGAGGTCTCTTCGCTCACCGAGCTCGCTGCACGCTGTGTGGCCTCATATATCCCCTTCGAGTTGGTCGAACATGTTTATCCGCCCGTACCGGAGCAACTGCAATTGCGTATTGCATTTTGGAGTTTCCCAGACAATGAAGAGGATATACGTCTATATTCATGTTTAGCAAATAGTTCAGCGGATGAATTTAACCGTGGCGATCAATTATTTAAGACGCGCGCTGTTAAAGACACACTACAAATTGGTTTGTTTTAAATTAAGAAATAAAAAAAATTTTAAAACTAAGAAAATATCAATTCAAAATAAAATACAAAATTTATTAAAAACTTAATAGAAAAGTTAATAAAAACATTAAAAAAAGATTATAAAAAAACATCAACCATTAAAAAGAATAAAAAAAAATATGGTAAAAAAAAAATAAAATATATAAAACATAAAAAAAAATTAATTAATTAAAAAAAATTAATAAAAAAATAAAAAATAAAATAAATTACAAATTAAGAAAAAAGTAATTGAAAATAACACACACAAAATTTATAGTCATATAAATAAAGTAATAATAAATAACTAACTAAATAAAAATGAATTTAATAAAAAAAAATTAAAAATGTAATAAATATAAAATAAATTAAAAGTGAAATTAACAAAAAATTAAAATAAAAAATAAAATTAATAAAAAAATTAAATAAAGTAAAATTAAAAAAAAGAAATACAATATATAAATAAAATAAAAATAAATAAATAAAAATGAAAGTAAAAAAATATAAATAATTAAATAAATAAAAAAGAATAAAATAAAAAGGAAATAAAAAGTTCCAAAGAAAAAATTGAAATGAAACAAAATTCATTAAAAGAAATAACTGAAAATTACTAATTAAAAAAAATATAAAATAATTAATCAAAAGATAATAAATAAATAATTAATTAAAAAATATATAAAATAGTTATTAAATTTTGTAAAATTATTATAAAAAAAATTTAATTAAGAAATATATATAAAACAATTGTAAAATTTAAAAATTTAATTAAAATAAAAATAAAAATAAAAGAATAAAGATATAATTAAAATATATAAAATTTAATTGAAAAATATATAAAGTTTAACTAACAAAAATATAAAATATAACTAAAAAGGAAAAATAAATAAATAAATAAAAATAATAAAATAATAAATAAATATTATAATAAAATAAAAAATAATAATAAAATAAAAAATAAAAATAAAAATAGAAAATTATAAAAAAAATAAAAAATAATAATAAAATAAAAAATAATAAAAAATAAAAAATTATAACAAAATAATAATAATAATAAAATAATAATAATAAAATAAAAAATAATAATAAAACAAAAAATAATAATAAATTAAAAAATTATAATAAAATAAAAAAATAAAAAAATAAAAAATAATAATAAAATGAAAAACAAAAACAAAAATTAACAAAATAAATATATAAAAAAATAGTTAAAAATACAATAATAATAAATTTAAAAAAAATAAGAAAAAAAATAAGAGAAAAAAATATAAAAAAATTAAAAAATAGAAATAAAAAATAA
This sequence comes from Neoceratitis asiatica, assembly GCA_030068015.2. Lineage (NCBI taxonomy): Eukaryota > Metazoa > Arthropoda > Insecta > Diptera > Tephritidae > Neoceratitis > Neoceratitis asiatica. The sequence goes on along the minus strand of CM061525.1, from coordinate 11,571,248 downwards.
TATTAAAAATTAAAAAAATAAAAAAATAGGAAAAAAATAATAAAATAATAAAAAAATTAAAAATATAAAAAAAATTATAAATTATAAAAAAAGTTTAAAAAATATTTAAAAAAATTTTAAAAGTAGAACAAATAAAATAAGTAGAATAAATGAAAATCTAAAAAGCTAGAAAAGTATAAAAATTCAATGAATAAACAAATAAAAAAAAGAAAAGAGAAATATAGAAAATAAAAAAAATAATAAAATAAATAATAATAATAAAATAGAAGAAAAAAAAAATAAAATAAATAAATTAAAAACCAAAAATAAGAAATAAAAAATTTAGAATTAATTTTTTTTAAAATAAACAAAAATTAACAAAATAAAAATATAAAAAATAGAAATAAAAAATAATATTAAAAATTTAAAAAAAATAGAAAAATAAAATAAAATAAAAAAAATTAAAAATATAAAAATATAAAAAAAAATTATAAAATATAAAAAAGTTTAAAAAATATTTTAAAAAAAATTTTAAAAAGTAGAACAAATAAAAAAGTAGAATAAATGAAAATCTAAAAAGGTGGAAGAATACAAATTCAATAAATAAATAAATAAATAAAAAAAAAGAGAAAAAATTCAAATAAATTTTAGTTAAAATTTAAAAAATTTAAGTCAATAATAAAAAATTTAAGTTAAAAATACAAAAATTAAAGTTGAAATATAATAATAAAAAAGTAAAAAAGTAAAAAAAAAAATAAAAAATAAAAAATAAAAAATAAAAATAAAATTTAACAAACTTATAAATTTCTTTAGAATTATTTTTGACATGTTTTATTCTCTTTTGCAGGTTTTCATTTATCCGCAACTGTAGTTGGTCAAACACCCCGTGCTCACTTCAATGTGGCTGTTACCTTCGATCGTAGGCGCATCTCATCGTGCAATTGTACTTGCACCTCGCCCGCCTATTGGTGTTCGCACGTGGTCGCCGTCTGTTTACATAGAATTCATAATGTACGTCAGCAGCTGCCTTTTATACATACAAACATTTGAATTAATTAATAATTGTATTTTCTTCTTCTCATCTTCTTTCACAGCCCCTAGAAGTATGTTTACGTGCACCCGTCTCTGAATCCTTGACGCGTTTGCAACGTGATCAATTGCAGAAATTCGCGCAATATTTAATCAGCGAATTGCCGCAACAAATATTACCGACAGCGCAGCGATTGCTGGATGAGCTACTCAGCTCACAGCCCACTGCCATAAATACGGTGTGTGGTGCGCCTGATCCGACAGCTGGTGCTTCAGTGCACGATCAGACAAGTTGGTATTTGGATGAGAAGACGTTGCATGCTAATATTAAGCGTATTTTAATTAAATTCTGCCTACCGGCACCAATAGTTTTTAGGTAAGTGCGCATAACACTATCCTTCTATAAAAATATGTATGTAATGCGTCTCTTCCTTTCCATCTCTTTTTCTCTCTCTCTCTCTCTCTCTCTCTCTCTTTAGCGATGTAAATTATTTAACAAACTCCGCACCACCGGCTGCAGCCGAATGGAGTTCACTTTTGCGTCCGTTACGCGGTCGTGAACCGGAGGGCATGTGGAATCTGTTATCAATTGTACGTGAAATGTATAGACGTTGTGATCGTAATGCTGTACGTTTGCTAGAGATCATCACCGAAGAGTGTATGATGTGCGATCAAATATTGATATGGTGGTTCCAAACGAAATTGTCACTAATGATGGGCTCACACGGCCATAGTGGTGGCAAACATTCGAATACACATTCGAATTCAACGGCCCTCCAGCATGCATGCAGTTCGTTGTGTGATGAAATTGTCGTGTTGTGGCGTTTGGCAGCATTAAATCCCGGTTTAGCGCCCGATGAACGCGATATGTTGCATGCGCAATTCACTGCATGGCATTTGAAGATACTGGATCGTGTGGTGAAGTGTCGCATGATGCCGGCGTCGTACAGCAATAAGCACCAACAGAATTCAAGGTAGGAATGTAAATGACGGATCTTGATCTTGATAGGACATGTGTCTTCAATTGAGAAAAGTATAAAACTAAGTTTTATTTAGAATTATTTTCTTATACCTTCCATGTACATGAAATGGTATATAAACTTTGATCCGAAAGGTGTAAGTACCAGCAGGAGACACGATAGATCCATCAAGATTTATACATATGGGTTTAGAATGATGAGCTGAGGTGATTTATACATTTCCAACTGTCTATCCGTCTGCTTGTATGCAAACTAGCTCTCAGATTTTTAAAAATTTTGAAAGAAACTTGGTGAGCGGGTGTCTTTTTGTAATTATCATTTGTCGAACTGGTCAGATCGGTCGACTATAACATATAGCTCCCGAACAACCAATTTGTTAACATATGTGATTTTCGGGGGAAAAATCGTGTCGTGTCAAGCTGTCGTGTTATTTCTGTAAAGAATTTGTTTCACGCGCTTCGCTCAACTTATGGTCAACATAATCGGCCTACTGAGCGTACTATTCGCAGCACCATCGCCCATCTTGAGACAAAGCATTCATTATTTGATAATATTCGACCGAATAGACCACGTCCAGCACGCAGTGAAGAAAATATGGTGGCCGTAGCTGAGAGTGTACACGAAGACCGTGAAGAGTCGATTCGGCGCCGTTGGCAGCAACTCGGACTGACGTATGGAACGACTTGGCGCATTTTCCGTCGAGATCTCAAATTGAAAGCGTACAAAATACAGCTTGTACAAGAACTGAAGCCATTCGTCCTTCCCAAGGGATATCGTTTCGCTCTATGGGCTGTTGAAAAGTTCCAAGAATATCCGATGTTTTCGAGGCAAATTTTGTTCAGCAATGACGCAGATTTCTAGCTCAATTGGTATGTAAACAAGCAAAATTTCCGCATTTGTGACGAAGAGCAAACTGAAGAGGTTCAAGAGCTGCCATTTCATCCAGAAAAAACAACGGTTTGGTGTGGTTTGTGGGCCGGTGGAATCATCGGTCCATATTTCTTCAAAAATGATGCCGGTGAAAACGTAACCGTCAATGTCGACCGTTATCGCGCCATGATAACCGACTATTTGGTTTTAACAAGACAGCGTCACTTTCCACACATTGCATCAATCAATGGATTTATTGAGAGAACACTTCGATGAGCAGATAAGTTCACGCTTTGGGCCGGAAGCCGGTCGATTGGCCACCAAGATCGTGTGATATCACATCGTTAGACTTTTTCCTGTGGGTACATGTTAAGTTTAAAGTATATGTGGCAATCCCGCTTCGATTCAGGCCTTGGAGCAAAACATCACGCGTGTCGCCAGTTACCAGTCGAAATGCTCGAACGAATCATCGAAAATTGTACTCAACGGATGGCCAACATTTGAATGAGATAATCTTCAAAAAATTAATGCCAAAGAATGATAATTCCCCATTAAATTTAAACATCACGCGTGTCACTCGCCAACGTTTGAAAGAGATAATTTTCGAAAAATAAATTTCAAAATATGTTCTTTCGAATGATAATGAAGTTTCTCCATTAAATTTGAATTTTCTGTGTTTTTTCTTTAAAAAAGTAGGGGATGTTGAAAGGTATCACCTGTTAAAAATTATAGAAATATAATTTTGCATTTTATAATAAATTCGAAATGTTCATGAAAGGTATAGACACTTCGAAATGGTCGAAGATAACATTTCTTGTTTTTTTTTTTACTTTTTCCCACTGCTCATGCATTTTTTTAAGTGGGTAACTCATAAATAATTGCCTACATTTAGGCGCATTGCCAAACAATGCAAAATGAATCCAAATAACGATAATAACTGTACTTTCGATTTTTCACTAAAGCAGCCATAGTTTTAAAAAAATAATTTGCACTCATTTATACGCAGTGAGAACTAATTCAATTAAGTTTTTACAAAATTAATGCACTTTGTATGCGCCTAAATGTAGGCATTATTAAGTTTTTTATTTTTATTTTTTTATAGTCCTGAACAGTTGTCTACATTTCGGCGCAGAGTAAATTTTTGAGATCCTATTCAAAATATTCTATTTTATTGTTTCAATATTCTTCCAAGAGAATCTCCTCTGACTTTTAGCATGTATTTTTTTTTCATTCCCATTATTTTACCTTTACACAATAATCAATTAATTTCTCTCTAATGGCTTCGTCTTCTTCTCTCACACAGATCTGATGCGGAAATGTTTGTTGGTTTCAAGCCAGCTATTGAAGCGTGTTATTTGGATTGGGAGGAGTATCCCATCGCTGGTATCACACACACACACGATACCAATCCAATATATTATAGTCCTTTCACCTGCTTCAAGCACACCGATTCGAAAAACGAAACGAATAGTGGCCAATTGAATGCCACACAAGCGGTAATGGCGAACAACAAGCACTACAACTACATCAGCTCATCCACAGATCATGGTGCACATGCTGCATTCAAGCAACGTCATGAGCGTCCATTTCGTGAACGCTTCTACATTTCGTCCAGCAATAATTCGAGTAACTCATCAAGTGACAGTGTACATGCGCGTCTACATCAGGGACTTGGTGCACCGCCTGTTGGAGGGGCATCCTGCAGTGGAGGTGTTGGTGTGAGTATCAACCCACCCGCAGAAGATGGTGGTGCAGTGGGCAATGTTGGTGCAATGGTGGCAGGCGCTAGCAATGCTTTGGCTAATGCGGAAGCAAATGCTCTACGCACTGATGCCGGACCGAGTGGGAGCGGGAGTGGTCATGGCGGTGGTGGTGGCGGTGTGCCAGGTGGCGGCGTCACCATAAACAGCATTAGTGGTCCCTCAGCTATAGCGGATTTGCCACGTCTACCGATGAGTAGTGTAGCCGTTGGCGTTGGCAGCGTTAGTGCTGGTGGTGGTGTCGGTGTTAGTGGTGGAGGTTTAGGCGCTGGTGGCGGTGATGGTAATCGTTCTAGCGCCAGTAGTGAGGGTTTTTGTGAGAATGACGACTTTGGCGGCGACAGTAGTAGTAACAATCTTTGTGCGGAAGGTGGGCAAACGCTCGCGCCATTACACGCAACTGGTGCACCAATGCGTCTGGAGCCAACAGATTCACCGCGTAGTTTCGCCAAACTGAGTGCAGATGTGCCGGTTATGAGTGCCGTAGGGTCAAGCGTTGGCACATCATATCAAACAACCACTTCTCTATCGTCCGACACCTCATCATCTACTTCAAGCTCATCATCGAACTCTTCATCGTCATCGATGTTGATGGGTGCTGCTGGCATAGATGCCACACCCGATTTGACAGAGAAAGCAAGCAATAAATTAATAGCAGGCGTTGACGTCAGACGTATGTCGAAAGATGAATCATTCTCCTCATCAAGCGATGAGTTCAACACACATGACTCGCCCGCTCCAGTAAAACCGGAAGAGCTGACCCCTGTAGCAAGCACATCTGCGGCGGCAGCGACGCCAACAGCAGTAAAATTTACGCCCGCTTCAGCAGCAGCTTCCACGTCGTCGTCTGCATACAATAAACAAACGCCACCCGCAAATTCATTGAATGCTGATCCGCATGCTACTACTGCAGCGTCAGCAAAAACTACTACAGGCAATCAGCCGGTGGCAAGCACTTCCCACGCAGCACAGCAAACAACAGGCGGTAATGAAAAACCGCACATCTTCTCGAATGTACGTCCCACTGAGGACGCTTGGGACATACTCCTGGCTCGCTCTGAGGGTCTGCATGCGCACGGGCATGGGCGAGAGGCTTGCATATTAGCAGTGCGTTTGGCCGAAGAGATGTTGGCCAACCCGCCTAACTTGATGGTGGAATTGCCGCAGATGCCGAAACGCAAGGGTAAAAATAAAAACATCAATCCCATCTCACATCATCTTACTGTGTTGGCGTCCTCCACTTTGTCGAAATGTGCATTCCTTTGCACTGTGTTGTCGGAGAATTCAGAACACTTTCATATCGCATTCAGAATTTGTCTGTTCGCTTTGGAAATGCCACGTCCACCAGCCAGCACAAAGCCGCTGGAAGTGAAATTAGCCAATCAGGAAGCAGATATACTCACGCTCTTAAAGAAAATACCGTTGAACGAGCCCGAATTGCAGGTGATACGCGAACGCGCCGAATGTCTGCGCAACGGTACATTTAAAACGCGCGGTGAGGCATTACTGCCGATCAATTTGGCAACATTCATCTTCGATGCGCTGGTTATGCCGCAGCTAACCGGTAAAGAGCAACGGAATCGCCTGCTTAGTATGATGCATCGTCTGCCCTCCGACGAAAATTTAGGTTTCGAAGCTGCAGTGGCCGCTTTGGGCTTGAAAGCGAATGTTTCAGAGGCAGAACATCCGTTACTATGCGAGGGTACACGGCGACAACGTGGCGAACTGGCACTAATGCTCCTCTGCTATTACAAGGATGAGCCACGCAAAATCTCCAAGATCATGGAGAAACTTTTAGATCGCGAGATACATGTGTTGCTGAAAACACCATTGCTGCCAGCATACTATTCGAACAACCCACCTGTGCGTACCGCCGCGTCGTCCATGTCGCGACGTGAAGAACAAGAGTATGCGAGCGCTATGAACGGCGGCGGCGCACATAATGCCAACCTCAACGATATGTTCCCGTCGGATTATGGTTCCGTGGGCGGTAATAGCCGCCCCCACAGTTCAACCAGCGCCGAATTGGAGGTAGGCATGAGTGCACTGAGTGTCTCGTCATCACAGGGTGGCGGTAGTGGCACACTAACTGGCGCCACTGGTAGCAGTCAACCTATGACTGCACCTGGTGGACAATCGAATGTTTCTGGTGGCGCCACAAGTCGGTCTAAGGATAGTCGCTACAAGGGCAAACGCGCCTACCCATCTATACCCAATCAGCCCTCGGAAGCGAGCGCACATTTTATGTTCGAGCTCGCTAAAAATTTACTCATTAAAGCGGGTGGCAATTCATCAACTTCTCTATTTACACAGGCCAGCACTAATCAGGGCCATCACGGCCCACATCGAGCGCTACATATATGCGCCTTTCAGCTGGGTCTGTATGCGCTCGGCTTACACAACTGGGTCAGTCCCAATTGGCTGTCGCGCACCTATTCATCGCACGTATCTTGGATACTCGGACAAGCAATGGAAATTGGCGCACCCGCTATCAGTTTTCTTATAGACACATGGGAAGGTCATTTAACGCCGCCCGAAGCAGCTGGTATGGCGGACCGCGCTTCTCGTGGCTGGGACAACAATATGGTGTATCCTGCAGCTGAGCTGGCGCTTTCAGTATTGCCACATGCAGCTGCACTAAATCCAAACGAAATTCAGCGCGCAATACTTCAGTGCAAAGAGCAAAGTGATCATATGCTCGAACGCGCCTGCATCACCGTAGAGAATGCGGCGAAAGGTGGTGGTGTCTATCCCGAAGTACTCTTCCAAGTGGCGCGTTACTGGTACGAGCTATATGGCCACAATACACCAAACAATGAACACGAACAACACGATGACCATTTGGATCACTCGGCTGTTAGTCTCAGCGCATTAATAGAATCCCATCAACATCACGAGATGCAACAACAAATGCAGGCGCAAGTGCAAGCACAGCAACAGCCTCCAGGCGGTATGGTCGGTCCACCACCAGTTATGCCAACAGCACCACCGGGTGGCCCCAGTGCACCGCTTCAGCCAGGTCAGGTGGTGGTGACCACAGCACCACAACCCTTCCAACAAGGTGTGGCCACGCTTGCATCCATTGGTTTGCCACCATATCCGCCGTATAGTTTCTGTCAAAATCTATACCATCATAATATCACCACCTATCCGGGTAATCAAATGCAAATGTACATTTCCGCTGGACCACCGCCACCGCAAGCATATCCCGGCTACCCACCACAACCAACGCAACAGCAAAATCCAACTGCTATGCAGCCAGGTGGCTCAGCACAACCGCCCTCGCCCTATGTACACCAACAGGCAGGACCAGGAGGTGGCTTCCCACCACAAATGCCACCGCAACAACTGCCACCACAGGCATATCAGGCAATGCAGTGTGGCGCTGCTGGTGCACCACCCAACAGCTTCCCGCCACAACCCGGTCAAGGTGGCCCGCCACAAATGCCACCACAGAATATGCAACAAGTTGCAGCCGCTGCTGCTGCTGCTGGCGCTGCTGCTTACTATGGACAACCGCCGCCACATCAGCAAGTGCCGCCACAGCATCCCGCACAAGCGGCTGCTGCTGCTAGCGTGGCTATGGCGCAACACCAAATGCGACAGCAACAACAACAAGGTGTCTACCCGCCGTTTGTGCAACAACAACAGCCACCACAGCCGCCGGTGCGTCAACGACATCCACATCAATTCACGTAAGTTTGGCAAAAGCGAAAAATGTGAAAAATTCCAAATTTTAATTGCATTAAAACGCTCTCCTTCCTTTCTCTTCCGACAGTTCAACGCAATTGCGTTATCTACTCGCCGCCTATAATGTGGGCATGTTGGCAATGGAGACTTTAGCGCGTCGTGTGCATGATGATCGTCCACAAGCGAAATATGCACGTAATCCGCCCTACGGCGAAGATGTCAAATGGTTGTTGCGCATCTCCAAAAAGCTGGGCACTCAATATCTGCATCAATTCTGTGTTTGTGCAGTAAATTCGATTGTCAGTCCGTTCGTTTTGCACGATGTCGCCATTGAGTCTGCGCATTATTTGGGCAGAAACAATCATCAGCTGGTAATGCAACATTTGCGTTCGGCGTTAACGCCGCTGGTGCAGAAATGTCAGCAGATGTAAGTGCCAGGAGCTCTGTGTTATAATTTGTACTGAATGAAAATATTCTGAAAATTCTTTTTGGATTTGCAGGTACATTCAGTGTATACATCAGAAATTATACCATCTGACACAGGCGGATTATGAAGATTTCGCGAGCATTATATTAGCGGCACGTGCTGCTTTCCAAATTACCCCCGAAGGTAGTGCCCAATTCAAAGATTGGCTGCAATCGATCAAAAGGTAATATCGAATGGAATTTGGAATAGTTTTAAGTAGATAAAAGTTTTTTTTATTGCGCTCATATTCAAATTTAAAAAAAAAAACGTTAATGTGATTAATAGCAGCCATATTTAGCATTTTACATCACAAACAAAGCCTCAAGTAATTTATTCATAATAATATCCAAATGTATCCAACGACTGAGGAACGACCTTCCACGCTTTCTTCACAGAATGCCAGAGTGTCTGTACACGAACTTCTCCAAAATGGCTGAACCAATTTTAATAAAATTTCGCATATATCTATATTCTTTAGGTCTAAATAGGGTTTTATCTATTTTTCATGCCGGGTAGTGAACCAGGGACTTATCTATTTGAAAAAATCGTATTTATACTTCGATTTGCTTGAAATTTGGTACATATGTAGTTTTTTGCTTAGATTAGCAGGAACACTTCTTTTCTCTCCGGGAAGTAGACCATTGACCGACCTATTCGAAATCTTATTTATGATTCCAATTACGTGAATGATAATTTCCAGGCTGTGGACTGTGACAAAAAAATTTGATTTAAACTTCGATTTGGTTAAAATTTTAGATAATATGTCTAAATAGACCATGGATCAGTAAAAAAGTTCAATTTGCTTGAAATATTTCTTTACGGGAAAGGGATCATCGACAGACAGACAAAAATTAGGATAATTTGGATTTGAGCATAGGTCCGTGCTTTTTTTTTCGCTGCGTCATGCATTTTTTTCTGTGACCGAAGGCTGCGTTCGTTTCACTTTGACATTTTCGTGAAAGACTTTAAGTAGTGAATTAGCGAAACGCATTTACAAAGACGTAGCTAGATCAATATAACAAAATAAAAAAATATTTTTTTTTAGACGTTGCTTAATTAGAACTTTAATGACCCTTTGCAATGCAACATCAATAGAATAAAAATTGTAGAAAGTGCAGAAAGCCACAACAACTAATATATTTATAAAATCTGACGAGTGTCTCTACGACTTTTTGGTACTCACATACTTCGGCCCACAGTTAATATACTATTTTATGTTCATAATATGTGTGAATGCTATAACTGCTTTGTTGTCCATATTTTGAAATCCTATTTACTAGCCAATAAGATTCATATTTAGAATATACTATGTATTTGTCTAAGAATTGAATGTATTAAAAAAATTACCAGATAACACTGCTGGTGTAAAGTTACTGCTATTCCTTGGCTTAAAGCAAAACTTCTTAAAACAGTAAAAATAACATACTGTACTGTACTTATTGATCCAGATTAGAGCGAACGCGATTGATTCGAAGTGCAAGGAATACACTCAAATTTTTTTTTTACATTTTTTGATCCTGATGAATCCGAATTAGAGAAAATTCGCTCTAATATGAAATTCTTTTTAAAAAAATTTAATGAAATCATGTTATCGTATCCTTGTCTTCCAGTGTGGAGGTTTGGCTTAAAAGGTGATATAAAATTGGTATAAAAGTACATAAAACCTGCATGTAAAGGCAAGTTTACTACACTCGCCACATATTTCGAAAAAAAAAGTCGGTATAGTCGGATAGAAAACGCTGTTTTTTATTTAAGCTTGGATGTATTCATCACTATAATCTCCACCAAGAGCCACACAATCATACTTGCGCCGCTCTAACATTTCAGTACCACTTTTGTATATAGAACGACTTAGGTTTTGCCTTAAAATGGGCCTCAGTTTCAGCGTTAACCTCTTCATTCGAGCGATCGGCGAGTAACTTTTTGAGATTTGTGAACAGTTAGTGTTGGCTGGAAACAAAATCTGGCAAATACGCTAAATAAGGGAGCAATTCGAAGTTCAATTCATGTAGTTTTGTTATTATTTTTTTAATAATACGTGTTGTCTTGATGGAACAAAATTTTCTCTTTGCAATTTCGCCCATCAAACGTTACAATAACGCTATTTAATAATCACTGTTGATAGAAAATGTTTATTATCATTCGAAAGAACATTCTTTGGCATTTATTTTTGAAGATTATCTCTTTCAAATGTTGGCCAATGCTACGTCTCAGATGGTCCATCCGTTGAGCTAAATTTTCGATGACTCGTTCGGGCATTTCGACTGGTAACTGGCGAATGACACGCGTGACGTTTTGCTCCAAGGCCTGAATCGGGAAGCGGGATTGTCCGCATAGACTTTAGACTTTACAAATCCCCACAGTGAAACAAAACGTGAAATTATCTGCTCACGGAAGTGTTCTCCCCGTCTTGTTGAAACCAAATGTCGCGGAGATCACGAGCTTCCATTTCAGGCATCAAATAGTCGGTTATCATGGCGCGTCAACGCTCGGTTACGTTCCTAGCGACATCATTTTTGAAGAAATGTGAAGCGATGATTCCACCGGCCCATAAACCACACAAACCGTTGTTTTTTCTGGATGAAATGGCCGCTCTTGAATCTCTTCAGGTTGCTCTTCATCCCAAATGCAGAAATTGCTTCTTTACATAACCATTGAACCAGAAATGGTCCTCATCGCAGAACAAAATTTGGCTCGAAAACGTCTGATCTTCTTGGAACTTTTCAAGAGCCCATAGAGCGAAGCGATTTCGCTTGGTAAGGTCGAGCGGCTTCAGCCGTTGCACAAGCTCTCTTGTTATCCACTCAAAACGCGGCACCCACTTTGAGGAGAGCTCTCTCTCTCATAGTACAACAAATTTTTATATCATTTCAAACGATTTTGAGGATTTCCCTTATATGTTTTCTAGTGTTACATTCTGATTTGGACGTTCACTGCATTCTGCATAGTCAGTGTCTCTATGACCACGACGTTTGAAGTGTGCTTTCTGGGGCAGCAGGGTCCTTATATCACTTTTTATGTCATTGCTTTGCTTGAATGGTATTTTCCTCTATCAAGATGCAGTGTAAAAACAAAATACGAATTTTATTTTTTGAAAATAAAAAAACTAGTGTCATTCATAGCACAATAGTTCTCAAGCTAGTGAGTAGAATGTCATGCAATTTCAAAACAAAGCTGTTTTGAAGATTAGTACTAGCTGAATTCAATAAAACTGAATGTTAGGTTCAGGACTTTTCTGGTCATAGTTCATCTTCATTAGCTCAAGTATGCGATCAGGTACTGAAATCACTAACTTTAGCTAATTCTGATAACCTATATTTTGATGTTCCTACTTCTCAAAACCTTTGTGACATGCCTTTATGAAGAAATTTTTTTTTGGAAATACTAGTGACCTAAATGGCTTTGTTTCTACACTATTTTCCAGATCGAAATCCTGCAAAAAGGAATTGTGGACGCAAATCAATGCAGCATTGCAAAGCAATTCTAAATGACAAAGAATTGATTCATTCAGTTTGTCACATTCGTCGTCTGCACCGAAAATTGACAATTACTTTTCAGCAACAACAAGCAACAACAACAACAACACTTCAACCAATTCGACAACATCCACATCAGCTGCTGCGGACAGTTTGGTAATAAAAACAACAACATTAGATAATACAAACTCAGGTGCAGGCGCCGCTGTTGCTGCTGCAGCTGCTGCTGCTGCTACGTCTAATGCGAACTCACACAATTTTGAATGCAATGCAGCGACGGTTGTGAATGAAACAACTGGTGGTGCCGGTAGCAGTTGTGGTGGTAGTTTAAGCCGCAGTAACAACAGTAACAATCAAAATAGTAGCCAACACATAAATAACAGCAACAACAACAATTCACAACACAACAACAACGGAGGTACAGGCTGCGGTTTGCCGCTATTGTCTGCTGCAACACTACCACCATTATCGGCAACATCTGCCAGCACTACACCGCCGAGCAGCGCAGAAGCGACAAATACCAACAATTTCGCTTACTACACGGCAGGCGTGACGGAGGTTGCGCCACAACGGCATGTGGCAGCTATGGCGGCAACAACAACAACGACGTCGACACCTCCACCACCACCGCCGCTACCATCTTCGTCGTCTACATCATCATCATCAACACATTACCATACACAACATCATCAGACGCCGTCAACCCCGACCAATAAGCAACACTATGCGACGGGGGCCAGTGGTGGTGCGCCGATAGCGCCGTTGTCCGATGCCTTTCATCACCAGCAAATGCAGTTGCAGCTGCAACAACAATATGAACAACATTATCAGTTACAATCGGCATACTACCACCACCACCATCATCATCATCACAACAATCAAACTCAATCACAACAGCAGCTGCAGCAACAGCAGCAACAGCAGCAACAGCAGCAACAGCAGCAGCAGCAGCAGCAAGATGAACACGCAAATGCAACCAAATATGCGCCGCCCACACCGCACTCGACAGCTTATCACCACCAGCATTGTCCAGCACCACCGCCACCACCAACAACAACAATAACAACAGTAAATCAACATGCAATACGTAGCAATCGACCGGCAGCGCATGGTGGAGCCACAACGAATGCAACACATGCGAATGCAACACAGCTGCAGCCAACATTGACTCATATGCAACCGCAATCACAACAACAACAGCAACAACAACAGCCGCAGCACCAGCAAACACATATGTTTCCAACAGCAATGCTAGCTATCGCCACGGCACCGCCACCCACGACCTACGGTATCGGCAGTACCAACAGCAATGCCGGTGGTGGTCCGCCAACGCTCGCGAATGTCAGCACCGTTAATGCGACGCAAAATGTGAATGTCATTTCGGCCGCGCCGATAGTGGTGGAGTTTAGTAATTTTCCATTGAATTGCATGCGTGCGACGACGACAACTACAGCGAATGGTGCAGCGGCGACAGCGCTAACGGTAGCCACCACATCGCAGATGAATAGTGGTGATGTTAATAGGGGCTTGGGATTGGGCGGTATGAACGGTGCACAACCGAACACACACCATCATCATCATCATCGGCATCATCATCACTATCACGGCAACAACAACAGCAATGCGGCGGGGGCAATACATCCACATACACTACAACAGCAACAGCAATCTCAACATTCAGTGCAGACACCATCGTCATCGCTACCGCTGTCACTTCCACTGCAACCAGAGGTGAGCATGCAAGCGCCAGCGCTAGCGTCACAACAACTACAACAACAGCAACATCAGCAGACACAACATGTCACAACACATTTCGGTTATCATCATCCCCATCCACATCATCAACATTTGCGGCATTATCACCATCATCCACCGCCATCGGCTCCACCATCGCTGTAAGGTGTTGAAAAAAACGGTATATAAGTATGTGTGAACAACGTGTTGCTGCAACGTTGCTGCGCTTGGTTGAAGCCGTTACACAGGAGAGAGAGAGAGAGAGAGAGAGAGAGAGAGAGAGCAAAAATAATAACAACATTAGGGGAACATGAAGATGAAGAGAAGAAGAATGTACAACTTCCTGCGTCACAGTAGAGCAGTAGAGCATGGTTGTTAGTTAGCACAACAACAACAGCAATAATAAATGAGTGAATTTTCATTTAAAAAAAAAATTATGGAAAATTATTCGCAACAATGTGGCATCAAGACAGCACTCAGCATTCGACTTATTGAAAATATGTATCAAAATGCTAACGGTATGTTGCAGCAAAATGACTCTCTACTGGGGTTGTTGAGTAAGAGTAATAGCGGGAAAAAATATTTTTTTTTGTTGAAAACTAAAACATCCAAATTTAAAAAAAAATATTTCGTTGAAAAAAAAAATATTTTTGTTGAAAAAGAAAAATTATTATAATTTTTTTTTTTTTTTTTGATAAAAGTAACAGTTGCTGACTACATTGTTGCACAATATGTTTGAGTTATGTTTGAATACAGCAGCAGCATCTTAAATGTATTGATTGTTCAAGCCTAAAGAACTACACGATTGCCCTTTATCACAGTTGAACAGCAGTGAACAGCAACTGAAGTAGGAAAAGTAGTAAATTTTTAACAAATACCAACAACTACAACAAATAAATAAGCAATTTTTTGAACTTACCACCGTTTCTCGTAATAATAATAATACATATTTATGTAATGTGTTTTCATCATTATAATTAAATTTTTTTTTTTTTTTGGTTTAATGAATTACGCAATTTAGCAATTTATTGTTCGTTTGTCTATTTATTGTAAAACAAAATTTATATATATTTACGATTTTCTCAGTTTAATTCTAATTCTGTTTTATAGCGTAAACTTATACACACACATACATACATACATACATAAATATTTATAAACACAATAATATGTATAATTTTTCAGTTAGCAGATTTGACTGATTATTTAATGTGAAAAAAGAAAAAAAAGGAAAAAAAAAACGGTTACGATATTCTGCAGATTTAGTTCTTTTATTTTGTCAATTATTATTTTACAGTAATTGATGAAAATGCTTTATGCAACATTTACTATGTTTTCTTTTCGATTAAAACTGTCTAATTAATATTTGTTTATTATTTGTCAACGTGTATACACAATATAATCTGTGGACGTGTGAAGGTGAATGAGGCGGCTCAAAAATATAAATTTTGTAGAGAAAAATGTTTTTTCAACTTGCAGTTTTCAGCACATTTTTCTATAAGAAAAAGATACTTTATTTTTAAACCGTCTTCACTCACCACAGCAACGTCCCACCAATAAAGCTAACAGCTAATAAATTTGGTAAAGTATGTATGTAGCATTAAGAATTTTTTTTTCGTTAGGAAAACGTTAAATAATGCTAAAGTTGAGAAGGTGAAAAATGTAAATGAATGGCAAAGCAGTAACTACGAGATCTTTAAATGTAAATAAGTAACAAAACAAAATTTACCTTTGCTGCGGCTGTTTTTTCTGTTTTACAGCTGCAATGTGTTCAAGAAAATATGTTTATTATTACTTTTATTTTTTTTTTAAATAATTTCGACTCATCTACATATACAACATATAATAAAAAAAAGAAAAGCAATAGCGTTACAGCGTTACAATTTTGGAGTTACAAATTTATAGAAGTAGTCGTATTGTACTATAATATAAATAATTAGTAAAGTAAAATTTTAGCGTTTACTTATTTTTGAAAATTTAAATTCAGGTTTTCTAAAAATTTTCTCTTCTTTTTTCTTTTTTTATAGAAACTTTCCTAAATAAAAAATACGTTTTTCCCAAATTTTAATTTTTTTATTTTTTTTATTTTTTTTATTTTTTATATAAAAACTGAGTTTTTTTCCTCTTTTTTTTCAAAACATTTTTTTAATTAAAAAAAATTGGTTTTCACAATTTTTTTTTTTATTCTTTAGTTTTGAATATAAAAACAGATTTTTCCCCCTTTCAATATTTTTTGTTTTAATTTTAAAATATGATTTTCCCAAATTTTTTATTTTTTTTTTATTTTGTATATGAAAACTGAGATTTTTTACCTTTTTTCAAAATATTTTTTTAAATTTTAAAGTATGGTTTCACAATTTTTTTGTGTTTTATTTTATTTTGAATATAAAAGCTGAGATTTATTTCATTTTTTTTCCAATACATTCTTTTTTTAATTTTGTTTTTTAAATTAATTTTTATTTTTAAATTTTGTATATCAAAACAGATGTTTTTCTTTTTTTTTCAATATGATTTTTCTAAGTTTTAAAATACGTTTTTCACTATTTTTATTTCTTATATTCTTTTATTTTGAATATAAAAACTGAGATTTTTTTCATTTTTTTTTTCAATATATATTTTCTAAATTTTAAAGTATGGTTTTCACAATTTTATATTTTTATTTTATTTTATTTTTTGCTTTTTTCGATACAATTTTTCTAAATTTTAAAATACGTTTATCACAAATTTTTATATTTTTTTATATAATTTTTAAATTTAGATAAAATTTTTTTTATTTGTTTCAGTATTTTTTTTCCTAAATTTAGAAATGTGTTTTTCAAAAATTTCTAAATATTATATATTCTAATTTTTAATATTTTTTCAATTTTATTGTTATAGTTTCTTTTCCCAAATTAAAAAAAAGTTGCAATTTCAATATGCATTGTGGTTTTTCATAAAGCTCAATATTAATTTTTGACATGTTCTAAGTTCGAATTTTCTCATTTTTTTACTTTCTTGATTTCTAGTTTTCTGCCTTTCTTCAGGGAAACTTACAAAATTCTTTAAAATTTCATTTAAATATATTCTTATCATTTTTTTTTCAAATCTTCAATTTTCTTAAACTTTATTTAATTAATAATAATTTTTTTATGTTTTGCTTTTTTTATTTTTTATTTTTATTTTTGGTTCTTAATTAAAAATTTTTAATTTTTTTTTTGATTTTTAATTTTTTTTTTTTAAATAAATTTTATTATTTCTAATTTTTTATTTCCAATTTTTTTATGTTCATTTTTTATATAAATTTATATATTTACATTTATATTCATAGACATTTTTATATAAATAAATAAATAAGAGAATAATTTTAATTTAATTTTATTATTTAATATTTTTTTCTTCCTTTAAAAGAACACATTTGCATGAGTTATGAAATACACATACATACATATAATTACGTGTTGCATAAACAAACATAAGTATATATTTTTGTACTGAATTCTGTGTTGCAACCATATAAATTCTATTTTACTGCTTGTTTTTATACATTTTCTTTTTGAATTTTTTTGTTTTTATACAATTATTTGCAACAAGATACCCGTAATTATTTTTTTTTTTACATATACATATACACATACATACATATACCAACAATTAAAGCTAAAAAAAATATTTTGTATTTTTACATTTACATACATATATATATATATTTTTTTCTATTATACACATAAATATTTATTTATAAATTAAAAAAAAAAATATTATAAAAGCAGTTTTGAATAAATATGATTTTTTGGATTTATCTCAAAACTCGAAAAAAAACACCATAAAAACAATTGACTTTTTATTTAATACTTTGTGTTGGTAAGTCTAATTTTTCAACCCGGATGTCGAAAGAATAGTAGCAGTGCGACAAGGTAGTCGGCATAAAGTAGCCGAGCAAAAGTTATTGAAGAGTGCAAAGGGGGTCAATGGATTATTTTCAAAGTTTTTTGGTAGATAGAAGGAAAAATGTTTCTCAGTTCGACGAAAAATAAATATTGTAAAAATTTTTAAATTTTTGATTTGTTTTTACATAATTAATTTTTTTTTTATCCAAAATAAAAAGTGTAAAATTCTACAGTTTATTGAACAATATGTGTAATAATTTTTTTTTCTCTCATAATTAATTCTGTTTATTTAATTTTTTTTATCATTTCTATTGGATTTTATTTTTATGAATTCGTTTTATTTTATCTTTTATTTTTTTTATTTTATTTTTTAAAATAGTTAATTATTTTTTAAAACTATTTTATTTTATTTAGTTCTATTTAATTTGATTTTATTTAATTTCAGTTTATTGTATTTTATTTATTTTTATTTATATTTGTTTAGGTTAATTTTTTTAAGTTGGTTCAGTGGTAGAGCGATTGCCTGTGATGCTGTGATCCGTTGGTTCGATCCCTAGCAAAAGGGGTCTGATGGGGAGATGTGGTGATCTCCGGAATAGCTGTCACTTCTACCATTTTTCATTGTTGCATAACAAAATATTCAATTCAAAAATTGTAAAAAATAGGCCTTTTGAATAAAGCTCATTCACGTATAACCACAAACAATTAAAGGCCGCAATAAACAATTAATTTTTGTACATTTTATTTCATTTAATAGTTTTTATTTTTTAATTAATTTTTTTTTTAATCTTTTGTTGTTTCTTACTTATTGTAATACATAATTAATTTTTTCGACCTAAAAAAATATTGTTCAATTCTTCAGTTCATTGAACAATATGTGTAATACTTTTTTTCACGCAATTAATTCTGTTTTATTTAATTTTTACTAATTTACTTGTTTTTTTTTTCATTTCTATTGGATTTTATTTTGTTGAATTTATTTTTTTTTCTTATTTTTTTCCTTTTAAATTATTTTATTAATATTTTTAAATTATTTTATTTTATTATAAATTATTTTATTTTATTTTAATTGATTTAATTTAATTGTATTTTATTTTACTTTCATTATTATTTGTTTTTTATTTTAAATTTCTTTATTAATTTTTAAATTTTTTTTTTTTTTATAAATTATTTTATTTCGTTTTTTTTTAATTTCATTTTATTGTGTTTTATTTTATTTCCATTTTTATTTGTTTAGGTTATTTTTTTATTTTTTATTCAATTTAATTTAATTTTAGTTTATTTTATTTTATCTTAGTTATTTTAATTTTTATTTTTATTATTTTTCCTCATTTATTTTAATCTAAATTTTATTTATTTCATATATCTTATTTTTTTATTTAAAATTTTTTTAAATTAAATGTAATTTTTTTTGTACCGTTTTGCTTAATATTTTTCTTATTTAAATTTATTTAATGATTTCGTAAGTGTTTGCTTTTATGGATATTCATATTTGATTTAAATTTAAAAAAATCATACTTAAATAAAATAAAATAAATAAACAATATTTCCTTTCAATTTACGAGATATGTAAATACATAAATATATGAGAAACTGCCAACTTGCAATAAAAATAATTAATAATAACTAAAAAAAATAATTATGTTGTACAAAATTCTTTCAAGCCTAATGTATAGATCAAAAAAGGCATATTTCCCGGCAAAAATTCATGTAGATAAATGTGAAATGTTGTAAACTAAAGATAAAATAAAGTAGATGCTTCATCAAAAAGCTGCATTTGTAAATAGGCGCTACTGAAAAAATATTTGAGACATATTTTTAAAGAACAACTTATCTATTCTTGGTTTTTTAATATAAATAAAATAATAATAATTTAATTTTAATTTTTTTTTGTAAAAAAAATTCACAGGTTTTTAAAATGCATCCACTTTTAAATATCTTCCGAAAATCACACTCATGAGAAAAAATAAAAATAAATAAATGCAGAGCTAAAGCAATAATAAAATTATAAAGTGCAAAAATATTAATAAAAAAGCTGTAAATTTGAAAAAGAAAACTGCAAAAAAAAATTTGTAAGGTCTGTGTTTTGGTAGTTTAATAAAAAAAAATTTAATCTGAAACATGAAATTGTGAATTATATTTTTAATTTCAAAACAAATTACCAGTCTACTAGAAATGTGACAGTTTGTAAATAGAAACTAAACGCCCTTCAAATAAACACTTCGGAAAATTCACGCTTTTCTTTCACTATGATTTCCTCATCAAACAATTTTAAAAAAGTTTTCGAAATAATGTATTTCCTAAAAAAAATTGCACTTTTTCTAATTTCATTTTTTTTTAGAAAATTATACATATAAAAATTTAATATATCCAATAGTTATTGAAAAATGTGAATTTTTTTAATAGAAATTAATTCAATTTCGAAAAAATCATCAGTGGTGAGTGATGTTCGATATGACTTTTTAAAATATTAATTTCTAAAATGTTATTTTTTAATTTTTTCGGTGACTGTGAAAACATGTTCTATTAAAAGAAAAAATAAGTTTTTGTTCAGTAGAGTTCAGTAGAGAGTGGTTATTATATCCAGATCTTGAAATAAAACTATTAAAAATTCTTGTTTATCTTTAGTTAACGGTATTAGCCGTCAGCTTTAGACTTAAAGCTATATTTATTCATTAATTTTATACAGCTTTTGAGATTATTTTTATTTTTTTTTTATTAATTAATTTAAAAAAAATATTTCTTTTTTAATTTTTGTATACATGCCTATTTAATTAAATTTTTTTTTTCATTTTTTAATTTTTTTTATTTTTTTATTGTTTTAATTTTTATTTTTTTCTATCGTTTTTATTATTATTTTTAAACGCTTTTATTTTTATTTTATTGCATTTTTTCGTTTTTCTTTTCATTTATTTTTTTTATTTTTTATCGTTTTAATATTTTTAATTTTTTTTAATTTTTTTATCGTTTTTATTTTTAATTTTTTTTTATTATGTATAAGCCAATTTAACACCTTTTTTGCTATAAAAAATCCTCACAGCATTTTAAACCTATCCTATTGGATAAATCCTACCTATAGTGACACTCATGTTTTATGTTTAAATAGATATATAATATGTTAAAAAATAATTATTTGTGCATACTTTATACACATACATATATATAAACGACGTATGTATAACATTATAAATATATTGTAGGCATATACATACTTAGCATTCTTAATTCCATATACATATATAAATACATATAGCTAAATATGTATTTACTTAAGCATATACATAAATATGAATATTTAAAAAAAAAAACATAACATATTTACACACTATTAATTAAGCTATTTTAAAAGAAAAAAATTACCTCATTCTTTACAATTTTACAATTACTTAAAAAAAAGAAGAAATTTAAAATTAAAGTTAAAAGAAATGAAAATATTGATAAATACTTAGCATATGTATTAAATAAAAATAAAAATATTAATAATTTAAACACTCGCAACAACACTACATGAAATTTAGTGTAGCTGCATATATGTATATTTGCAAATATATGTATATTGTATTATATATATATAATTATGTTTGTATTTTGAAAGAAAACAATTTCAAAATATGTATTTTTTTAAATACAGAATTTCGAAAATTGTGTTTATGCTTTTGTAGAAACGTTATAACTAAAAAAAACACAAATACCCAGCAGAAAAAAATGATTTTGCCAGTAACCAATATAGAATGTTGCGTATAGAATGAATTTATAACATATGCATGTGTATTCCATATGTCACATGAAGACATTACCACCAATAACATGTGCGAAGTAGGGTTATGCCATTTCGAATGGTACGAAAAAACTTTGTAAAAGACATAGTGCATATGTATGTAAGAAAGTCTTCAACAGCATTACCTTGACTCTTATTGTGAGCTATATTCGGTTTGTTTTTATTCCAAACTCTTTTCTGTAGTATTTTATTTTTATAAATTTGTAACAATAATTTTTGATTTAATTTTTTGGTAGGAACTATTATTTTATTTTATTTTGTTTTATTTCATCTTTTTATTTTTTACTTTATTTTTTGTTTTGCTTTATTTTAACTTATTTTATTTTTTATTTATTTTATTTTGTTTTATTTCATTTAATTTTTTTTTACATTTTTTAATCTTATTTTATTTTATTTAACTTGAGTTAATTTAATTCAATATAATTTTAAATAATTTATTATTATTTAATTAAATTTTACTTTAATATAAATAATTTCTGTCTTTTCATTATTTTATATTATTTTATTTTATTTAACCTTATTTAATTTTTTTACTTTATTTAATTTAATTTTTCTTATATAAACTTTTTTAATTTTATTTTGTTTTATTTTACATCATCTTGTATTATTTTATATTATATAATTTTATTTTAATACCATTTATTTTTTATTTATTTTTTTATATTGTTTTAATTTATTTAATTTTTTCATTTTATTTTACTTTGTTTAATTTTATTTGAGTTTAAATATTTTTATTTTACCCTACATAATTTTAAATTAAAATAAGTTATTTTGTTTTATATTTTATTTAATATAAATCTATTTTATTTTAATTTGAATAAAATTTATTTTATTTTATTTAAATAATTTTTATTTTATTTTACATTATTTTATATATTTTCATTTAGATTTTTTATTTTACTTTGTTAAATTTAATTTAATTTTATTTAACATTGTTTTAAATTATTTATTTTTACTTACATTATTTGATTTAATATAAATTTATTTAATTTAAATTTAAATAATATTTATTTTATTTACATTGTTTTATAATTTTTATTTAAATTTTTTTATTTTTATTTTTATTTTTATTTTACTTTACATAATTTATTTTTTCTTTACATAATTTTAGATTATGTTATTTTATTTAATTAAACATTTATTTGTACGTTATTTTATTTAATATAAGTTAATTTTATTTAAATTTAACTAATCTTTTTTATTTACATTATTTTATAATTTTTTTTTATTTTGCTTTAAATTAATTTTATTTTATTTTACTTTATGCAATTTATTTGAACTTAAATATTTTTATTTATTTATATTTTTATTTTACTTTACATTAATTTTGCTTTACATAATTTTATTTATTTTTTTATTTAAAATTTAATTTAATTTAATTTTATTTAATAGAAACCGACTTTATTTTAATTTTAATACTTTTTACTTTATTTTATTTTAAATAGTTTTTATTTTAGTTTACATTATTATTTTTTTTTTGATTTGGTTTTTTATTTTGTTTTGTTAAATTTAATTTAATTTTATTTAACATTGTTTCAAATTATTTATTTTTATTTAATTTTACATTATTTTATTAAATTTGATTTAATTTTATTTTAAATTTTTTATATAACATTTTATTTTATGTTACATCATTTTGTATTAATTGATTTAATTTAATTTGATCTAAAAATCTTTATTTAATTTTTTTTATCCTTTTTAATTTTTCAATTTTTTTTAAAGTTATATAATTTTATTTCAATTTAAATCATTTTTATTTTGCTTTATATTTGTAATATTTTTTTATACAAATTTATTTTATTTTTCAATGTATTGTTATTTTTTGCTTTATTGCTTTATAGTTAAATTAATCTTATATTTAATAATTTTTATTTTTTAATTTTACTTAATTTTTTATTTTTTCGACCCTATATTTTATGTTATTTTAATTAATTTTGTTTTATTTTGCTTAATTTAATTCATCTTTATTGTATATTTCTCTTTTTGTTTAATTTTATTATTTTATAATAGAAGTGATTTGTAAGTTATTTTATTTTATTTTTTTATTTTCATTACAATTTGGTTTATTTTAATTTTATTTTTTTACCATAATTTGAATTTAATTTATTTTATTCTATTTTATATTTTATATATTATTATTATTTTTATATAATTTTTATTGTCAACAGTCAAAGCAAACGAAATTCACAATAGCGCTTATTTCCGTCGAAAACGGCTCATAGCAAAATGAAAATTCGTTTGACCGTCATTTACGACCACAGTCGGATCCTTGCCCCTTTTCCACACATTTAAACAGGCAAGCGAAAGAAACTTCCTTTATTCTCCCATGCAAGTTTATTATTAGTTAGTACTGACAGTTTTTTGTGTTGGGAAAAAAATTGTAAATATGTAAAAAATAAAATATCGTGTGTATGTGCGTATATACAGATGTGCGCTAAAATATTTACTTATAGAATGATGAGGAAAAAAATCGGTATTATTTCTAATATTTCGCTGTGCATTCCAGCGGCGATTAACTCAACTCGTTGAATTGCTATTTTCGTTAACAGTTAATAAAAATATATATTTTTTTTTTCAATATAATACTGCTTTAAATTAGCTTTTTGAAAAAAAAAATTAGTTTCAATCGAAAAATTATATTACCGAAACTTTTTTATTGAAATTAAGCGAATTTTTCTTTAACGTGGCTCACTTAATTAATTATATATATATATTTATATATATATATATATGTGCAAAAAAATTCTGAGAAAATTAAAATTGCAATAATATTCGGATAAAGAAGTTTTTGAAAAAGAGCAGAAGTTGATTATTTTAATTTATAAAATAATTTAATAAAAAATTTTGATTTTCAACAACAGACATTTATGCATGTACATATGTTATGTAAATAAAAAAAATAAAAATAAATGTAAACATTTAAATTATGTTTGTGTCCGTAATGCTCAATATCTTTATGCCACATTTAATAAGCATTTAATGAGTTCAAAATATTCCATGATTGCGCCTAAATTAATACAAAAATAAATACATATGTATATTCAGCTGCAATATTGAATTTGTTTACTGATTTTTAAAAATAATATGTACATATGTATGTAAATATCGAGAAGAGTCACAGGCAAATTTTTATGCAAAAATACAGTGCGCGTGCAGATAATTATATATGTACATACAAGCATACACATACACACACACTCTCACACTCACACCAAGTGTAAAATGCAAAATACAATACATATAGATATGTATAATTATAAATAAATTATGAAAATTATCAAAAATTAATAAAATGATTTAAAAAAGCGCAAATTTTCAGTTTCGCCTTCGATATGGAAACTGTATTCGAAAGCATGAAGAAACTTTAAACATATGCGATCAAATAAATAGAGCACGCATACATACATACATATATATAAAGTATATATTTATATAGTTCACTGCACTATACATAATATGTAGTACATATGTATGTAGTATATGTTTTATGAGTTAAATAAATATTAAATACAGGAAAATATCATACAACTATACAAATACATACTTATACATATATATATATGTCGTATATTTAAATAAATTAGTTGCAATAGGGTTATTGTGAAAAAATGTTTATGAAAATTTAAAAAAAAAACAGTATTTTTTTTTTAATTTTCAACTTAATCGATATTATGGATTTTTATATAATTTTTATAAATTTTTTTAAATTAATTTTTTTAATTAAATTTTACTTATGTACATATGTAACTAACAAATGTAAATATACAGTTTTTAAAGCAAATACGTTAAAATTGAAAAAAAATGTTTGAAATTTTTTACAAAATAACGTGTTTCATATACTTTTCCTTGATGAAGCAACACAATTTATTATAACCAATAAACAAAGAGAACAAAAAAATACTGTAAAAAATGCGCCACTAAAAATCAATGCAGCAAAATTTTAATTCTACAAAATTTAAAAACAAAGAAATATTTATAAGTGAAATTACGAAAAAATTTTAATGAAAATAAAAGCGCTGTTGAAGCATATTTACGATTTTAAAGACATTGATGAGCAAATATTAAATACATTTCTATATTGTATTGTAAAAAATATATATATGTATAACAGTTGCGTGCAAAATGAAAAAAAAGTAAAAAACTATTTCAATGGGCGTTATATATATATATACATACATATACATATATATATATATATATATATAAATATATATAGAAATACATACATTATTAAGCATATTTGCAATCTATATACAAACATATGCTATAGTTATATGCATACATATGTAAATATATATAATAAATTTAAAATAAAAAAATTCACAAACACACCCAAACAAAACACTCTATACATAAATATACACACACATATATACACGAATAGTAAAAAAAATAGTAATACATAAAAAAGTATTTACATGCAAATTTAAGCGTTTTAAAGTGAAAAAAGTAGTAATAGTTAAACTTACATACATAAAAGAAAAGAAAAAACATACATACATAAATATACATACTAGCAAGTAAATATGTACTATACCATATGCAATGACAAAAAAGTGTTCTTGAGCCGAAAAAGAGAAAAAGAAAAAGAAGAAAATGAAAAATTTAAAACAGTTAAACAAAAAACTTAGTTGAAAACACATTAAAGCAAAACTGAAGAACTAAATGCGTGAAAACACGAAAAAAGAAATCAAGCTAAAATATTTAACTACAAACCAAAAAAAAAAAAAAAAGCGCATGGATTAAAGGAAATTTTTAAGCTGTACATTAAATGCAAATAGTAGATTTCAAATGAAAAACAAAAAAAAAAAACAAGCATGAGTAAAAATAAAATATAAAAATACATGAAATTAAATAAAAAATAAATAAACGTCAAATCCTTGCAAAACGTACCGCTACCACGCTCTACCCGTAAATCAGAGACTCAACGGAAATACATACATACATACATCTGTATGTATGTATATTTCATAGCCAACGAAAAATAGACGAAAACAATAGTTGCAATAAATATATATACATACAAGCATAAATATGCCTGCATTTGTAATACCACCTACTTTGCTGCATTTTTTTTGCTTTGCTACTGTGAAAAAAAAATTAGGTTTTTACATAACCTACGAAAATAGACATGAAAATATATGCATTCTCGCTCGCTTCACAAATTTTCTACAGAATAATACAGACAACCTTGAAAAATATTAGGGGTATTCTCTTTGTCTAGGAAATGCATGCTACGGTGCACGGATAGGAAATTTTTCCTATTCGTGCAATGGCACAACAACAAAACACAGGCAAAAAACATATGGTACGATAGGAAAAATATCCTATACCAAATCCTATGTATATTTATTTCCCACAGCTAGCAAGAAGGAAAATGCAACCCTGTGAAGGAAAAGTAACCCTGTGCCTGTGTGGTTGTTATTGTTTCACTTGAATATGTCAAAATTTTGCAACGGGGGTTCTCTCGATCTCTAGCACAATTCCATAGGAAATATTTGCATAGCATGCATTTCCTAGACACGGCGAATACCCCTATCGTACTACTATGTATGTATAAAATACAGTTTTATTTATTAAGAATTTCAAGCATACAAAATCTTTCAGAATAATCCCTAACAACCGAAATATTTAGTTACAGAAAGTAAGTTTATTTTCATTTGTGTTTAAATAGTTGACAACAACAACAACAACAACAACAACAAAAATAAATATAATAGTTGTTACTAAAAGCTGTATAAATTAATAATTAAACTGCAAAAAACTTTATGCGCAACAACTAAGTGAAAAACTTATTCAGTACATTTAATCAATAGAAATAAAATGCATGAAAAATGCCAACAATAACAAATATTCGCTATTTCTTGTTTTTCTGAACAGAAAATTCCACCTCAAAATAATCAACAACAATAGAATGAAGTTAATATGTTAAACGAATTCTTTTTGTTGTTTTGATCTTCCGACAGGGTGGTTTAAATATGTTAAACGAATCTTTTCTTGCATGATTATCCTGCATATTAGTAGCTCTAGCCCTCTATGCTCAAATGTATAAAAAGCATACATAAAAAATAATTATGAATACTTAACTGTATACAAAATATAATTATATACAAAAAACTACAATGCATATGTATAATATTTGAATAATACAAGAACATTAAATAAATCACAATTTCCAACCGAACGCAAATCAGCCCCCAGCAAATACAAAATAAATCAAGCGCCGCATACCAAAACCAAACCAAATAAACTGAAATTTAACTGAATTTTAATGCGAATAATTTAAACATCATGAAAAAAAAAATTAAACAAAAAAATAAAAAAATAAAAACAACTTCAAAATGCAACTGAGTTTTAATTGAAAGAAAGTGGTGGGCATAGAAAATTTTGCGGAATATAATTATTCTTTTCCTTAATTTTTTTTTTATTTGTTTTTGCTTTGACCTCTGAAAAAAGATCTCAAGCAATATTCAAGTCGTTCCTTCTATTCTTCCCTTCCTGAGCTTACCAATGTAGTGGAAGTCTCTTGCTGTTATCGCCTGGATGTCTACTTTCAGTGAGGTCGCTTATGTTTCATACTCGTTCCATGTTTTTTTTTATTATTATTATTTTCTATTGTGTTTTTTAAAACTTTTTAGTTGTTTCTCTATTATATATATCATATTCCGAGAGATTTCTTTTTTAAATTATTTCGCGTTTTTTTTTTCTTTTCTAAAAATCTTCATTTAGTTACTAATGAAGCCGTTGCCGATGTATGTTCTGCTAAGTCAGCATTATTTATTAACATAGCACTCGCTGGTTATTGTTAACAGCAGCTAACGATCTCCTGCACTTGTCGAAGTATGTTCTGTTAAGCTAACATTATCTGTTCACATAGTACTCGCTGGTAACAATTAACAGATTACAGAATCGGCATATAAAAAGTGAAAGCAATTTGAAAAAAAAAAAATTAAAACAAAAAACAAAACAAAAAATGGAAAAGTCAAAAAAATTTCAACATGTCTTTAAATTTTTAAATTTACATAGATATTTGTAGATACCTAAATCTTACTTTAAAAAGGAGTTTAATGGCTTCTTTGAAATTTTGTAGTTTTGTATTTTAACGTAATCTCTGTAATTTCTGTGTGGAATTTAGTGTACTATTATACCGATTTTCGGATCGTTAAAAATACTAACGACAATTTTAACCATTCGAGTATTCGCTAAACATATTTTAACGATATTTGCTATCGCTTGATCAGCTGTTGTCGTTAACTACTCGATAAGTTGTTAATTAATGAAAATAAACTAAAATGTCCTTTGAGTATTAGGCATATTTTTTTATCCCAAAATCAGGAAATAACGCACTCTTGGTAGTGGATAGAAGCTTTTTGCGAGAAGTGGATTTAGTTGATGAAATTATTTCTCAACTTTATAGCCAACTAAAAGGCAGGAGATTAACGGTTACATCTACAGAAAAATAGGTAAATAATGCAACTTTCAAGTGTTTTTCAATTTTTAACTTTATTAAATTGATTGAATGTTCTAACCGCCTTACAATTCTTCTCAAGTGGATGCTCTCAACGTCCTGGCAGAAAACAGTGAGTGATAGCCACTAATTAGTGTTGTTTCTTTCAATAAATAATACATTCATCATGGATTCTTAAAAGTTTTTTCCTTTTAAGCCTATCTGTTTTGTTGCATTTTTTGTGTTTATTTCTATCCGGTCTTTTCTGTTGTTGTTTGTAGCTGTAAAAA
The DNA here is from genome assembly GCA_030068015.2 of Neoceratitis asiatica. NCBI lineage: Eukaryota > Metazoa > Arthropoda > Insecta > Diptera > Tephritidae > Neoceratitis > Neoceratitis asiatica. Next base: position 11,541,883 of record CM061525.1, on the reverse strand, counting down.
TATTCGCCGAATTGGGTTTCGGGTTCCGGGTCGTTCCGGTACAAAGATTCAACTGTCGTGGGAACTATTGGATTTTAGTCGCCTCTTACGACAATCATGCCTTACCGCGGGTAAATTCTTGAACCCCTAACTCGCAGGCGGAACTCGGTCTCTCCTCGCCAGCTACACGCGCCAATTCAATAGCCTTACCAAATTTTAATTTTCGCAGTTATCACTTGTGGGACTTTGCACAACATATAACTTATACTTGGTCCTCTCTAGTTGTACTTAGACCGTGCTCATCTACTGGAGCATTATTAATTATGGCCTCTTCTATATTGGTGTAAATATTTAACCTATTTGCCCCACCACCTATTTTGCGATATCCTAATTTGTTTTCACACATTTTTGGTTTTGTTTGAAACTTCATGTCAATCAACCCCTGACAATCAAAAACTGAAAATTATTTTTACAAAAGTCACATGTATAGTTGTTTAGTCTACCTTAATCCACTATGTTGACGTTCTTACAGGAGTTCCTAGACAATTCAGTTCCAGCATCATAATGTTTTCGTAATTTTTTTCGCAGCCTTAATCTTTGTGCAAATTCCTTAGGCTAACTGAGGATTTTGCACTCGAACAAAAACCAGTAGTTCCAATTGTTCACAACGTTTGACCTATATAATAAATTAATTAAAAAAAATAGTTAAACATTTATGTTAAATAGAAAATAATCACAAAAAATGTACACTTCTAATAATGTTCCCACAATTCGATACAACAACGAAATCAAAATTTCGTTAGATGAAAACATAGATACAGAACGAAATGTTTGACAGCGATCTTAACTCATAATACGAACTAGAAATTCGAACTTCGGTGTTCGATAACCATAATCATAACCATGTAGGGTTACATACCATTACTTATCAGTGAACAATAGTTACACCATCAATTCGTTGTAAACGTGTACTCGTTCAAAAGAAAAGACAAACAGCTGATAATTCAAAGTTTCCGCTGGAATTCGTTACGTGAAATTTAATGCAAAAAGTTAACAAATATATTTCAATTCATAATTATTGTAGCGAAAAGATACCGGCGTTCAACAAAATCGCATCCTACACAATCACCGAGTAACAGTCTTTTATTCACATTACGACTCTGTGACTATTGGTCAAACCGTCACCTTGCCGTGCCAACGCGTTGTTCAAATTGTCTCCCATTGTTGGTTCGTCACAATGTTATATAAGTTTATTTACTAATTTATGCATTTTCATTTGTTTATCGCTTATCAGATGCGGGAATGCTGACTTAGTGTGCTCGCATTTGGGATTTGATTATTTAAATAACAATAATAAACATATCAAGTGTAAATCCGAAAATATACTTCGCAAACAGAACGCAGCGATAAGTGTTTTCTGGGTTATACTCACATGCTACTGGCAATAAGTAAAAAAAAAAAAAACAAAACAAAAAACAAACGCCGAGCAAAAGGCCAACAACGCCATCTCGCGTTATCATAATATTCCCGCAATAAAAAAAATTCTAGGAGTACACGCAAGTAGCGTTGAGCGCTGACGCGCGGTATGCAAAGGGACGCACGTTCCGTCTTAACGCCAGCAATAATGCGAAATCATCGTCAAAGTCACCAGCAACTAATAACAATATCAACAACGTTCTATATATGTATACATATGTACATACATATAATAACTAAGTTCGCTGGCAATAAAGCGCGCGCTAACCGGGCCTGTCTGCTTGTTTGTTTAAACGCCTAATTACTATTGCCTGCGAACGCTTTAATGCCCGGCAGCCTATCGTTGGCTAGCCGGGCCTGTCTGCCCAGCTGGTGTTAAGCATTAGCGGCACATATAAAAACGCCCGACTGGCAGAATGTATTCATCATTCAGAAACAACCATCAGCGTAGCGCAAACAGCTGAGCGAGCGTGTTTACGGTGGAAGCCAAGAAGCAGAAGAAGAACAAGCATACTTGCATATACTCACACGTATGAGAATATACGTAATCATCGTATCTGCGTGAAAGCTGAAAATTATCAGTTGAGTTCAGAGCAACGACAATTTTCTAAAATCAGTTGTTGACAAGCAGTGCACGCGACAACAGTAAATTTAGTTTGCTCAACGTATAAAAAGTGATTTTTGTTTCTGGACGTAAATTTTAATTACGTGAATTCGTGTTTTTTGTTGTTGTTGTTAAATTCAAACATTAAGTAAAAAGTTTCCTAAAAATGCCTTTCACACGCGATCAACTGGAATCGGCAATGAGCGAGAAGTTGTCCAAACCGGACACCATCAAATTGCGGAACAAGCATATAGGGTAAGGATATATTTGTTGAGTAATTAAAAAAAATATTTTTTGTAAGTGATACTTTTTTGCTTAAAATGTTATTTATTAATTAATTTATTGATTATTTTTATTTTTTTTAAATATTTTTTTTGATTAATATTTTATTTCATTCAATTTTTAATTATTTAATTTTCTTATATTCTTTTTTATTTAATTTAATTTGTTTTATCATACAACTTTTTTTAAATGAAATCGTGTATCACACAAAAAAGTGTTTTTAGAAATATTTTATATTTTTAATTTATTTATTTTTTTAAAATATTTTCTATGAAAAAAATAAAAAAGTGCTAAAATTAATTAAATTAATTTAATTCGGAGGAAAATTTTAATGAAGGTTTTTAAAAAACACACTTGTTGTCAGATGTTTAAAGAAGAAGAAGAGAATATAAAGTTTAATAATTTTTTTTATATATTTTTCAAAATAAGTTAATTTTTATTTATTTACTTTTCCATTTTAATTATTATTTTTTTTTCATTTTCACTTAAATTTATTTAATAAAATTAAATTTAATAATTTCTTATGCTCTTAATTGAAGGTTTTCAAAAAGACACTTGTTGCCAGATATTTAAAAAACAAACACATAAAATACTTTTTATTGTAATTTAATTCAATTTTTTTAAATGTAAATCTATTTCAAAATAAGTTCATTTTTTCTATTTTTTTATTTTTTTTTTAATTTTAATATTTTTTTCATTTTAACTTAAATATATTTTTTAAAATTAAATTTATTTTGTTATAACTATTTTTTTTTTAATTTTTGGAAGTATGCTCTTAATTGAAGGCTTTTAAAAAATACACTTGTTGCTAGATGTTTAAAGAACGAAAACATAAAGTACTTTTTAATGTAATTTAATTAACCTTTTTTTTAATTTTATTTCAAAACAAGTTGATTTAATTTTTTCTATTCATTTATTTTTTCATTTTAATTTTTTCAATTTTATTTTAAATTTATTTAGCAAAATTAAATTTATTTCGTTATAATTATTTTTTTTATTTTTAATTTTTTCATTTTTTTAAATTAATTAATTTTTATTTACTTTTTTATTTAAATTTATTTTACTCCGTTTTATTTTATTTTAGTTTATCTGATTTTGAATTTTACTATAATTTATTTTCTTTTACTTACTCTATGTGACTTATTGATTTTATTATTTTTTTGACTTATTCTTTTTTTACTTTTTTTTAAATTTATTCTATTTTACTTTATTTGGCTTTATTTTATTTTATTTGACTCAATTTTATTTTATTTTTCTTAATTCTAATTTAATATATTCTATTTTATTATATTATGTATTTTTTATTTTATTTTAATTTTATTTTATTTATATTTTTTATTGTGCTTTACTTGACTTTGTTTTATTTTATTACAATTTATTTCATTATATATTAGTTGACTCGATTTAATTAAAAAAATTTAATTTTTTATTTTTTAAGTTGTTATTTTTTATATTGTATAAATTTTTTATTTAATTTAATTCGCTTAATTTATTTTAATATTTTCTATTTATTTAATTTAATTATATTTTTATTTATTTTATTTTATTTTAATTTAGTTCAGAACTATAGATTTCTACTTTTTTGTAATTTCTGAATAATAATTTTTTTTTGCTAAATAATCCGTTGTATTGTTTGATAAACACATAAAAGCATAAAAGTTCACGCAAAAAATACCAAGCACAAACTTTCATAAAGCTACAAACCTCCCTATATGTGTACTCGTATGCTGATATGTATATCCTCAAGTGCTTTTCAAGTGCATAAGCATGACGAAACTCTCACACACAACCAAAATATATTCAGCATGTCAGGCGACACTGATGCGTTGTATCGTGGTACAAGGTCGTTGCCTTGACAATTTCATTATCAAGGTCATAAGTGGCGCCAAAAGGGGGAGGCTCCGTCAAGTGTCCACAGATATACATACATACATATACAGTCAAACAAAGCTTGTTGGCGACAAAAGCATCCTTATTGGCAAATGCTTTTTCAAATATGCATAGGAGTTCGGTATGTGCACTCAGGAAAGCTGCAAGGAGCGTAAAGAGAGGAGAAAAAATGAAAAATGAAAAGGAAAGTAAATTTCCTTGCAAAGCTTTCAGCCACATCTTGATGCTAGACTTCACCTTCCTGAGAGCTGCCGCACCATTAAATTAATGCATATTGTTTTGTGATATTAAATTGATTTAATTTCTTGAAAATCACACAATACCCGGCTGGTCCACGGTTAGTCGGAATATCACTACTACCAATTTAACACCAAATTTTCGTTTCACTTCAAATAGTAGTGACGTTTTAATTGGGAATGTAAAAATAAACAAATTTATTTTTCCTTTTACTTGATTAGTTTTCATGTGGACCAAATGTCACCAGAACTAATATTGCAAATTTTTTATTATATATATTTTTTTTGAAATTGTCTAAACCAACACATTGGCTATTTAAATCCAACTTAGCAGCCATTGAATTAAAAAAGAAATTTATTTGATTCAATCCACTCGCAAATTCTATATTTCTTGCTCACAATTGGTAGATATAAAAGTCATTCCTGCATTGATTAAAAATACTTACATGCAGTTGCGGTAGCAGTAGCAGTAGTAAAATATATTCAATTTTTTTGGAGACATCAGACACGAATAAACTGCAAAAGTAGATTCGAATTTAAGATTTACATTGCTTCCGAAGGGGGTGAAGGGTCCGGACCAGAAAACCTCACCCGTGGATACGCCACTGCTTACATGTATATATATATATGCATATATTTCAAATTGAAAGTTAATTGAATAAGTACCATATGTTCAATCCCAAATTTAAATTAATTTATTTACACCGACAACCTGGCGAGAGAACACCAGGCGGTGTATTAGCCAAATTAGCTGCTAATAAACTTAATTAAATGTCATAAATACATGCATATGTATATAAACATATTTTTGCCTTAGTATACATATATATGTATGGGATGTTCACTAAATCGATTCTAAATAAAGCTTCCGCAGCAAAAAAAAATTCAAAAATACGCTTAAATCCTTGAAATACATACATATGTATGTATGTACATAGATTAGAGCGGAAATTTTTGTTGCTGTCGTAAGTTGATGAATAAATATTTACTGAAATTTTTTGTGTACTCTAAGTATTCAATTATTGTATATAGCTTATATTACTTACTACTATTTTTCGCATAAAACAACAACAAAAACCATATTTCTTCTTTCCAATTTTTATGCTCTTCCCATTCAAATGGATTTTTGTCGGTATTGCAAAATCAAATGCCACTTTATAAAAACAAAAAAAAATTATTTCCAACTAACAGCCAAGCTTGCCAGCTATTCTATCGATCTGATCCGTTGAAAATTGTACGCGGCCAGGGTCAATATATGTTCGATGAATTGGGCAATCGTTATTTGGACTGCATCAATAATGTGGCGCATGGTAAGTTGTGAAAAAATCATAATAATTATAGTATTTTTTTTTTTTTTTTGCAAACGGTACATAAGGAAAAGTCAAATAATGATTCAATATATATATAAAAGTTGTTGTTTCGAATTTACGGTTAAAAATTTAAAGGAAAATAAATAAAACAATTTAAAAGTAGCTTCCTCACGTGTGACATTCATGCATAAATATGCATATGGAATAAAATTTAATCTCGCTTAGAGTCTTTGAACTTTCTAATTATTAATTTATGGCCCAAATATGTTATAAAATCTAAAGATAGGCAAATTATCTAAAAAAAATTTAATTAGAAGAGATTACTTTATTACCAATTAATGTGAATCTCTAAAACAAAATGTCATTGATTTATTTTTTCATATGGAAAAAATAATATTATTAAGTCAGAGGTTAATGAATATTTAAATAATAATGAAGGAAAAAAAAACAAACAAAAAAATAAATAAATAAAATTATTTTATAAAATAAAAAAAGAAATAGAAATAATAATAAATAAAATAAAATAATTAAAATAAAATTAAGATAAATTAATTTAAATTAATTAAATGTATTTAAATAAAATTAAATTAAATAAAATGAAAATCAAATTAAGATAAATTAATTAAATCTGTTTAAATAAATTTAAAAAAATATAAAAAAATATAAAACAATAAAGAAATAAAAAATATAAGAAAATTAAAAAAAATAAAATAAAATAAAAGAAAAGAGAAGAAAAGAGAAGAGAATAAAATAAAATAAAATAAATAAAATAAAAAAGAATGAAATAAAAATAAAAATCAAGTAAAGTCAAATTAGGATAAATTAATTAAATTAATTAAATTAATCAAATAAAATTGAATTAAAAGAAATATTTAATTGAATTAAATCCATTAAAATAAAATAAAACAAAATGAAATAAAATAATATAAAATAAAATAATATAATAAAAAAATTAATTAATATAAAATATAAAAAATTAAATTAAAAAATAAAATAAACTAAAAATAAAATAAAATAAAGAAAAGAGAATAAAAAATAAAAAAAAATATTAAAAAATATAAAAAATATTTAGAAAAATGAAAGAATATAAAATAAAATAAAATAAAGTAAAATATAAAAAAAATAAAAACTTAATAAAACTATTTAAAATAATATAATACAAAATAATAAAAAAATTAAAAAAAAAATTGAAAAATAAAATAAAAAATAAATAAAATATAATTAAATTAAATTATGATAAAGTAATTTAAATTAATTAAATATATTTAAATAAATCAAATAACAGTAAAATAAAGCAAAATTAAATGAAAAAAATCAAAATAAAAAAATTAATAAAATCAAATGAAATAAAATGAAAGAATAGAAAAATTTAATAAAATGAAAATAGAATTATTAAGAAATTAAAAAAAATTAAAGTTAAACAAAAAAAAAATAAAGAAAATAAAATAAAATAAAATAAAGTAAAATATAAACAAATAAAATCAAATAAACTTAAATGAAATTAAATTAAATTAAGATAAATATTTAAATTAACTAATTCCAAATTAATTAAAATAAAATAACATAAATTAAAACAAAAAATAAAATAAATAAAAAAATAATATAAATTAAAAAAAAAAATAACTAAAAAAAGATGAAATAATAAAAATAAAATAAAGATCAAGTGATTAAAGTGAAATTAAATAAATTGAAATAAATTTAAATAAAATAAAATAAAATAAAATGAACAAATAAAATAAGAAAACTAAAATAAAATAATAAAATTAAAATGAAATAAAACAAATAGAAGAAAAATAAAATAAAATAGAAAATAAAATAAAATAAAATAAAATAAAAGAATAAAGCAAAAAAAATAAAAATGAAATAAAATAAAACGAAACAATATAAGACGCAATAATGTTAAGTTAATTAAATTGAAATAAAACTAATTTAAAAAATCAAAATAAAATAGAATATATTAGAAATAGATAAATTAATTAATAGAATATATTAGAAATAAAAAATTGATTACACTCTCGATCTTCAAAAGCTACTTAAACTACGGATGGACACAGGACTATAGTTTATATTTATATATTTTTATTACCAGTTATTAGTTTTATTTATTTTTACAATTATATATATGCGTTAAAACTACATTTATTTTTATTTTAAATGATCTCTTTATAATCTAAAGTCAAAAGTTTGGCAGTTGACTGACGTAATCAGAATATTGATCGTTGCATGCATCTATCACGTTGGTTCAAAGTTTTTGATTTACAAGCAAACAAAAAATATTTATATGCATATGTAACACCTGGCATTGCACCAAATAATTTGGACGTTTCAGTTTATTTTAGATTGAATTAAAATATCTTTTTCCCATTGCACTTTGATGAGATATGTTGAAAATAGTCCTAAAAATAAACACTAAATTCAGAAACCTTTAATTAAGCAAAACAAAATAAATAATAAATAAATTAAATTAAAATAAAATAAAATGAAATAAAATAATAATACAAAGTAAAAAATAAAAATAAAATAAAATACATGAAATATATACAAAAATTACCAATAAAATAAAATGAAAAAAATCTTCAAAAATGATGTGCAAATGATTTTGGACATTTTTTCACTTAAACAAATCTGTGCCACCCTTTTTTTTTTGTACCCACTCGCTATTGTTTTAGAGATTCCCGCCTTTGTGCGTAAATTCGACACGCTTTAATATCTTTCAAATACAAACGTACATACAAAAACAAATTTTTTGTTCATGCCTGTAGAGAACTTTTTTTTGGGTATTTTCCATCAGCAAAACTGCACGGGTTCTCTCAAACACAGCCAATACAGCTGCGGATCACTGACTTTTTGGTTGAGTCGCAAGCAAATCATAAAAACAGACATATATAATATACACACACAATAATGTACATGTACAATATATACATACATATTATGTACACACATGCATATGCAATTGTACACATGTTTGCGTTTAAATAAAAACACGTGCGCAGCTGAAACGCCAACTCAACGATAAATGCAAATTTCTGCAATGCATTTTCGGCGAAGACGATAAGTTGTTGTTTCAAAAAATTTCCACTTTTGTTTTAACACATTATTATTATTGTTTGTTTCTTCATTAGCAAATTCACTTAATCATGTGAAATGCGAAAACGTGAATTCTTGCTTTGTTGTTGTTGCCTTTAGTTCTTGGCGCGATGCACAGTGTACATAGATATTTATCTGTTGATATGCTTAGTATATACATATTTATATGTACATATGTATGTATGTTTGTTTGTTATGTTAAAAATGGGTAGTTTTCCACTGTGCAAATATTTGTGGCTAATAAAAGAAATTTTAGAGAAGGCGAAGGCGAAGACCACAAAGAATAAATGTAAATATGTATTGTATGTGTGTGCATATATTTGCACAAAGCGTCAAATTTGTTGCTGGTGAATGGTCCCAAATAAATATTTATTTAGCTTAATAAAGACAACAAATGTTTTTCGTATTTTGTTGTTGTTATTATCATTCTCCACTGCGCTTCTGCTTTTAATATTCGTAAACATATGTACATACATACATACATACATACATACATATGTTTTTGAATTGCTTTTTATCATTCGCTCCGTAAATATTGATATGCTTTTTTGGTTCTGGGTATACATAGTTTCATTACAAAGCAGACATGGCTGAGCGACCACGTGCTAGGTTTGTTTGTAACTAGCACAGTGGCTGGAAGTCCTTATTCAAATTAACACTTTCTTATCACATTTAATAAGTATTTTGTTCTGATCCTTGCATACTTGGTTCAAATTTACTTCGTTACTTACTGCTGAATGTGGATTTCTATCTGTTCAGAGTTGTGAGTTCTTGGAGATCTCTCCTCACCATTCCTAACGTGCGTATATTGTATTGTCTCATCTTCTTAATAGTCAACTCATTCGTTACGGAAAACGATAAGACCAGCAATGTTTCGGACCGTCCAAGTATACGGTTGTTTTCTGTATTCTTCCGTAGTTATTTTTTAGGCCATATAGGTCTAGTACTTCCATTTGGATGCTGAATTTGGTACAGGCAAATAGAGGGAGAAATTGAGATCATCCTCAGAATAGTCCATCTGCAGTCAATTTTAATAGATAAAAAAGGAATAAATGAAGATTTTCTAAATATCACTTAGGCGCCATCTGTCGGCTGACTTCGTTATATACATATGTATATTTATATACATATTTTATAACCGTTGCAGCGATTTTCGGTCGAGCTCTTTCATCAACTTATTGTGATCATAATGTTTTTTCAACTAAATGAAAGGACCTAAAGCTCTACTTATGTTATTTCATGTCAAAATAACATCCGGAGGAGTTGACCACTCACCATTGATGAAAGGCCACCGAAATTAGAAAAATTAGCCTTTAAATTAATATTCTATAATTCGAATGTTGATCTGACCCGGACTTGAGCCCCGGCCCTTCCGCATGGTAGGACTGTGAACCACTCGAATAATGCGCCCGCCTTCTTAGTATTCTTATAAATTGGTTGATAATTGCATTTCCTTAAGAATTCTACTCATGCGCCATCTGGCGGTTTGATTATCGTATATAATTTCATCACAATCGGCACATAAATGCAGATTTTTCGAATATCTCGGCGCCGTAACCCACCTAGATGAGTGGTTGGTGGAAAAGGGCACGCTGAGGCCCTCGCACTTAATCTATTGAGTAGGTTATTGTACTGCTCGGCTTAAGCCGACTATGTGTTGTATTGGAAAATCTGCTCGATTTGTTCTCAAATTTCTTATTTTCTTCCAACGATGCTTACCCATGGTAATTGGCGAATGACACGCGTGATGTTTTGCTCCAAAGCCTGAATCGAAACGGAATTGTCCGCATAGACTTTAGACTTTACATATCCCCACAGGAAAAAGTCTAACAGTATAATATCACACGATCTTGGTGGCCAATCGACCGGCCCAAACCGTGAAATTATCTGCTCACCGAAGTGTTCTTTCAATAAATCCATTGATTGATGCGATGTGTGGGAGTGGCGCCTTGTGGCGTCTTGTTGAAACCAAATGTCGCGGAGGTCACGAGCTTCAATTTCAGGCATTAAATAGTCGGATATCATGGCGCGATAACGGTCGCAGTTGACGGTTACGTTTTCACCGGCATCATTTCTGAAGAAATATGGACCGACGATTCTACCGGTCCACAAACCACACACACTTCGCACACCCATTTAGTCAAAAATGAGCCTCATCGCTGAACACAATTTGGCTCGAAAACGTCGGATCTTTTTGGAGCTTTTCAAGAGCCCATAGAGCGAAGCGATGTCGCTTGGGTAGGTCGAGCGGCTTCAGTTCTTGCACAAGCTGTATTGTTTACGCTTTCATTCAAGTTAAGATCTCGACGTAAAATTCGAAAATGCCTAAGTCGTTCCATACGTCAGTCTGAGTTGCTGCGAACGGAGCCGAATCGACTCTCCACGGTCTTCGTGTACACTCACAGCTACGGCCGCTATATTGTCTTCACTGCGTGCTGGACGTGGTCTATTCAGTCGAATATTATCCAGTAATGAATGCTGGGGCTCAAGATGGGTGATGGTGTTCCGAGTAGTACGCTCAGAAGGCCGAGTTAAGCGAAGCGCGCGAAACACATTCTTTACAGAACGTGAATTTTCGTAATAAAGTTGAATAATTTGTAAGCGTTTTTCAGGCGTAAGTCTTGCCATGATGAAATGCCAAGCAATGCCAGCTTGACACGACTCACGCGTGATCTGCCAAAAAAAAGGCTATTTCAAAAAGTACCACTACTTGGATCACCCCTTACATATGTGAATTCAACTTAATATTGAAACTGACAATCATCGAAATAAAATTTTGCAATTTTCAATAATTGATATGTTCATGAAAGGTATAAAGACTTTGACATGCCCGTAGACAGCCCTTCTTTCTGCTTTTTTTTCATAAAGTTGATCAGAGGCAGCATACCATCACTTCCCATTCTCTTTGAATAAGCATTTATAAATATTGACATAAGCAAAGCTAAGAAAAAATATAAAATTATAACAATTTCACTATCAGTTTTCTAACAAAGACGCCTCTTGACCTATTTACTGATCACAAACCCACAACCCTTCTTCTTGCTTTAGCTTTCTTATAACAATATTAATAAGCTGAACGCTACAAACACTAATGCTAAGTAAAAAATAAAAAATAATAATATAAAAAGTATTCTAATAACGCCTTGCAATTCGATGCGATAGAGGCGCGAACACGAGGGCAAAGATTAGAAAAATCACGACAAGCACATAACATATGTAATCAATATGTGATAACCCATATGAGAATTGTATGGAAGTAACAGTAACAGTAACAGTAACAGTAACAGTTAGTTGATCACGTGAAATGATGATGGCGCGGCAATTCAGTAATATCTTTGACCCTCTTATTTAATCTAATTTAATTTATACATTGAACACCTACATACATACATACATACATATTTGTCTTTATTAATTTTTATTTATTTGTTTATTTTTATTTTTTCTATTGATAAATGCCAACATTTAATCTCGCAGCTGTCACAAAGAAAATATGCATTTATTACAACTAATTTTAGAAACTCAAGGCTAATGGACTACGATCATAGCTCCTATGTATATGTATATCTTTATTGACTGCACGAGCGGCTTTTATTAACATAGAATTTATTTATATACGTATTTAATGCAAAAAAAAATGCATAAAAATGCAAAAATATGCTTATATTTGTTGTGTTATCTACCTGCAAACGAGCGATCGTTAGTGATCGTGCTAATAAACGACCTTCCTCCATTCGTTATCGTTTCATCCACCCCATTTCATTGCTAGTTTGCGCTTATAAAATACTACATAGTTCCAAAATTAAAAACTACATTAAATATTATGCAAATCGTTGATCATAGAATAGTTTATACGCTTGAGGGCCGTTTGGCTGCCAGCAACGCGTTGTTCACGTGATACACACGAGATTACACAAAGCCCGTGAATAGCGCACATGTTCGCTAGCTAGCTAGCGAGCTATAGACGCCTACACACACATAAATATTTATAAATTAAGCATATATATTTACATACCGTATGTATGTATGTGTGTGTTTCGGTAAATATAGTATGTAGATCACTACTGATCGTTGCTTGGCTGAATCGTGTCGCTGTGGGGTTATGCGCGCCTAGTTTTTGAAATCTAGTGGGGTAAATGCTTCGTTTAAAAGGTCTGTCAAAAAAGCTCAAAAAATATAATATACACACACACAACACACTGATAAGCTTATAGACATATTTACAAATTTTATTATACTATTTTAAGCACTTTAGTCGCTTTCATTAGTTCGCATTGATGTTTTTAATTTTATTTTGTTTTTTGTTTGCTATTTCAAAACTGTTGTGTGCCGCGCAGCGTATCAGTAGAAAAAACGTGATTGCTTGGTACTCGGTATTTATTTGTTGCGCTATTTTTAAAAAATTCCATGAATTTATTTATAATTGAAAATATTATTTATTATTGTTTTTTTTTTTAGAGGAAACGTGACCTCATAAGCTGCACAATATTTTTAACGGTATTATTTTTTGATTGCGTCAAAATATTTTGATTGAAAAACATGCCATTAAATTATTTTATTTTTCCGCCATTGACGTAAGTTCTGCACTGATTTTACGTTGGATGGATAATTGAGTCAGCGAATTTGCGGTAAATGCGCAAAAAGGGCTTGTCATCGATGGCAGTGTATTTAAAAAAAAAAAAAATTAAACAAACACTATTAGGTCTTTTTATATTAGCTTAGGTCTTGTCGACTTCTTAGGGAGTCTCACATAGATGATACTATGTCCATAGTGTTATTCCGCAAAACTTCCTATTGTGTTTCTAGTTTGAAGAATATTGCTGTTCTTGTATCATATTGAAGCAGACGGTTTTGGACCTTTATCCATGTGACCGACTATAGATCTTGCTGTTGTTCCACGCCAAGTAAGATCATTAACTCACGTCACCAGAATATCGAGCATTTACAGATTACATGTCTACTACTGTCTACTGTCCACATACAGGATGTTGTTCGCACCCACTTCAGTCTACACTATGGTTTGTTCGTTCCCAAGGCCTATTAGCCTGACGTTACAAAGATCTCTTGTGCATTCTTTACTTCTCTTCATGGTACTGGTAGGAGCTGATCAGAGATGATAATCTCACTTTAGCCGGTTCATCTCTTTGTCTTTGATATCCATTTGCACTGGTATACAAGAAATGTAAAATTCTCTTTTCTCCGTCAAATGGTTTGATTAGCTCTTTACGATTTGCAAGCCTTGCCGACCATAGCTAGTCAATAGTAAAGCATAAAGGCTCAATTACATAGATAAAGGCATGCAAGATAAATTTTTGTACTCCTTTTTCCCCTCCTTGATGTGAGGATGGGATCATATGTAGATGGGGAAGTTCTTGGCTGCTAACCACGTGATAGTGGCCAAAAAATATACTTCTGCATATGGTTCAAGTTGCTCTAAGTCAATAAAAAGTGGTTTAAAGGCTGACTAAAGTCAAGCCCCTTTACAATTTTTCTCCAAAGAAAAAGCCTGACCAAGATTTGGGATCAGAGAACCCCCCACTTTCGAATGACGCCCACTACAAATGTTTCGCTGATATATACCTAGATTGTTCGGTCCTTTAATTGGGAAAGCGTCGTTGCTCAGCAAGTTGATCTCCTTATGAAAATTACGGCTGACATCAGTGCCGTCAAAAAAAAAAAAAAAAATAAATAAAAAAACGCTGGACCGAACAAGTACTGGGAAGAAGATGGATCCTTGTGATATTTACTACAGCGGTTAAATAAAAGAGCGCAAATTTGGTGCTGGATTTGTCGAGCCGCCTCTATCGTCGAGTACTGACATTCACACCGGTAGATAACGTCTCGTCCCAATGCGCCACAAAGCGACGTTCTTTACATTTGCGACCGGTTCGGGGCAAGAACCCGAAGACCAAAGATGTTTTCTATGAGAGCCAGGAACGCAACTATGAACATTGCTCGCGACACGATGGCTGGGAAAAGAAGGCATATTTGGCACCAGTGTCAGTTAATTCCGTTAACCACCATTTCGAAACATCTCCAACTGAGTTGAATCCGATCGAGTTTACCGAGCCAGAAATATCAGCAGGTTCTAGCACAATAAAATTTATCAAGCTTCATTAAAAATAATTTAAAAAATACTCGGTTAAGAGCCAAAATTTAGGGTATCAGTTGGAGGTAGTCCTCAGAGCTCTTTAACTAATTTTATGGCAATAAATAGTTTTCAAATCGGCAAAATCGGACCTTCCTGCAATACTCGCTGATCATACCTGATGCCTGTCTCTAAAAAAAAGCCGACTACAAGTAGATTATAGTAGCCTAATGATCTGATTTCATTGGGAGAGCGTTTTAGCGACGCCAGTTTTTGGAAAATCACCTATGAAGCACAATGATGCCCATTAAACGTCGATCGGAATCTATAAAGTAGAGGCGTCCCAAAAATAATTTTTGATGTCAGTTTTGTAGACTACTTGAGAGTTCACCGTCACCGAGAAATCGGAAGAAAGTTACTTTTTCTAACGATATCCCTGTTAAAAGTGATCCATATACAAAGTTAGAACCACATGCGTTCGTCTACTAAGGCAACCTCGTTATCACAACCGCGTTAGAAAACCCTATAAGATCAGTCAGGGAGTATTTCCGAGGTATAGGAAAAGTTGAACTCAATATCAACTCAGAAAATTGTAAGTTTTTCCAGAAAGAAGTTGAAATATTTAGTCGTCAGTGAGTTTCATAAGGAGCGGGCGTCAAAAAACTCACACCAGGAACCATACTAGGAACTGCCTGAGTGGTGTCATGGAACAGAAGGTTTGTCCACGATTTATCACGAGTTTCGCATACTCTAGCATCGTCGATGTTGAAGAAGAGTAAGAAGTGGAAATGAAGAAAGGAGGTACAGCAAACAGCCTTATAAAACGCCTAGATTAAGTATTTATATAGTGAGCCAGACGCTGTGGATAACGGAGTTAAGCTGTGGAGCAGAGCAGAGCAAAGAATTGTTTAGACTATTAATATTAAGTTTGGGAAATTCAACTTATTTGAAGCGTTGATGTTTGTAGGTGTATCAACCACAGTGTCACTGCTCTTAAATCGTTATATTGGCTAAGCATATTGGCTAGCAGCTGAAAACAAAGACAAAATAATGGAGAGCTCTCAGCGTTTTAAAGCTCTCCTAAAGCTACGCAAATAATTAATATCATTTTGGCGTAGTTCCAAAACTAGCTACCTTTCATTGAAGATCAGCCAAAGGCTTTTGATAGGAAATGTGATTAAACGAACGCACGCCACTTGCTTCTAGTACATCAACCCAATCTCACAGCCGCCAGGTGCAATTGCACTGAACAACTCAACAACTGTGAGCTTACATTGTCAACTATCCGAACCTATGAACTCTCATGCAATTATCTAACATGGACTAGTGATCTTTAGAATTTTCCATAGTTAGCACATTAAATAAAAGAGATAACAGTTGTTACAATTACAGACAATTTGATAAATAAATTAGCACACAACACAAGCATACAACAAAAAAAAAAAAAAAAAAAAAAAACAGAAATGAGCGCTCCTCAAACGAAGTGTACTACAAACTATCACTATACAAGTACATATATACATTTGTATGTACATATGTATATACAAACATGTGTTCAAAGCATATCAGCTGTATAATTCCACACGAGACACACTAGCTCGCACTAGTTGAATACTAAATACATAAAATAGGCGATAAAGTGGCGGTGATATACGGTTATGAGCTGCACGCGAGTCTATGCGATCAACTGTGTACGAGTGGATGTGTACGAAAAAAGAAAAAATATACGAGCGCATTGCTCGCTTTGCCTTGGGCTGTACGATCGGCTCTTCGGAGTGTAGATCACACTCGACGTGTACTCATGCATATTTGTATTTGTATTTGTATATGGGAAATTCATACCGTAGCTGCTGAGGTATTGAAAGTGAGTTGTATTCGTGTGATTTCATGGAGAAAAGAGGGCGGGCGGGCGATTGGGCTCGATCAGTTCGATCGTCGAACAAATAATAAAAGAATAATAAATAAATTTTGCTTAAAATAAAATTTCGAAAATTGAATTGAGTAAGTAATTAGTATATAGAATAACATATTTTCAGCCAGCGTAAAAACTAGCACATCTTGCTTACATTGCTGCGATCCAAGCATTTGAGTGACCAAGTAAGCGATCACGTCAAGGCGTTTATAGCATGTGCTGGTTTTCCAACTGACTAGTTGTTGTTTACTTAATTAAGCGTTGTTATCAATGTCCGCATGTACGCGAGAGGGGCGGATATAGTAGGGTAGAATAGAGTGCTTGGAAAAATACTTGACGTGAAGTGTTGGTGACTTCTTGATAGGGTCGATTGATCGCATGTGTTTCATTGTAGATCACGTTTGATCACTTTGTTGTGGGCAATATTGCTTAGAGTCTAAGTTCTGTTATAAAATATTACTTTATTTATTTAAATTTATGATTTGAGTACTATTATTAAGTAAATATAGAAGGTTTAGAACATTAAGTGGCTGAAGAAACTTTGAACGAGGCTGAGTCTTTGAGCTGTGGGGTCAAGTAGTAATAGTTTGAAGCTTTAGAAGGTTCTTTATGATCAGAAAGATGTACTTTGTGACTATGAAATAGTCTTCAATAGTGTACCGTGAAGCTAAAGTAATTTGGTCCGTAATCTTAAAACGTTAGCCTAAAATAATCCCATCAATTCATTCAGTTACCCGGTAGGTTGTCTAATTCATCTTCCGCTATTGATCGTTCATTTCGGAAACAATCTATTGTAGACTTCAATTAGACCTAATAAGATTTCTACTCGGAGCGCAGAGAAAAAACTCTCTCGGGTTGAGATTTCAATCGTTACCGAGTAGAAACTGTATTCTGAGTCTACTCTTCAGCCATCTTCCATCTTAAAGCAAATCAATTGATAAAATTGTTTTTAATCATCTAACGGTGAAGGTAGAACCTTTGTTTTAAAATTTCTGTGTGGCTCTACCTTAATGCTGATTCATTCGGCAATCGAAATGTTTAGAATCTCGGTCCGAGTCCAAGCTCTATGGCTACTAAATACTAGACCCTTTACTATTTTCTCCTTTTCAGATTCTTCCGTTTGCCTATAAACTTGAAAATGCCGAGAACCGAGCTTCTTCTCTAATTTGTGCTGTGCGCCGTGATGCTTTACCAAAAAATCTTGCGACTTACAGTTTATACTAAGCCACCTCCGAGCGGCTGATGGATTTTTATGGGGAGCCCTTTATATCCTGTCAGAAATATACTCGGAAGACTTGACATTCCCTGTCACAATTAGAAAGTATATAACAATTTTAAATTAATTTCCTATTATTTTATTATTTCTATACTGGGCGGGTCAGTATTCGAACCCACGTTCTTCCACATGTACTACCATGCATTGCTTACCACTCGGCTGCCGCGGCCGCCTTTACATTCTTGTATATATAAAAATTATTGCGTCCGGAGATCCAATTCGCTAGAACCTTGGTCTGAGTTTAGCACTTGCTCTTTATTTTAGAGAACCTGCCTCTCCTTAAAAAGATCTGTTGAATCTTGTTTAATTTGCTCTTTCTCTCTCTCTCTCTCTCATTGCAGTCGGCCATTGTCATCCGAAAGTAGTGCGCGCTGGTAGCCTACAAATGGCTACCATTTCGACGAACAATCGCTTCTTGCACGATGAGCTTGTGCAGTGCGCCAAAACTCTGACCAGTAAAATGCCCGGCGATTTGTCGGTTTGCTTCTTTGTCAATTCTGGCTCGGAGGCAAATGATTTGGCGCTGCGTTTGGCGCGTAATTACACCAAGCGACAGGATGTCATTACACTGGACCAGTAAGTTTTTAGAACTGTAAATATTTACTATAACTTTACTTATACAATCTTTTCTCCCACACTTTAGCGCTTACCACGGCCATTTGACTGCCGTCATGGAGATCTCGCCATATAAATTCAATCAACCAGGCGGTGAACCAAAACCCGATTACATACATGTTGCACCCTGTCCCGATGTTTATCGTGGTACATTTATTGATAAGGAGCATCCAGGCGAAGATATGGCACAACTATATAGCGCACCCGTTGCGGAGGTGTGTAAGAAGCTGCAGTCGCAGGGAAAAGGTCCAGCCGCCTTCATCGCCGAGAGTTTGCAGAGTTGTGGTGGTCAGATTATACCACCACCCGGCTACTTCCGCGCCGTCTACGATGCCGTGCATGCGGCCGGTGGTCTAACTATTGCCGATGAAGTGCAAGTCGGTTTTGGACGTGTGGGCACACACTACTGGGCTTTCGAGACACAAGATGTTGTGCCGGATATTGTAACCGTAGCCAAACCAATGGGTAATGGACATCCAGTTGGTGCTGTGGTCACCACACCAGAGATTGCACATGCCTTCTACGCCACCGGCGTGGCCTACTTCAATACATATGGCGGTAATCCTGTCTCTTGCGCCATTGCGAATGCTGTAATGCGTGTCATTGACGAGGAAGGCCTGCAAGAGAATGCACGTGTGGTTGGTGATTATCTACTGAAGAAATGTCGTGAGTTCAGTTTAGAATTTGGCATTATTGGCGATGTGCGTGGTGCAGGTCTCTTTGTTGGCGTTGAATTGGTAAAGAATCGTGAGACACGTGAACCGGACACCAAATCGGCGCATTGGGTGGTGAATCGCATGAAATCGATGCACAAGGTGCTCGTCTCCTCGGACGGTCCCAACGACAATGTCATTAAACTAAAGCCACCCATGTGTTTCAATCAGGAGAATGCTGATCAATTTTTACAGGCGTTCCGTGAATGTCTGGCTATGTTGGTGAAGGAGGGCAGCGATGCACACTTTATGGTCGGCACAGCTGCAGAGAAGAGCTCAAGTGGTGCGATGTTTGAGAGTCATCAAAGGCTTATCAAATCGTCATGAAGTGTTGTTGTTGGGGGTATTTGTTGTTATCTAGTAAGTGGGGTGGGGGTCAGTTAATGAATATTTAGTTGCGTCAAATGTTAAGCGTAGTTGTTTCTTAAGAGTCTTATTATAGAAAAGTTAAGAATTTTGTTAAGCGAAAACCTTATGTAGCCAGATCAATATTGGTGCCATAACTTTTAATGATTTACATATATGTATGTTGAAAAAACTATAAAAAAGTATGCAAAATATTAAAAAAAAAATGAATTTTTAGGAATATTTTGTATTTACAATATACAAAAAATGTGAAAAAATTTAATTTCATTAAAAAATAAATTTAGTAAAATTCTATATTTAGTTTATGCTATATATTAACCATAATTTACAAAAAAAGAGGAAATTATGCTCAAAAAATTCAATTAGAAAATTACTATATTACAAAGTTCAAATAAAAATGTATTGAAAAAATGAGGAAAATTCAATTACAATTAAATTAAAATATTTTTGGTAAAATTTATATTCTAGAATTAATTATTTATATTTGAAAAATACCAAATATTAAAAATATAAATTAAGAACTTTATTTAAAAAGTAATATATTATTCATTCATTCCAATAAAAATATTTTGTATATATTTTCAAGTGGGATAAACTGACTTCAGCTAGACATCAAGCTCGAACCAAACGAAAGAATTTCTTTACTTTTGATACAAAAAAGCTGAGGGAGGGTATTGGTGGTCCATTTCGAGCCCTACTTTTTTAAAGAAAAAAACGCAGAAAATTCAAATTTAATAGGGAATGTTTATTATCATTCGAAAGAACATTCTTTACAATTTTTTTTTTGAAGAATATCTCTTTCAAATGTTGGCCGCGGCTACGTGAAATTATCTGCTCTCCGAAGCGTTCTGCTCTCAATAAATCCATTGATTGATGCGATGTGTGCGGAGATCACGAGCTTGAATTTGAGGCATCAAATAGTCGGTTATCATGGCGCGATAACAGTCGTCATTGACGGTTGCGTTCTCTACGGCATAATTTTTGAAGAAATATGGACCGATGATTCCGCCGGCTCACAAACCATACCAAACGGTTTTTTTTCTGGATGAAATGGCAGCTCTTGAATCTCTTCGAATGGTTGCTCTTCATCCCAAATGCAGCAATTTTGCTTGTTTACATATCCATTGACCCAGAAATTGGCCTTATCGGTGAACAAAATTTGCCTCGAAAACGTCGGATCTTCTTGGAACTTTTAAAGAGCCCATAGTGCGAAGTGATGTCGCTTGCGAAGGTCGTGCCGCTTCAGTTCTTACACAAGCTCTATTTCTACGCTTTCACTTTAAGATCTCGACGTAAAATGCGCCAAATCGTTCCATACGGCAGTCCGAGCTACTGCGAACGGCGCGGAATCGACTCTCCACGGTCCTCGTGTACACTCTCAGCTACGGCCGCTATATTTTCTTTACTACGTACTGGACGTGGTCTATTCTGAAATGCGAAACAATACTGA
The DNA here is from genome assembly GCA_030068015.2 of Neoceratitis asiatica. Classification (NCBI taxonomy): domain Eukaryota; kingdom Metazoa; phylum Arthropoda; class Insecta; order Diptera; family Tephritidae; genus Neoceratitis; species Neoceratitis asiatica. Next base: position 11,520,596 of record CM061525.1, on the reverse strand, counting down.
ACGTAAATAACATGACAGCTTGATACGACACACGCCTGATCTTTCAAAAGAAGGCTATTGAAAAAAGTACCTCTACTTGGATCACCCATTATATATGGAAGTCTTGAGCTCCTTTCAAGAAATTTCAGCAATGGTATCCAGTTAAAATTTTAAGTTTCACTTAAAAAAACTTGATAAAATTATAGGTGTAAAAGGGTTTACCTCCCACGACTAATTCTATCTCAGAAATTTGAAGAAACTGGATCAGTTACAGATATTATAAGGCCTGTGCATCAACATTTTGCTCATTCCACCTCAAGTATCGCTGCTTTAAGTGAAAGTGTAGACCCTAATGTGTCTATTTCTCGGAGTTTCCAAGAGCTGGGACTTTCTTATGGCACATTATGGCGTACTTTGCGCTTGGACTTACACCTACATCTACATAAAGTCCAGCTCATGCCACAACTGAAGTCAGCTGACCATTCACAACGCCGTAATTACGTCGATTGGGTGCTTGAAAAACAAGCAGTGGATCGAGGTTTTCCCAGCGAAATTTTCTTCAGCGACGAGACACATTTCTCACTCAGTGGATACGTTAATTAGCGAAATTGTCGAATTTAGGGTTCAAAGGATCCTCAAATAATTGAAGCGAGGCCATTACATCAAAAAAAACTTACTGTCTTTGCGCTCTTTCGTCCGTAGATGTGACTGGATCTTATCTCTTTGAAAACGATAACGTCGAGACTGTCGCTGTCACTTCGAAACCTTAGGGTCTTAGGATAACCGAATTTTTTTTCCTGTAATTGAAGAACACGACTGGGACAATATGTGATTCCAATAAGATGATGATATGTCTTTGCTGTTGAGAAAATTTCCCCACCAAGTAATCTCTCGTCTTGCGATGTCAATTGGCCACCAAAATCGTGCGATTGGATACTGTTGGACTTTTTTTGTGGGGCTAAGCGAAAAACTGTGTTGATGCACATAAAACCTTTAACTCCTGAGCACTTGAAAACCAAGACTTGCCAATTTTTGGCTGAATACCGCACAAGACGTGGCAAAAAGTGGTCGAAAATTACCTTAAACAGATCGAAGTTTGCCAAAATTCACGCTTAATGAAAGCTAAACTCTTATGCCTACTTATTTCTGTCGCGCCCTATGTTCTAAACGACTATTGAAACTCTGAGGCGAGGTCGGCAATTCCCCCCTTCCTCGTTCCTAACATTTCCAATAAGCCTAGTAGCTACGAGAGAGTCGGCCTTCCCCTCACTTCCTAGTTCTACACTTTGCGTATTCTTCGTTTACAAGATGTTCTCCTTTTTACACCACTGCATAGCATTTTCCACATCGTCACTATGATGACACCGACACTACCGCGTACTCTTATTGATTATTTTCAGAAACTCCCCGCTTCAAACGTTGCCCTTCCCACCCAACACTCACTTCAACCAAGAACTCCACGAGATTTGTGCGATAGTGGAAATGTGGATTTTTAATTAAGGACTTTAAGCTGCAACTACGTGGACCTTACTTCGACTCAGACTACTCTCTCTGCCGCAGAGGAATCTTAAGTGTCTGCATTTTCCATTGTTTACTCAGTGCTCTTTGAGTTGGTGCGAGATCTAACCACATAAGGGTAGAATGCTCTAAATATCGCTATCTCTCACAATGCGACAGAATCCAAATCAGTTTGATCAAAGAATAACTCGACACAACCCAAAGCGAAACACTTCACCAACGCCATGTTTACGCCCAGGGTAGTCGATTTTCCTCATAATCTTTAACCGCGCCCCATCTGCAAAGAAATAAGTTCCGAGCCTACTACGCTATTAGGAATAACTAGAGGTAATGAGCAGAGTAGAAGAGTACGACGAAGCATTTAACATGAATAATACTATTGTCAAGAGTTCCAGTGTGTGCAGATCTAGAAGAGAGATTAGTGGAATGTACACTCTTCTCGATCTGTTACGTGGGCGAATTCCTGATTTTTTACGAACACAATCCAGAAAGGTAAAAGGTAAGTAAAACTACTTGTGGCAGCTTGGGCGCTCTCAGCCCTTACTACAGAATCTTTGTGGTTGCAACAGCCAGCAAAAAAGCTGCTTTCATAAAAAAGTACTTTGCCCAGTGAATGAAGGACATTTAAGGGAAAGCGAAAGTTTTGAAAAATATCACATAAAATAAATTTTACATCACAATTAATTATTTGAGCAGATTTTTATTGTTTTGAGGACATACAACGAACCAAACAAACAAAATTAATAATATATATGTATTGGATAATTATTTACATTAATGAGGCTGATAGATGCAGTTTTAACAAGCATATGGCTTGAAAACGTTTACAAAACGCTAAACATATTTACATAAATATTTCATTTTATCAGCAATAATTATTAACAAATAACTACAAAAATAACATGCAAAAATATATATATAATTTATAGCAAAAAATCAATGGAAGATACATATTTATGGAAAGTGCAAGAAAAAAAGTAAAAAAAATTTGCAAAAGTGGAAAGTGGAAATCTTCAGTACATTTATCTAGGGTGCAAATTTCGCTCCGGCATCATCATTACCATGTTGAATTCGGATTGTGTCATTGGTGGTGTAAAGAGATTCTGGCGCCATAAGGACACTGGAGGTGGTTCGTTCAGATAGTGCCAACCCATCTCTTTCGTCGGGCGGCTGGAAGAGAAATGAGCTGTTATCGATCGGAAGGGTTTTTTAAAACGTTTTTTTAAGGTTTTTTTCTTCATCAAAAAAAAAAAAATATATATATATATATATCATCAAAAATATATATATATTTTTTTGATTTTTTCATCTTATTTTACTTCATTTTATTTAATTTAATTTAATTGTATTTTATTGTATTATTTTAATATGTAACATTTGATTTTGTTTAATTTTATTTTTTATTTATATCATTTAGTCTTTTCTTTCTTTTCATTTCATTTAGACTTTTCTTTTTTTGTTCGATTTAATTTTTTAGTGTTTTCTTTTAGTTTGTTTTTTCTTAATATTTTTTTTCGTTTAATTTTTTTCATTTTTCTGCTCTGTTTTGTTTGTTTTTTTTCTCTTCCATTTCATTAAATTTTTTTATGATAGCATTTATTTTCTTTTCTTCTTAATTTTATTTTATTAAATTTTTAAAGCTTTTTTATTATATTTTTTATATTATATGCATTTTTTTCTAATTTTAATTTTAATATTTTCTGTTAAAATTTATTTGTTTTATTTTATTTTACTTGTTTTTATATCTTTTATTTAATTTTTTTTCATTTAATTTTTTCTGTTTTTTTTAATAATTTGGTTACATTTTTTATATATATTTTTTCACTCAATTTTTTTCTGCTTCATTTTATTTAACTTTTATTTTTTTTATTTTAATTAATTTAATCTAATATTTTATTATTTTTTTTTCGTTATATTATTTTATTAGATTTTATTTTATTTAATTTTTTAAATTTTCCACTTTATTTTATTATTTTTATTTTATTGTATGTTATTTTTTCAATCTTTTTTTAAATCTATTATTTTATACTTTATTAATTTGTTTTCTTATTTTTATTTTTATTTATTTTGTTTTATTTAATTTAATTACTTTTTAAGTTAATTTGTTTTAAACTATATTACTGTATTTTAATACATACTATTTTTTATTTAATTTAATTTTATTTATTTCCTTTAATTTTTTACTTCATTTAATTTTGTTTAATATTTAATATACTGGTTTATCTATTTAACAATATTCGAATTTTCTTCCATATAATTTTTTCTTTGTTTGTCTTTCTTCTTTTTTGGTTTTATTAAATTTTTTCATTACTATTTTTTTCTTCCTTTTTTTCTATTTATATTTATTTTATTTGAATTTATTTATTTTTTGCACTTTTTATTTAAAATTTTTTGTTTTATATAAATTATAAATTTTTCTAGTTTATTTTATTGTATTATTCTAATAACGGGTGATCCATTTAGGGGTTCCCTACTTTAAAAAAAAAAAACACATAAAATTCAAATTCAATGGGAAATGTTCAACATCATTCGAAAGAAAAGTCTTTGGCATTTATTTTTTGCTCAGATAGTCCATCCCTTTGAGTCCAATTATGGATGACTCGTTCGAGCATTTCGACTGGTAACTGGCGAGTGACACGCGTGATGTTTTGCTCGAAGGCCGGGATTTAGACTTTAGACCTTACATATCCCCACAGTAAAAAGTCTAACGGTGTGATATCACACGGTCTTGGTGGCCAATCGCCCGGTTCCCGGCCCAAAACGTGAAATTAACTGCTCACCGAAGTGTTCTCTCAATAAATCCATTGATTGATGCGATGTGTGGGAAGTGGCGTCGTCTTGTTGGAACCAAATATCGCGGTGATCACGAGCTTCCATTTCAGGCATCAAATAGTCGGTTATCATGGCGCGATAACGGTCGCCATTGACGGTTACGTTCTCACCGGTATCATTTTTGAAGAAATTTGGACCGATGATTTCACAGGCACACAAACCACATCAAACCGTTGTTTTTTCTGGATGAAACAGCAGCTCTTGAATCTCTTCAGGTTGCTCTTCGTCCCAAATGCGGCAATTTTGCTTGTTTACATACCTGTTGAGCCAGAAATGGGACTCATCGCTGAATAAAATTTGGTTCGAAAACGACGTCTTGGAACTTTTCAAGAGCCCATAAACCGAAGCGATGTCACTTGGGAAGGTGGAGCGGCTTTAGTTCTTGCACAAGCTGTATTTTGTACGCTTTCAATTTAAGATCTCGACGCAAAATGCGCCAAGTCGTTCTATACGTCAGTCCGAGGCGCTGCGTTCACACTCTCAGCTACGGCCGCTATATTTTCTTCACTACGTGCTGGACGTGGTCTATTCGGTCGAATATTATCCACTAATGAATGCTGGGTCTCAAGATGGGTGATGGTGTCGCGAATAGTTCGTTCAGTAGACCAATTATGTTGATCATGATGAAATGCCAAACAATACTAAACAAAAATAATATGACAGCTTGACACCACTCGTGCGTGATTTAAAAAAAAAGATTATTGAAAAAGCACCTCTACTTGGATCATCCTTTACTTTCTAATTGATTTGGTTTTATTTATTTTTATTTAGTTTATTTGTTTTCATTTATATTTTTTTCATATAATTTTGTTTGCTTTATTTTTTCGTTTATTTTTTTCAATTAATTTTTCTTCTATTTTCAGCTTTAATTTATTTTGTTTTGATTTATTTTTATTTTTTGGTTTATTTTGTCTTATTTTATTTTCCTTTATTTCGTTTTATTATTTTATTGTTTTATTTTGGTTTCTTAGAAATTACTTGATTTTATTTTATTTTATCTTGTTTTTCGATAGCTAGTGTTTTCGCTTATTAGCTTTTCGATAAAATTATCATTTCCAATTTATTTATTCCATTTATGTTGGCTATACTCACCGCTGTCGCCTCGAGAAGTATTTCCGCACCCGTTGGCGAACTATTCCCATTTTTCCGAAGAAACCGATAAATCGGCGGAACGTATTGCTTCTTCTTCTCGTACCCTCCTGTGCTGTGGTCGTCTCCATCGAATGTAGCGGTTGTGCTGCTAATCCCGCTCTGCTGCTGCTGCAAGCTGCCTGAAGATTTACTACTGCCACCACCGGTGCCGGTGAATGCAGATAGTGGATTCTGGAAATGCATGTGGATATTGAAATCGCGGTGACCCTGAGACAAGCGATGATAGTACAAGTACCCTAAGCCAACGCATGGTATAGCCAAAACCAAGAGTATCACAATGATTGTGACTGCGGTGTGTGTAACCGAGGAATGGTCCATTTCGGTGTATGGAGTTTCTTCCAGCAAAGCGCTGGAGACAATTTCATTAGTCAGTTCCTTCGAGCAGCGTACATGTTCGCTTACAATATTATCGCCACACATGCACTCATAGCCATAATCCGATTGCACACACATGCCATGACATTTCGCCATATTGCAGGGATTTGTGGCGAGCGGTTGACGTGTAGCGCCATCCACCACCACATCTTCGGCATTGAGTATGTTCAAATTGAATGCTTTACAGTTGTTTGCTCCATAGAGTTCACAGATTACAGCCTCCTTCGAGCCGATGTTCACAATATATGCATGATTTTCGTAGATTGACAGACCCGAGGGATGCATGATGACGTTACCCTTCTGAATGATTGTGCGTGGTACTTTGGCGCTACCTGGCTTGTAGTCCAACATTTGCATGGTCTTTGTGTGCATATCCACAAAGTATAGTTGACGCTTATAGGGATCCACGGCGAGCGCAGTGATGTAGCTGCCGGATTTTTGTAGCAATGTGACGGGTTGTTTACCATCCAAGTGTGTCATAGTGAGCTCTGATGTGGGTGAGCTAAAGGTTTGTGCGCGTACGGTGGCATAGAAGATCCGTCGACTCAGCGCATCCACGGCGAGTGCACGTATTGTCTCACGTGGATTGGCGCGTGCGATGAGCCCACACATTTTGGCGCTAAATGAACAAACTTTGATGCCATACTGCGACGCACGTGTGATGACGTAAACATTATCTAAAAAAATGAAGGAAAAACATAAATCATCTTCTGCTATTACATATGCAATATACTCACCTGTAATCCAGTCTACCGCTACCTTTATCGGCGTCTGCAACCAAAGCCCAGCTTTCACTACACCCTTCTCCATATCCACTTTATACAACACATTCTCCGAGTCGGTGGTGAAGTAAGCCAAGCGTTTGTGTACGTTCAAATCAAAGCCCACGATCTTCGAGTCATTTACCGCCCATGCGACTCGCAGTGTAATCGGCTGCTCCATCATACTCCGTACTTCATTGTAGGTGGAGAACATCAGCGTCGATTGACTCTCAATGGATTTGCAAGTGGTCTTGTCGGGGCGTAACATAAAGTCTGGATAACATTTGCAGCGATAGGAGCCAAGCGAATTCTCACACAACTGCGCACACGGTTCACTATCCTCGCATTCGTTCACATCCACACATGTACGTTGATCCGTATCCAAACGGTAACCCGAAAAGCATGAACAGACTGCACCCATCGGCGTCGGGCGACATTTGTGTGAGCAAATCGGCCGATGGGATACAGCACTGCATGATGTATCACAGAGTGGTCCCTCATCAGCGCCCGAGTCGCAGTCTTCGAAATCATTACACACACGTGACATTTCCACACATTGACCATCGCGACAATCGAACATGTTCGGTCCACAGGCGCGTTCATTCAATTTTGGCATCGGATAATGACCGTCGCCAATGGTCGCATTCTTGTAATGTTCACAATTCATTTCATCAGAGCCATCCATGCAATCCTTATCGCGATCACAGCGGAATTCCATGCGTATACATTCGTTATTGGATTTACATTGGAATTCGGAAATACTACAAACTACGCCACATTTATCTTCATCCTCGCCGCGCGGACATTCGGTGGTGCCATTGCAACGGCCGCTCAACTCCATACAAATGCTGACATCACTGGGACATTGATACATGGGGTTGCTGGTTGAGCCGCAGGTAAGATTGCGTTGTTTGCCTGTGCTGAAGTCACAATTCATTTCATCCGAATAGTCTCCACAGTCATTGTGTCCATCGCAGACGAGTCGCCGATCAATACACTGACCCAACATACATTTGTGCATATCCGAGGGGCACTCCTTTACACCTACAGTGTGAGGGTGGAGATCGAGGAGAACAAGTGAAATTAGAAAATTGATATTTTTGAGGATCAAGATAAGAAGAACAGCGGATGTGTGGCGCACAGGGTTCTCAACTTTGTGGGACCAACTGAACCTGATTGTTTTTTTAGCTGACGAAAGGGCATTTATAGTCGTTCCGTATCCCCAAGAGGTAAAATCTCGATGCTATCCTAATTTCGTGGGCGAGAAATTTGTCGGTAACAGACCAACAACTGGTTAGGCAAAATATCGCAAGAACGGACACAGAAGACAAAGAGACTCGGAAAGCTCGAGTCTAAACAGGTGCCATTAATCACTTTTGCAGAGCTCATGGAAGAACAGAAGTGAGCTTAGTCAATAGTAGTAACAGTTTGAGTCTCTTAGATTTTTTATTACTTGCAGAACCTTCGGAATGTGAATCCAATAGCTCAAAAAACAAAAAATCACAGCATGGTTCGCTATGTTGGACGATTCATTTGAAAGCTTTAATACCTTTAAAATCAGCTCTGATTCTCAAAGGAAAACAGGAATCGGAACAGGGTAAGTATTTGAACTATTCAATTGAGCTTTAGCCAAAAAAGGGCAGTCAGTCCGCGGGATAACTAGCAGATCCTGAGCAGAGAGGTAAGCTGACTTCTCAAAACCCGTCACAACCTACTTACCACATTTCTCATGCTCATCCGATGCATCCGTGCAATCCAGCTTGCCGTCACATTCCCAACTCTTCGCAATGCAAGTGCCCGAATTACACTGGAACATGTCCGTGGGACAAACCGGCAAATCTCCAGTCGTTTGCGTGGGATTCGATTTACAATTTTGTTCATCCGAACGATCGCCACAATCGTCAATGCCATCACATAAGACACTTTGATCAACGCAATTGTCATTGTCGCAAGCATGCTGATGCATATGACAACGTTTGTCTTTATCTGAAACAGTTAGAGGATGATTAGTCATACATACAATGCAATATGTGTCAAAGCTTTCTACCAAACTTCTCGCAGTGCGTTTCATCCGAACCATCACGACAGTCTTTGTTGCCATCACAACGTTTTTCCATTTTAATACACTGTTCACTGTCGTGGCATACAAATTCGCCTATTGTGCACACAACTTTTGGATGTTTTGTGCGCGTCGTATCACAATCTAACTCATCCGAGCCATCCGGGCAGTCCTTGCGTCCGTTACAGCGACGAGATTGTGTCAAACATTCACCCGAGTGGCAACGGAACTCACAGTCCAATGCTTCAATGCAAGTGGTATTGGTCATATCGCGGAAGACGAGACCTGCCGGACATAGACAAGCACCGGTAAACTTCGTAGCAGTTACACAAACATGTGAACAACCGCCGTTGTTGTGTTGACAGGGATGATCTTGCAGGGAAACTGGCGTAGTCGCCAACAGAGGTATACGTACGGGTAGCATATGTGTGTAAGCAGGTTGGGTGACTTTAATTTCAATACGTTTCACAGTGCCCATATTATTTTTGGGTGTCCAATGTATGGTCGATGAACGCAACGCCGTCCAGAAGAGATCATCTTCGACGAGTGCGAGTGAGTATGGACGTTTGAGTTGCGTGCGGAAGGTGATATCTTGCAGATTGCGGTAATCGGTGTATGAGATACGTCCAAGCTCACTATCAGACCAGTAGAGTCTTTTCGTTTCGTAGTCTGTGATAAAACGGAAATCATCGTCACCGAGTTCATCCTCAAAGGCATGCGTATGTGGTCCATGACCACTTAGTGGTAATTGATCTACGTGCACATATTTACGCGTACGCAAAGCAACGAACATGACGCTGGGGAGGAAAGAAAGATATTTAAGAAGTGTGAGAGGCGTTTTGGCATTCGAGCTTAGCGAAACAGGTTTGGAGTTAAAGCAGGGATGTTGCCAAGGAGAGTTTAAGGAGCCCGCATGAGAGTAAAATTTTTAAAGTGACGTGAACGTACTCGAAGTTCCGGTAAATCCAAGTGTTAAGCCTTCTCGATCTCAGTTTTCACTATACCCTTGGCACCCCACCATAATGATGTCTCTTAATAAACTTACCCATCTTCAGGTATTACTGCCAGTGCTATAGGTGACTGCATGCCAGCGAAGAAGTTCACCATGGCTCGTTGGCGCGTCTGCAAAGAGAAGACTTCCACCACGTGACGCTCAGCATCGGTCCAGTAGACATTGTGCGACAAGTAATCTGCGTCGGATGGAGAAGGAAAGAGTTAAAGAGACTCGGTCCCCTAAATACCCAAACTTCCTCCCAAATACTTACCGAATGCTATCGACGTTATATTACCGATATTCTCACGCGCCAGAACCGATATATTGTTGGTCAACAAATCGAACTCGTAGACCATGCGGTGAACATTATCCGCGATAATAACCTTCTCCTCGACATTATTATAGGCCATCTCACTGATATACATCGGCAGTTGATGAGACTGTAATATTGTATGACGTCCGAACTTCGTGTGCTCCATCTCGAGCAGCGAATTCGTTAAACCGATAAATAGTCGCTGCTTTTTGTGTATCTTCATGCAACGCATACGATCGGAACCCAACTGCATGCCATCCGGACAACTGCATGTGGCTCTATCATTTTCCGCAAGCAAACACAAGTGCGAACAACGCAAACGCATGCAGGCATGATCAGTTTTCGGTTGCTTGGCTGTATGATAAATATGTACTGCATAGATGGTGCGATCCTTAGTAACCACTTGATGACTTTTACCCGTGAACTTATTACACTTATGCACACTCTTCGTACCCCAATCCGACCAATAGATATTGTCTTCAAAAACTGCCAGACCATAAGGATGTTTCATAATACCATCAAGTATGCGACGACGATCGGTGCCATCCATACGTATGCTCTCCATGGTAGCCATTTTGGCATCCACCCAATAGATACGATTATTGTGCATATCCAAAGCTATGCCGTTGGGCCAGTGCACGTTTTCAGTGACCAATGGCAATGAATTGCTGCCATCCATAGAGGCACGCGCCACCATCGGCTTACGACCCCAATCGGTCCAGAACATTTGTCCGCGTTGTGGCCAAAGAGCAATGCCACGCGGCTGATGGACGTCTACGGTGACGAGTGCAGCACAGTAGAGACCATCATTGGAGCAGACAGCGATGTGATGCATGGTGTTGTCGGAGAAGTAGATGTTGCCTGCGGAGATGAAGGAAGGTGGAGATTAGAAAAATCTCAATGGACAGAGAGAGTGAGAGAAAGAAGAGAGAGAGAGAGAGAGAGAGAGCGATAAATAGTTACGAGCTCAATGAAGGAGTTAAAAAAAAAGCTAGCGAGCGGCTTGTATCTGGATTTTTGAGATTTCCTTTGAGATGAGGAGGTGGCAGTTATTCACAGTGAAAGTTTAGTCCCAACAATCCGAGCCGATTTCGACCTCTAGGGTATAGTGCCTTGCACAGAACTTTTGGAATTTCTGGTTTCACATATGTATGTTTGGAAATACCTTAAAAATGAAAGCTTTACTCTTCATAGAGTTGCCAAATTTAAGCAAAATGAAAATACATATAATAATAACTATAATCAATGAATCCTAACTGAAAGGAACTCTTCTAATCTAAATTTATTGCATTTATTATTTTGTGGTAAATATTTTGGAATCAGGTGGCAACCTTGTTTGTATATTTTGCTCTCTATTATCAAGTAATATATGCCTAAAGTATGTCTCTACTATTATAAATTATATGCAACGTAGTCAAAAGGGTAATAAAAACTATTTTTTTTAATTTCATATCAGGTGGCAACTCTGTGCAAATTTTACACACGAAAAAAGTATCAAATATTAGTGATGCTGTAAATATACTATTAATGGTGAAGAAGAAATTTAATTTTTTTCACAGTAGGGTTGCCATATAAATTCTAGAAAAGTCGTGAATATCACTTTGTCGAGAAAATTAGAATTAAAAGTATTTTATTTTTATTTTTGAGAATAGGTGGCAACTCTAAGAAGATTAATAATATTTATATTTAGAGAAGTATGAGAGTTATCAAAACAAAATGTTAAAAAATTATTTATTCGAGTAACACAATAATTTTTTTCTTTTAAAATGGCAACCCTAAAATATTTGTTGGCTTAAACCTTGAAAGCAATCCGAACGTATCAGCGCTGTTCCGCATTGACAATTTCAGCGACTAATTTGTTGCACTCACCTGTTAACCAATCGACAGCCAAATCTTCGGGTGCATCCAGTCCCGAAGTAAGCAAAATCTCCTGATTTGTGCCATCAGCATTTGCCTTCACAATACTCTCCGCCTCATTCTGTATATTCGTCCAATAGATACTCCGGCCATCGAAGGCAACACCAATCACTTTCGTCAAATTTTTAGCCACGGTATAAATGAGCTTATCGCGCAAATGTACACCCATCACAGCCATTTGCGTCGTGTAGAGTAGCAGTGGATCACCGCCAAATGCCACGCAAGTGCTATTATCAGCTTTCAGCACATAACCCTCATCGCAAGTGCAACGATATGAGCCGGGTGTGTTCTGGCAACCCTGTGAACATAAGCCGTAGATTTCCAAACATTCATCGATGTCACGACAGGTGTTCTCCAGCATGGACATGCGATAACCTTGCGGACAAATACATTGTGCACCCTTGTCGGGCAACATACGACATGACGAGGCGGGCGGACAGACTTTTGTGCTACAATTATTACTGGTGGTTGTGTCACACATATCCGATTCATCACTTCCATCCGCACAGTCCAATTTGCCGTTGCATGCAGCTCCTATTGACAGACAACTGGAGTTGTCGTGACACAAGAATTTCGCCTGCTCCAAGCTACAGTTGAAACCTATATATATATATATATAAGAAGATGAGAAAATGTCTCACAAATCTATTTAAGAAACAACTGAAACATCTAATCATACCACACTTGCGCTCATCACTGCCATCACCACAATCATCGACGCCATCACAGATCCAACTCTTGCGCTCCAAACATTTTTTATTATCGCAAAAGAGACCCGCACAATTCAATTTTGCGCGTTCACAGCCATCCAATTCGTCGGAGCGATCGTGACAGTCGCTCTTGCCATCGCACATAAAGTCCAAGGGTATGCAAGTTTTGTCCGACTGGCAGGTGTACTCGAAGTTACTGCAATTCCGTTTGGAAAACCAGCCACCAGTGCCGATATCAAGGCTTTTCGAAAAACCCCAGGCTCCCCATTTGGATTCCGTGTTAACACAATCCAATTCATCTTCACCACCCGGACAATTCTCTACGCCATTACAAACAAACTCCGACGACAAGCACGGCCCATCGCTGTTGGCACATTTAAACCAATCCGGTTTGCGGCACATTTTCTTCTCTAAAAAAACAAAAAAAAAAAAGAGCATTCTTTGAAGAGAGCAACTTTTTTTTTGAAAAAGAAATAGAATTTCACTTTACCACAATTCAATTCGTCCGAACCATCCGGACAATCGTGACGTCCATCACACATCTTCTCCAGTAAGATGCAACTTCCGTCTCGGCACTCGAAATGTTCATCGCCGCAGAGCTGGAAGGCTGAAGCACGCGCAAAAAATGGCGGTAGCAATATTAATATGATCACAACAACAATAACAGCGCAGTTGGGTGCTGCTGCGACGGCGGGCTGTAGTTTCTTGCGCGCATTTTGTAACGGTAAATAGAAGGCTTTTGCCCTGAAATAATCGAGAAGAATGTAGGGATAGAGAGAGAGAAAGTAAATAAAATTCCGGCATAGGAAAGGGACAGAAAGAGAAGAATGGAAAATGGAGCAAACACATGGAAAAGTTATATGATTTCATAAAATGTGAGGTTAGAAGTAAAAACCAAAATGCAATTTTTTTTTATAATAATTATAAATTTAAAAAAATATTTACTTATTTCATAATGATTTTTTTTTGTGTCTACAGAGGTTATGTCTACTTACATTGAACGCTGCAAAAGTGATATCAGGAATTTCAATACTCTAACTGAATACCTAAACTGTCGCCGAAATTAATTTAAATTTTTATTTTTTTATGACTAATATAATTAATATAAATTTTATTTAATTCCTTTACTCCACCACTTTTTTATTTTACTTAAAATTTATTTCAATTTGCTATTTTATTAGTAACACTTTTTTAATTGGATTACATAAATCTTTGGGACACAAAAAAGTACATAAAAACTTTTAACACTTTGCTTTTTTCCGGATTGACAAAATTATTGCCGCGCATGAGCGCGTTAAAGCTAAAATTGACTGATCAAAGGTGATCACTGCCAAATGCCGCTGTTACAGGAATGTCAAGGAATTGAAAAATTGAGACTGGAAGTCTACACAAAAAAAAAAAAATTATGCCGTTAATAATGGTAGTGTCCAATGTTTTCAGAGTAGAAAAAGAGATCTTTTACAATTAAAAAAAATTAATAAAACAGAATAAATGATACTTTTAATTTAATTTTGTGGTTATATAAAAAAAAATAAAGCAAATTTAATTAAAGTAATTAAAAAAAAAAACAAGAATCTAAATAAAATTTGAATAAAAAAAATTAATAAATAAATAAAATAAGGATAAAAAACAAAACAAAATTAAGTTTATTAAAAAAATTAATATAATTAAAATAAAGAAAATACAATAAAATGGCATGAAATAAAAAATTTAATTAAATTAGAATAAAAAAATTAAATAAACTAAAAATAAAAAGAAATAAACTAAAATAAAATAAACTAAGATAGTAATTTTCCATCCGCATGGGAAGAATCTTTTATTATACCCCTTCATAAAAACGGAAACAGAACTTTGGTAGAAAATTATCGAGGTATAGCTAAACTCTTTGCAATCCCCAAAACTATTTGAATCACTTATCACTGACCACTTGACTCATTCAATCTCATCATTTATATCACATTCTCAACATGGATTTGTTAAAGGAAAATCTACAACCACCAATTTACTTGAGTTCACTTCTTATATCATCATTAATTTGTTCAGAAAGAACATCATTAGCAAAGCTTTTGCTAAAGTGTGTTGTCACTCGTTGCTAATCGAGAAATTTGACTGGGTTTACTGGGTTTCCAACCAAAATTTGTACAATGGATCTCCTCATACCTGCATGATCGAACTCAAAGAATACTCTTTCAAAATTCCATTTCAGATTCCGTTAATGTTTCTTTAGGGGTATCTTAGGGTAGCCATCTTGGCCCGATTCTGTTTTTTTTTACTATTTACTATTTATAAAAGATATATCTTCTCAGATAAAATTTTCAAAACTTGTAATGTATGCAGATGATGTAAAACTTTATAATTCTTATACTTCGGCAAATGAAGGTATCATCTTACTACAAACAGGTATAAACAGCATGTTTGAATGGTGTAAAATAAATCTTAAGAAATGTAAAGTTATGTGTTTCTCCCGTAGAGCCAGCCACACAGACAATTAATTACACTATAGATAATTACGATTTGGTACAAGTTCGCCGTTTTATTGACTTGGGGATTACTATGGACCCTTAATTAAACTTCACACATCACATTGGTGTGATACTCAGGCATCTTGGCTTTTGTAAAACGACGGTCAAAGGAGTTTCATTATTCTTATGTTAATAAAAAAGGTTTGTATATAACATTAATAAGACCTATTATTGAATACGGCTCGGTGATTTGGAACCCGATGTATCAAATCTACTCTCATAGTATAGGCTCTATTCAAAAATAATTCCATTCCTATTTCATTTAGGAAATATGCATTGGGACTCTCAGTACAATTTCCTAGATGCAATTTCCCTAGCCCACATATTCTCTCTGAAATAAAATTTAATTTTCCATTTAGAATGTGCAAACAATGTCCCTGTTGCTGAAAACTTGTAAAACGAATTTTGAATTTCACGAGCCTTTTTGCATTGTTTGTGTCTTGATTTCAACTCTCATTCAAGCACATTTGACATATCTGAAATAAAAATTAAATAAAAGAAATGGAATAAAATAAAATAAATTAATATAAAAACAAATAAAAAAATGTTCAAAAAAAAAATAAATAAAAAAATTTTAATAAAATAATAATAATAATTTTTTTAATAAATTAAAACAAAATAAAATAAAATAATTTAATTTAATTAAATATAAAATAAAATGAAATAAAATGGAATAAAAGTAAAAAAAAATTAAAAACTAAAACAAAATAAAATCAAATTCAATAACGAAAAAATAAAATATAATCTAATGTAATAAAATAAAAAATAAAAAAATAAAAATTAAATAAAAGAAATGGAATAAAATAAAAAAAAAAAACAATAAAATAAAATAAAATAAAGTAAAAAATAAAATAAAATAAAATAAAAAAATAAAATAAAATGAAATAAAAACAAATAAAAAATAAACCAAAAAAAATATTTAAAACAAAATAAAACAAAAAAAAATTAAAATTAAACCAAAAAAATAAACCAAAAATAAAAATAAAAAATAACGCAAAAGAAAAAAATAAAAATAAAAAAATAAAATAAGATAAAAAAATAAAATAAAGTAAAATGAAAAAAAAAATAAAATAATATTAAATAAATAAATAAAATAATATATGATAAAATAAATTAAAATAAAATAAAATAAAATAAAAAATTAGTGGAAATAAAATAAAATAAAATATAGAAAAAATCGCAAAATAAAAAAATCAGTTGAAATAAAATAAATTAGAAAAAAAAAAATAGTTAAAATAAAATAAAATTAAATATAATAAATAATAAATAAAATGAAATAAAAAATATCAGTTGAAATAAAAAAATTAAAATAATTAAAATTAATTAAAGAAAAATAAAAAAAAATAAAAAAAATAAACAAAATAAAATAAAATAAAATCGAATGAAATAAAATAGAATATTATGGAAAAAAATAATAATAAAAAAAATCAGTTATTAATCAATCAAATAAATTAGTATAAAATAAGTATTAATAAAAAATAAAATAAAATAATTCAGTGAATATACAAATCAGAAACAAAATTAAGCATGTAAGTAAATTGTGACTTCAAGTTCCGGTTATACGTAGCAACAGTTGCTGCAAAGCGTTGCTTGTGGTTGTTATTTAGGCTAAAGCCGCCTCCGGTGACATCTATCGACCATTAGAAGTGATAATGTGCTGAGTTGTTGGCTCAGATTTAATAATTAGCAAATAATTTTCAATAATTTTTGAAAGTTCTGATTTTTTTTTTAATAAGTGATGAAATATCTCTTAAATGAAAGGAGACTACCTAACCTCTGTCATTCTAGGCATTTGGACTTCATTTAAACTAATATGCACAAAAAAATAATTCAAGTTTTCTCACCTAAAACTCTAAATGCTCTATGTTATATTAATGAAGGGAATTGGAGTAATTCTAAATGTAGTTTTTCTACAAAATATCGTCATCGTCACCATTGGATGTTTTAACTCAACTATAAAACCATTTCGAGCTTAATGCAAAAATTCAATTTAAATTCGCATTGTAACAATTTGGCAATATTAAGCGCATTGCATTCGACCACAAACAGCTTCCTTATTGTCAGCCAATGGAGTAAATTAGTACACGTACATAAAGGCAATGATTTCAGCTTTTATTACCTATTTTAATGAAATAGTGTTAATAACAAAAGTCAAAAGCGATTTGGCTGATTATAAGGTAGTTTCGAAATGTTTTTTTTTAAGTATTATTATTATTAATTTATTGAGGTTGAGCTTTTAACTCGCTCACTTTGATTAGAAGATACAACAGTTGAGTAGCTCTTAAGCAATTTTCTGCTCATTTCATCATTTGTTTTTCAATACAATGCGTTTTGATGCTTTCAAGTGAAGTTTTTGTAGAAAAATGGATATAAAATGCGAGGAATGTAGAATTAGTATTATTGTGTACCCTTTATAACTCTCTTGGATTTACAATGGAGGGATAGTAAGCTCTAAACCTGAATCGAGTTCATGATTAACTAAGAAAATGGAAAGTTTGATTAATTTACATCTGAAATCTACTCGGAGGTGTTAATATTTCATCTCGAGGGCGAAAACATTAGGGAAAAAAGCAATATAAAATAAAATTCTTCGCTTAATTTCGATATTTTTCAGTTCCATAACTTGCTGAAATGTCTTTTAAAGTCTGTTAGGGAAAAGTGCGGATTAAAATGTTTCTAGTGATCCAAACGATCTTGAGTCGCGGATAGCAGTTTTTCCTGGATTTTTTCGAAACTATAGGGAAGATTGTGGAGATAACCTTAGATATGTATATATGATTAATGGAAAAATGCGTTCTTGAGTCAATATAAAATGTTATAACTTGAAGTTTCGAAATTCATTCAGTACATTGCCATTTGGAATCTGTGTGGTCTCCTAAGCATGTCTGTAAGTATATATGTATCAGACACCTCTCAAGTTCAAATATAAATAATAAAATTTTTTTAATTCAATTCAATTTACTTCGTTATCGCAAAGCTTCAAGGCACGTTTAACATATATACACAAATATTGTTAATTTTTGTATATTGTTAATGATTGAATTTTTTTTTTATGTTAAATACTTCAAAAATTATTAAGAGCGGGAGTAATGAAAATTCATGTAGTAAATGCTTTACAGTTTTAATTTTAAATTTTTATTATTTCTTTAATTTTAGTTCTTCACACTTCTTAAGCACCAATTAAATACACTAATTCGGAAACAATAGAAATAGACGATAAAAAAAATTAAAATATAAAAAATTTGTTTTTTTTTGTGCTTCGCTCAATGAAGAAGCACTTGTTGCCCTTGTAGCCGTGCCATTTGATGTTTGAGTAAGTAAGCAGAAGATGAAGAGGTCAGTAGCAGCAATTCTAAAATGACGTGAAATTTGCATGCCAACTTAAACAGGTAGTTATGGGACAGACATTCATACGCCATATAAAACATATATATTTACATGTGTACAGATTTAAAAGGCGATAATGGTAAAATTTTCATTTATGTTAGGCATTAAATATAAATCGCAGTTTTTTTGTGTGGATTTAAAGCAACCTTAATAACGAATGATGTGCATTTAAATTAATCTGTCATGTATACGAGTACAAAAATATTTATGTACATACAAATGCTGGTTGTAATGCCTACTTTAAAGTATTATTTATTTGAATTAAAAAAATGATAACAATTTAAGAAAAAATATATAAAATAAATAAAATATAATAATTTTAATTTTTAATTCGAATAATATTTAAAAAAATGACAAAAATGAAATAAAATAATACAAATAAAAAAAATAATAGAGAAAAATAAAATAAAATAAAAAAATTAATATAAAAGACAACAAAGTAAGACAAAAAAAATTGAATAAAACTAAATTAAATAAATTAAAAAAGTAAAATAAAAATAAAATATTATAAATTAAAAAGGAATAAAAGTGACTAAAATTAAAGTAAATAATAAAAAAATTAAAATAAAATATATAATATAAAATAAAACAAGAAAGAAGGGATGTCTTCGGTCATGCCGAATTTTTTATATCTGTCATGGACATATCAAAATTATTTCAATTTGCCAAATTCGATTTCGATTATTTTCAGTGTTACAGAATACCGAATTTCACACTCTTAGGTAATTTTTTGGCGGATTTTTGATTCGAAACCTCATATCTGAAAAAATTGGTTGTATGGGGCTATATGATATAGTATTCCGATTTCGATAATATTCAGTATCAATATAGAGTTCACAATATGTGTGCAGAATATCAAATTTTATGCTCCTAAATTCTTTTTTGGCTAAGTTTTAATCAAAATCTCACAAATGAAAATATCGGTATATGGTAGCTATATATTATGCTCATCCAATTTCGATGATTTTCAGAAACATTATGCAAATAATCATATGGCATACCGGATTCCACGTACCTTGATACTTTTTTGACAGATTTTTCACACAAAATTTCAAATGAAAAAATGAAGAATCGTTCGTATATATGCTATAGTGGTCCGATTTGGCCGGTTCCTACAAATCGTTTGATCGTTTAAACGTATAGGGATATCTTTCTATCAAGTTTGGTTGAAATATCTCAAAAATTGTAGTCCTCAATTTTTGCGTTTAAACGGACAGACAGACAGATGGACAGACGGACATTACTAAATCAATTCAACTCGTGATTCTGTTACGATCGGTATAAATTTCGGTGTGTCGAACTCTTCTCTTTCAGGTACTTACATACTTCGGACCTAAGTTAATATACCATTTCATGTACATTAAAGGTATAATAAAACATAATATAATAATTTTAAATAATATAAATAAAAAAGTTTAAGTAAATTGAAATAAAATGAAGTTAAATGAAAAAACTATAAATAAAAGTTGGAAAAAATTAAAATAAATTAAAATAAAATAATAACAGAAAATAATTGAAATAAATTAATATAAAATAAAATTTAATTAAGTGAAAAATAAAATGAAGTAATATAAATAAAATAAAATAAATAAAAAATAAAATAAAGAAGAGAACAGGAAATAAATTTGAATAAAATTAAATAAAATTTCAAAAATAAAATTTAATTTCAATAAAAGTATATTTTTTCAAGACTTAATGATAGTGAAGATCTTAATAATATTCTGTAAACCTCATCAAAACTGACTGCTTACTGTGTCAGCGTACAAGCGAAATCACATTCCTAAATATATATTTATGCGCAAGCCTACTTACATAACACCATAAGTACAAGTACTTATATATTTAGTTAAGCATACGCATTGTATGACGTAAAAATTCATTTCAAATGCGCAAATTAAAATATGCAAAAAAATAAAATAAAATAAAAATAAAAACAAATAAAATAAGAAAAAAAAGAAAAATTTCGCGTATTTACGAATAATTATGCATAAATATATGCTTAGAAATATTTCTGCATACAAGTGTTGGGCTTGTGGCCTACACATTTGCGCAAGTATGTTAATATGCTAAGCGTGAAGTGTTATAAAAAGAGTTATGCTAATGGCTTACCTACAGCAAGGCGCATAAAATTTGCTATAATTATTTTATTTATACAATAGAGAAACGTATAATTCTTATTTAAAAGTTTAGTACTTTGTATTATTTATATATTAAATTATTATTATAGTTTTTGCTTAGGTGCGGTTTATTATTATTTTTTTAAATTTTTAATTTTTTTTTACAATATAATTATGAATTTCAATTTTCTAACATTTTTAAATTTTCCCTAAAAAAAATTCTATACTAAAGTCGCTTGAAAAGCCGCTTTAGATTTGTCTAGAGATGTTTAAGCATTTTCCTTGTAATTATAAGTTGCTTAAATGTTCTCAATTTATAAAAAATTTTACTCAAAGTGTAATTTATTTCAGTGTTTACATTCTTATGTATGTATATATATATTCATAAACTATATCTGTGATGTTGTCTTCTTTAGAAGTGATATACTTTGATCCAAGCATAACTACTCATGGACGTCAGTTAGGAACATCCAACTGAAAAAAAAAATGAAAAAAATATATTGAAAAGAAAAAATAAAAATTAAAATAAAAATCATAAAAGTTATTAAAAACAGTTAAAAATTCATATTAGTAATAAAAAAATAAAAATTATTTTTTGTAGTTGAATAATTACAATATTATTAATAATTTCATAGGCTTGGTAGTGCGGTTGTTAAGACACACAAATTAGTTGCTCAATTTATTGTTTTAAACATTTACCGTATCTAATATGTAACTGATGCGAGATTTAGGGTTGTACGCTAGTTTTGAGATATCCAATAACACTCGTTTACCGTAGCTGGCAAGTGTTTACGTGGTACATGAACTACAAGGTCGTTTCGCCCACTAACTCTTTTTATGTCTTCAAAGCTCTAATTGCGGCTTGATGGATCACTTTGTACATACGAGTATAAGTGGTAAAAGATATTAGTAGAAGGGGTAACCCAAAAGTTTTATATACCTTTGATAACAGTTCGATTGATCGTCTTCCTCTACAAATTGTTGTATAATTTCTTTAAGCCCATCCACAGCTAGTAAAAGCTATGAGATGCCAACGAGGCTTAAAATGGAATGCTTAGGAGAATAGCTGTTTCCACGAATATTCGGGTTAGAAGAAGTGGTGGGCCAGTTGAGTCGGTTTGAGAGGCCCATACAAAGGCGTTATTGTCGCGATGGGGACTCACGTACCGCGAATACCTCGAGATTAATTGGAGATGAGTAGAAATTGATCATGGTAAAACAACCAGACTGCACTACTAACGCAATGGTTCAGGATCTTCGTATGTATTGGACTCAAATTAGTGGCATTCACAGAGAAAGCCAACCGAAAGTTGTTAACGGACTCTCAGTGAATGATGTCTCAGTATTGCCGATATGAAGATGTCTTCAGTGGTAATGATATATAAAACTGAACGCAGTTTGTGCACTCCTTTCTGATGTTAGCTCATCAGCAGCCGCCCTAACCAAGTGAATAACAGTGTGTGTGTTATTAAGCGAATCTTCGAATCCGGATTAGACCAACATCGAAAAAGATTTTTTAAATATGATCGCCCATCGCCGATCCACAAAGTGTTTTTCTGAGATGTATGACATTGTTTTATCATGCAATTTATCAGCGATCCGTAGGTGGTTTAAAATTGTGGTTGCTGAAAGTGACCCACAAAACGATTCGAAAGAAATGCTTAGTTGATGCGTTTATAAAGTACCAATTTTTTGTTCTTTTTTCGCATGCGCCTTGGAGGTGATTCCGCATTATTACTAGTTCTCTGCAAGGGTGGTCCTTACTGTAGCATCCCAGCACATACTTCCTGCAGGGTATTTGAATATAGACTTTAATAGGGAAGCGTAAGTGCCCCATTAAGTAGATATCCAACGGTCGGAAACATATTAATCTTTAGTGCTGCGTACTCTAGATTTCGTGTATTTCTTCGTTCAATTAGAATAGAAGGTCATCGAGCACTTCGTGAGGAGTATGTTGAATGAATTTTGACCGGATAATGAGAAATGGAAATATTAGTTGCCATTAAAAGAGCATTTGAACTCAATAGCGTCTTACAAAATTACGACTTGGAGCATGACTTCTCTGTCTCTGTCGCACTCCTCTCAGAGAGTCTCAGAAGGCAGAATCTATTTGCTTTTCCGGAGGGTTACAGGTACGGAACCATCGCTACCATCTGTTGTGAAATATATGTTTTGAAAAAAAAGGTAATATAATATATGAAATATTACAATATGGGCTCCAAGCTGAAGATATAAGAAGGACATAATGAATTTTTTTTAGCAGTGTTGCCACTTGTTCAAAATATTTAATGTATATTTATATACTTATATATATCGGTGCCAAATTGCATATATTTCAGAAAGACTTAATGTTTCTGAAGTAAGTTGTAGTTTAAAAGATTGATTTCAAAAACTAAATATAACAGCATGGTATCAATGTAGAGAGATTTCTAAGAGTTTTTGAAGAGGGCGGCATCCTGTTTAATAATTTTAATGCAGTTTTTAATGCAGATGGCTCATGAAGGTTCTGCGTGAAACTTATTTTTGATTATTCTTGACACATTTTTGAAATATTCAAGATCTGAAGATACCAAAAATTCAAAAACGAGCATAATTGCCTGAGATTAATGCAAAATTCGATTTCGATGATTTTCAATCTCAATATAAACTTGAGTTTAAATCTGTAGAATAGCAAATTTCACGCTCTTAGAGGATTTTTTGTCGAATAGATTCTTTTTTGGCGGATTTTTGACCCAAAACCTCATGTCTGAACAAATTGGTTGTATGGGGTAATATACCCATGTAATGTACATAAGATACATGAAAAGTATACATATATAATTTTTAAATATTTATTTTGGTGTAGCGAAACACTATATAACAGGTCAATTGAAAAGTCCAAAAGGCCTGAAACACAGATGGCGCTACTAAAATTAAATACATATGATTTTAAGTTAGCCCTAACCTTCAAAAGACGCGCGTACAAATTTGATGGCTGTCGGATCATTAATTTGCGAATTATAACATTTTGAGTGAAGCAACTTTTGTTATTGTGAAAAAATGGATACAAAAGAATTGGGCGTGTCGCTTTTTGATGGGAAAAAATACAGTTGAAGCAAAAACTTTGCTTGACGACGAGTTTCCGATGATGGTGAACGCAGTGGATGCCCAAAAGAGGTTGCTACCGACGAAAACATAAAAAAAAATCCACAAAATAATTTTCAATGACCGTAAATTGAAATTAAATGAAATAGAAGGAACTCTAAAGATATTAAATGGATATTTACTTCTATTTCATATCATTCACGAATATTTTGGTATGAGAAACCTCTGTGCAAAGTGGGTGTTACCCAGCTCAGTTTTGACCAAGAACAACGACGAGTTGAAAATTCGGAGCAATGTATGGATATGTTGAAGCGTAATAAAGCCAAGTTTTTACGTCGATAAGTGACAATGGATGAAACATGGCTCCATCATTTCACTTCGAAGTTCAATCGATAGTCATCCGAGGGGACATGATGAAACCGCTCCAAATCGTGGAAAACCCTTCAGTCAGCTAGCAAGGTTATGGCGTTTGTATTTTGGGATGCACATAGAATAATTTTCCTTGACTACATTGAAATAAGAATTACTATCAACAGCAACTATTTACATAGCGTTAAAAGAATCTGCTATTTCACCAAGACAATGCACCGTGTCACGAGTCAGTGAAATCAATGTCAAAAACTAATGAATTAAGCTTCGAAACACTTCCGCATACATTGAATTCTCCAGATTTGGCCCCCAGCGACTATTTCCTGTTCTCAAATCTCAAAAGAATGCTCGCTGTGAAGGAATTTTCGTCGAATGAAGACAAATCGTACTACAAAAATGGTATCGAAAGATTGGAGGATCGCTATAATCAGCGTATCACCCCTGAAGGGAACTATATTGAATAATAAAAATGAATTTTACCAAAAAAGTTTCTTTCACTATGACAGGCCGGGGACTTTTCAATTGACCTATCATAAATATATAGTTAAGTAATATTTCATATAATATTCTTTGATTAATACGCCCAGTTTCTTATTGTCTATTCTATATGACATCAGCTCAAAGAAAAAAAAATTATAAAACATAAAAAAATGCTTAATCATCAAAAATGTTTGATGGCAGATTAAAAAATTATTTATCACACCACGTCATTCACCTCTGTACAAACTAATTTTAGATTCTCTTGGTTTAACCCATTATATCCTAATAAATTATGGCAAAATGTAAACTAAGAAGAAAAAAAATTGTTAAAACCACAGCATTAGTTCATAAAACCCATAAATCAAAATCATTCTAATTTGGTGCGTTAAATTTGATGAGGCGCTCAGTTGTGCTCGCAAAAACTAATCAACTAATTTGATGATTCGTAAAATTGGTTTTTATGTTCCTATCTGTATTTTGGTTTGTACTGGTATGTGAGTATTTCTGCTTATTCACCTACACCAAAGCGGCTGTTAAGCCTGCTTTTTTTTTTAAATAATAATTAATAATAAATTTGAAATTTGAAATCGATAGAATCCATAAATAAATGCTTTCATCATTTTTCTGTTGTTATTCTGGAGTGTGCAGAAAGAGAAAGAAAACGCAAACTGAAAGACAATTCTGGTATCTAATTTGGCAGGAAATACAGCACCTTCTACTCGATTATCTAATTTGGGTCCGTCTGTATAGATAGTAATACCTTTGTCTTTGTCTACGTTCTTTCTATAGCACATTGTCTACTTCCTTTCTATAGCACATTCTCCGGTGTGTTTGAAGGGCGAAATTAAATTTATCTCTAACGGATTTCCAAAATCCGTATTATCGGGAAGAAAATGGAATTTGCCAAGTGTGCAAGAATCTCACATATTACAGGTAGCTAATAGGGAAGATTCCCCAGCCTGAGTGCCAACTTCGCAGCCAGTTGTTTGCAGTAAAAGCCTATGGGCTGTAAATGCCGTGTAACATTTAGTGTCTGAGTCGGCGTTATTAAACCGCATTTTTACATGCATAAAGTGCTACTGCGGTCTTCTTCACCCTATCTTCTAAATTAGGTTTCCATGAGAGCTTCCTGTCCAGTGTTACTTCCAGCTACCCGTGGCTTACTCTCCCAAAGAAAAAATAGGGCCATTTATTATTGGTAGGGAGAAATCTCGTATTTTGTGTTCTCTACCATTCGGAAGGCCAAGGCTTGATTGGATCTAGACTCGACCAGCATCAACAAAATTATAGAAAATTAATTTCTCTAATTGTTTTCACCCCTCGGCAGGAAATGTCAAGCGCCCCGAGTGTATTTCTGACATGGAATACAAAACTTCTCATAAAAATCCATCGACCGTTCGGAGGCGGCTTAGACTAAGCTAACATCAAGGCGCAAAACCACAAATTAGTGGTGGGCCCGACCGAAAATCGCGTCAAATATATATAAGTATATATATATAAGTATATTCTGCGTTGCCCAGTTCGGATGGCTTAAAAGCTAATTTTTTTTTTTAAATTCATAGCCCAACTGAACGAATTAGTATCAAAGAGAGACTAAGCCGTAAACAAACAAAAAATATTTTCTCTAATGTTGTTTTTTTTAAATTATATTTATTTATTTTTATAAAAATTTTCAAATATTTTTATTTTTTTAAATATTTTTTGTGTTAAGTCATTAACCGCTTTTGGAACCTCATAATTTTTACGATCGATCATAAAGATATTTTAATACAACTACTTGCAAATTAAATATTTTTTGTATAAATTGCGAATAAAAAAAAAATAACAAATACTGATAGACAGCATATAAGCCATTTTTCTTTTCAAAGCCATTTCCATTTTTAAATATGAAACTGCTTGACGTCTTCCCTTTTTAGGACAGGCTTTTGTTTATATTAACAATACGTAGATTTTCTTCGTCTTAAAACCTAATTCCCTCAATTCTTTTAAGGCATCGTCTTTTCTTCTTCTTCTTCTTTGGCGTAGGCAACGCTTCCACGTTTATAGCCAAAGCAACAGTAGCGCGTTACTTCTCTTCGCTCTCTGACGCCCATTGAAAATACCAAGTTAAATCAGGTCGCTCTCCATCTGAACCTTCCAATAGAGTGGAGATTTTTCTCTTTCTCTGCTCCCATCAGCGGATATGCCATCAAATACTTTACAAGATGGTGCGCTTTCATTCATTCCAACAACATGACATAGCCATCATAGCCGCTGTCTCTTGATTCGCTGAACTATGTCAATGGCGTCGTATAACTCGTACAGTCATCATTCCACCGTCTGCGTTATTCGCTCTTGCCAACGCGCATAAATCTTCCGCAAAACTTTTCTCAAACTTTTCGCCCGAAAACTGCTAAAGCCGTCTAATCGGCTGTCGAAATCGCACAAGCCTTCTGCACCATATATCCGGACAGAAATGATGGGCGACTTGTAGAGGTTGGTTTTGGTTCGTCGAGAGAGGACTTTAGTTTTCAATTTCCTACTCAGTCCAAAGTAGCACATGTTGGCAAGAGTGATTCTGCGTTGGATTTCAAGGCTGACATTGTGGGTGTTGTTAATGCTAGTTCCTAAATGGACGAAATTATCTGCGACTTCGAAGTTATGACTGCCCACCGTGACATGGGAGCCGAGTCGTGAATTCGCTGTCTGTTTGTTTGATGACGATAGATATTTCGTCTTTTCCGCGTTCACCATAAGACCCATTAGTTTCGCTTCTGTCTATAACCTGAAGAGAGCAGAACATACGGTGCGGTTTTTATGGCCAATGATATCAATATAATATACCTGTAACTCTTTCGAAAGATTATACCTGAACTATTTAGGTATGCAGTTTGTATTACTATCTCCAGCATCAAGTTGAAAAATCACGCAAAAAAGGTTTAACCCTGTCCAAAACCTCGTTTAGTATCGAACGGCTAGAAGAGATCCTTCCCAATTCTGACTGCGCTTGTGGTTTTGATCAGCGTCAGTTAAAGCCGTATATGTATTGCAGACATATCCGTATATGCAGTTGACGGTGGGCTTCAATCTTTCTCACACTACGTTAGAAATAACCTTATATGCGTTATTGAGCAGACTTATCCCACGATAATTGGCGCAGACAGTGGGTTCTCTCTTTTTTTGGATTGGGCAGAGCTCAATTAGGTTCCATTCGTCGGGCATGTTTTTATCCGACCATATTCTGCAAGGAAGCTGTTGCATGCACTTTGTCAGCTCTTCGCCGCTGTATTTGAATAGCTCTGGCGGCAAGTCATCAGCTCCCGCCGCTTTGTTGTTTTTTGCGGGCAATCGGTATTCAAACTTCATCATAGTTGGATGATGAAAGGTCCTTACCATCTTCATCGATTGGGGTATCGGGTTCGTTATTTCCGTAACTTATATATATTTTGTTTTATTTTCAGTTTTTATAATAGTTGTTATTTTTGGGAAGGTTATATCAACCGAACAGATCTGACTTGTTTATACATTTTTTAGTGGCTCTTATCAAAGAGCCACAAAGGACTGTAAGGGATTTTCAGGTCTATGGATATTAGTCGGCGTTAAAGCGATTATCGGCTCATGATCTCTTTCAATTTTTAATGTTGGCTTGATGATTTTCCAGCAAATGGAGGGGTAATTATTCCTAAGTCGCCTATGAATGGCTGATGAATTTTTAACGGGTGATCCATTTCGAGGTTTCCTACTTTTTTAAAACAAAAAAAATTCAAATTTAATGGGGAATGTTTACTATCATTCGAAAAAACATTCTTTGGCATTTATTTCTTGAAGATTATCTCTTTTAAATGTTGACCGGCCCTACGTCTCAGATGGTCCATTCGTTGAGTCCAATTTTCGATGACACGTTCGAGAATTTCGACTGGTAACTGGCGAATGAAACGCGTAATGTCTTGCTCCAAGGCCTGAATCGAATCGGGATTGTCCGTATAGGATTTAGACTTTACATATCACCACAGAGAAAAGTCTAACGGTGTGGTATCACATGATATTGGTGGCCAATCGACCATCCCAAAGCGTGAAATTATCTGCTCACCGAAGTGATTGATGCGATGTGTGGGAAGTGGCGCCTTGTGGCGTCTTGTTGAAACCAAATGTCGCGGAGATTCAAGCATCAAATAGTCGGTTATCATGGCGCGATAACGGTCGTAATTGGCGGTTACGTTCTCACCGGCATCACTTTTGAATATATATCTACCGATGATTCCACCGGTCCACAAACCACACCAAACCGTTGGTTTTCTGGATGAAATGGCAGCTCTTGAATCTCTTCAGCTCGTTCTTCGTCACAAATGTGGCACTTGTGCTTGGTTACATATCCATTGAGCCAGAAATGGGCCTCCTCGTTGAACAAAATTTTGCTCGAAAACGTTGGATCTTCTTGGATCCATGGAAGAGCCGATGGAGCGAAGCGATGTCGCCTGCGAAGGTCGAGCAGCTTCAGTTCTTGCAGAAGCTGTATTTTCTACGCTTTAAATTTAAGATCTCGACGTAAAATGCGCCAAGTCGTTCCGTACGTCAGTTGCTGCGAACGGAGCCGAATCGGCTCTCCACGGTCTTCGTGTACTCTCTCAGATACAGCCACTATATTTCCTTCACTGCTTGCTGGACGTGGTCTATTCGGTCGAATATTATCCAGTAATGAATGCTGGTTCTCAAGATGGGTGATGGTGTTGCGAATAGTACGCTCAGTGGGCCGATTATGTTGACCATAAGTTGAGCGAAGGGCGCAAAACACATTCTCTACAGAACGTGAATTTTCGTAATAAAGTTGAATGATTTGTAAACGTTGTTCAGACGTTAGTCTTGCCATGATGAAATGCCAAGCAATACTGAACAAAAATAGCATGACAGCTTGACATGAGTGAAGCGTGATCTGTCAAAAAAAGGCTATTGAAAAAAAAAACTCTACTTGGATCACCCGTTATTTCAAACAAGAATTGCACACGGCGTCGTTTGAAGTGTTAAGCGATGAATTTATGCACCAAGGCTTGACATTGCATGACGAGATTTCATCGGTTATATATACGACTCTTTATGTATAGATTCTACTAAAACATAACCTCAACACTCCAAATAGTATTATTAATCATTTGAATTAGTTTCATTTGTAATTTTTTTTCGAAGCTCAAAACAAGCCAAAAATATTTTTAAGAATATTCAAAAATTTGCAAAAATTAATAAACATTAGTTCCTTCATCTATGTACATATTTTAGCCGCGCAAAATTAGTCAACTCATAGACACATTTAATAGCAGACCAAGCAAGCTAATTGTGAATAATTAGCATTATGATTGAATGATTGCGATATGATGATTGAGCGTTGGAATTTTTGAAATTCGAATTGGCAAATTTCTTTCCTGCTTACCGATGTGTGCTTGTTGTAGTGAAATGTACAGAATTTTTAGATTTTATTTTCAAACAAAAGAGTCACTATGCACCCGGATGAAGATTCGTTCATTCGTTCATTGTTTGAAGGCTTAAAAAAATGACAGATTTGATGTACGATTGATTGACCTGCCAAAGCTTGATGTTGAGCGACACAGCTTGGTTTGCAGGGGTAAGCAAGCAAAGACAAAAGGAATTCTCGTTTGAGTTAAGTCTTCCATGAAAGTGATGAGCATATTTTTTTCAGTATGCTATTAATTTGTAAAATTTTTATTACTATTCTTACTTTTAGTACTTTTTGCATAACAATCATGTTTGTAATTTCAAATACATCATTTTTCAATTTGATTATTTTTTTTTAATTGAGTATAATTTTTTTTATTGTTTTTTATATTACTTATATATTTTTTATTGTTGTTGTAAATTTTGTTATTTTTTTATTGCTTTATTTTCTTGTGATTTAATTTTTATTTATATATCTTACTTTTAATTTTACTATTTTTTATTATGTTCTTTTTGTTTTTGGTTTTATAATAATTTTTTTTAATTTGGTTTTTTTATAATTGTAATTATTTTGTAATTATTTAAAAAAATTTTAATATAACAATTTTATATCTATTTTTTTCTTTTCTATTTTCCATTTTATTATTGTTTATTTATTTCATATTAAATGTTAATATTTTACTTTACTTACCTTCATAAAAACTTGAAATATTTTTTTATAATTTTTTAATGTATATATTTAATTTTATTTTTGCTATTATTTTTATTACTTTCTATTTTAATTCTCTGTTTTCATCTAAGATAATTTATTTTTGGGATTTTACTATTTTTTTCTTAATTTGTTTTATTTACTCATTTAAATTATAATGTCTCTATAATTATTTAATGTTTTTTTATTATTAATAATTTTTAATAATAATTTTTTTTATGATTTCAAATTAGTTTAAATATTTTTCAAGGTTTCTAACTTTATTAATTTTTTATTTCAAAATTTAAATAATTTTTAATTCTAAAATTTTAAAACTTTTTTAGAATCTTTTTATTTCTTTTATTAGTTTTTGTTTCTTTGAAGTTTTACTATTTTTTTGTTTTAGTTTATTTTTATATTTTTATTATAATTAGTATACTAATTTTTATTATTATTTTTTATTAATTTTTAAACTATTATTTTATATTTATTAAAGAATAAAGATTTTTTACATTTTTTAAGGAATTTAACTTCAATAATTTTTATGCAATTATTTTCAAATCTTTTTTTAAAATATTTTTTTCGTATTATTTGTTATTTTAATTCCTTTAGTTATTTATATTTTTTAAATTTTTATTTATTTTAATAAACTTTTTTTATTTCTTTAATAAACCTATTTCAATTTTGTTTCATTATCTTCATATTTTTTTCTAATTGTTCAATATTTTTTTGAAATTATTTTAAATATTAAAAAAAAAATTTATTTTTATATATATTTTTTTTTGATTTTTACTTTTCTTTACTTTATTTATTTATATTAATTATAATGTTTCTATTAAATTTAAGTGTTTTTGTAAATTAATTTTTAAATTGTTATTTTTTATTTATTTGTTAATTTGTTTAATTTCTAAAGATTAGATATTTGTGTTCTTTTTAAGGATTTTAGTTTTAATAATTTTTATTTTATTTTAATTTAAGTCTTTTATGAAATTTTTTTTTCTTTTATTAACCTATTTCAATTTTATTTTGTTATCTACATATTTTTTTCTAATTGTTCAATATTTTTAAATTATTTTTTATTTTATTTCTTTTAATTATTTAAAAAAAAAATTTAATTTATTTATATATATAATTTTGGAATTTTACTATTTTTTGTTTTGCTTTATTTATTTATTTTATTTATAATGTTTCTATTAATTTTTTATGTTTTTTATTTTATTTTTAAATTATAATTTTTATTTTTTTAAATTTTTATATTTTTAAATTTTTATATTTTAATATGAAACATTTTATTTTCATTTTTGTGGGTTTTAATTTTATAAATTTTTTTTAATTTGTAAAATTTTTAGAACTTTATTTTTATTTTTTTTATTAATTTTTTTAATAAGTTATTTTAATTTTTGTTTCGTAATTTTTTTATTTGTTCAATGTTTTTTATCTAAATATTTTATATTTGAATTATTTCATATATTTAAACATTTCTTTGTTTTTTTTTTTTTAATTTTTATTATTTCTTTTTTTACCTCATTTTTTTATTTTCCATGTTTTTGATAATTTATTTCCGTTTTTATATTTTCTTATTTTAATTAGTTTATTTTTGAATACTATTATTATTGTTATTATTATTTTTGATATTATTATGTTCTATTTTTTGTATATAAATATTTTTTCTTTGCTTTATTTGTTATTAATCTTTTTTGATGTTCTCTAAATTTCTACATATTTGGTATTTTTTTATCACTTGTCCTAATATTTTTTATTTTTTATTATAAGATACTTCAATTATTGTTATATTTTTACTTGTATTTTTAGTAATTTGTTATTTTTGTGTTTTCATTTTTGTTGTTGCTTATATTAATTATTTTTTACTACCTTCAATATTTTTATTTTATATTGGATATTGTTTATTATTTCTACTTTTTCTGAAAATATTTTACTGTTTAAAAACTTTTTAATTTTATTATTAATAATATCAATAATTCATAATTTTTATATTATTTTCTTTCTTTTTTTGTAACTGCTTCTCAATTTTATTACTATTTTCTCATTATATATTATTTCTTATTTTTATTATTATTTTTCGTATGTTCTGATTGCTTTCTAATTTTTTCGATTTCACAATACTTGTATATTTTTCTTAGCTTTGTTTATTATTTATTAATTATTATTTATTATTAATTTTAATTTCTTTTTATATTTTTTTCATTTTATTTCAATTTTATCTTATTTTAGTATTATTTTATTTGGTTATTTTTTAAACTTCTTTTAGTTTTAATAATTATGAATTAAATTACTTTTAATTTAAATTATTTATTTTTAAATCTTTTAGATTATTTGTTGAACTTTGTTTTTATTTTATATTATTTCTTACTTCGATTATTTTTTTGTATTATTAGTTTTTTTATTTTTTATTATTTTTTTATTTTAACTTTATGTTTCCTTACTTTAATTACTTTTAAAATATTATTATTAATTTTTGAGTTTTTCTAATATTGATTATTTTTTTTATAATTTCAGTTCTTTTTTTAGTGTAATCCATATTCATTTCTTCTTAGTTCAGTTATTGTTTTCTCATATTTTTTTACAATTTTGTTATTTCTTAATTTATTTTATTTTTAATTTTTTGTTTACTTTCTCGTTTTGTCGACTTTTTGTTCCAAATTTTTATTTTTTTAAATATTTAAGTTTTTATTTTGAACCTTTTTTGCATTTTATTTCTTAATTTTTTTCTATCAATATTTATAATTTTTTTGTGCTTCTATTTTCCTTTTAATTTTTTATAATATTTTTATAAATTTTTTTAATATAAAAAAACTTTGCTTTTAGTTATTTTTCCTATTTGATATTATAAATATTTTTAACATATTTTTTTAAATTTTTTTTACATTTTTTTTTTAAATTAAATATTTTTTTATTTCACTTACTTGCTGTAGAATTCTTCTTAACGGACTATCATTAAACAAAGTGAATATTTATGTATCGTCAATTTGGCTTTTATTGTTCGAACATAACATGAAATGCAAGGTGTTTTCCGCTTTTATTAAATAAATTACCCAACATCGCTTATTGTCTTTCTATTATGAGCTGTAATGGGTGTTTAATTTTAGTTTATTTTTTTTATATATGTATTTTGAGAAAATATTAAATTTAAATAAGAAAGAATTTGTCAAATTTGGCATTTTCGATGCTATGCATAGTGGTGGCGACGCATAAGTGATGGCGCCAAAGGCAAATACTGGCACTACAAAAAAAAAAAAAAAAAAAATAATAATAATAATAACAAAAAAATAACAACAATAGCAACAACTACTTGATTGAATAGCATCGATGATTGCTGCGTTTATGGTCGTAATTTATATGCTAAATCTCCACAAACCTACATAACCATAAATGGTGGATATGGTTGTTGTTGGTATTGTTATTGTTTTTTCTTCTTCTTTTGAATCTCAACAAATGCTCGAGGAAGCACAGCCAGTATTTATTTTTGTTGAGTACAATTTTTATGACACTTATGATCAGCTTAATTTTCGAGCTTAAAGTTGTCACCTACAAGGCAGTAACCAGCAATTATCTCTATGTATGTATATATGTATGTATGTATATTTGCAGTTGCAGTATCATGCCTACTACGACTGCTGCTGCTATTGACTATGCAAATATCTACTTTAATAAAGCGCAAGCATAAGCTGCGAGATGTAACCAGGTACTCAAGCCGTCAGTCAATCAATCAGTTTGTCTGCGGGTGCGTCAGTCTTTGGGTTTTCAATTCTAGCTTGGATACTCAGGTGTTTTTAGCGTTGCCATATTGTTTCTTATAAAAACAAAATAAAGAACTTAAACAAAACTTTTGGACCTTCTCTTTGAGAATTTTCCATTTTTTTGAAATATCAAATAGCGGGGAAAATCGACTGGACCACCATAGAGCTGATTGAACTGGTGTGATTGTCAGTTTTCCGATCTCTCATGCAATCATTCGGTTGCATTTTGCTGCTTAGAGACGTGTGTACGTGCTGAGACGAGATGATGGTCCGAGACGATGTAAGGTCCTCGGTATATACGCACATCTAGAATGTAAGAGACAGGTGATATTAACAACGAATTGGTTCAGCGAAAAAGAGAAAGAGAGCGGCCAACGTACTTCCTCCAGATGGATGAAAAAAATCCAGCTTCTTTCGGTTCTGGCTTTTCTAGATAGCTTATCACGAGGTAGCTATAAGACAGATAAAATGGTAGGTTTGGTGGATAGTACCGGAGTATATGTGGTGGAGTACTGTAACTTATCGTGTACTTCCGTCGACCATAAGAAACGTGAGTAGTTATTTTACCCCGATTTTCGAAAGATCTATCTCACCTCAGCACTCAGCAGAATAAGCACTTACAAAGTCGATCTTGTAAGATCATTTTGACTTAGAGCTCTTGTGGTCGATTGGCGTGAGTGGGACGTGCTGATCGCCGAAGTTTAGAGAGGACGTTGATTGAACTTGCAAGTCCAAAATTCTAAATGCTGTCGGTAGGGGTCTCTGTGTTACCATTGCTCGAGTGATATATATGGAATGAGAGTGGCTCTTATCCAACTGTTTTGAACGTTTTCATGTGAGCTCCAGCTTCTATAGGTAGCCGAGATTGAAATGCTTTGAGTCGCACATTTTTACTGGACGCTGTTGGAACTTAAGTGTTTTTGGGTGGATTCAGTAATTGGATATTATAGTGAGGCTAAAATTGTGGAGATTGAGGGTGACTCGGTTTATATTGTTCAAAGTCGGAATGAGGAAGGGAGGCCGAACCACCGCAGAGTAATTGGACTCCTATACCTAGTAATATGAACAATCCGTGCTGCAAGTTAGGACCGAATAGAATTCAGTTTTTGGAACTTAGACTCAATAACTCTAAGTCATCTTCAAAGGGGGGAAAGAGAGAGAGGATAGCAGGAGATCTTTCAGACTTTCAAGATTGTTCTAGTAGTCCCTGAGAGCTGTACAATGGTTTAAGCGCCATCATATGCGAAGGGCAATACGAGTTTAGTAATCTGTGGATGAATTCTCTGACACGGAAGAGCGCCAGAGAACGAAAAACGCGCGAGAGTGTAATTAAGCGAAGCTGCTGTCTTCTAGAAACACTTTTGGTAACAAAATAATTGCGAAAAATTTTATAAGAGTGGCAACTCCAGAAACAAATATTCAGATTAATCATGTAACCGACTTTGGGAGGGGCATTTCTTGCTCCAAAATTTTGAAGAGCAGCAAATCTCAACATAATAACGACAGTTTGTTTCATATATGTATGTATGCATTCAACACTAACAACAACTATGTACAACCAATATGACAGTAGCTCATACCACAATAACAACAACAAATCACACTGACAACCCAGCAGCGATTAGCTCAGCTTAACATAAAAAAAACTTCAAACATAAAAAAAAAATAGTCAAATAAGTTTTGCAAAAAAAAACAACAACAATTTTTGAATATTTTCTTTGTGTTGTTGCTGCTGTTTGATTTCGTTGTT
The DNA here is from genome assembly GCA_030068015.2 of Neoceratitis asiatica. Taxonomy (NCBI): domain Eukaryota; kingdom Metazoa; phylum Arthropoda; class Insecta; order Diptera; family Tephritidae; genus Neoceratitis; species Neoceratitis asiatica. The sequence continues at coordinate 11,484,407 of CM061525.1, read as the reverse complement.
TGTTGGCAGCGTCACTTTAGTTGCTGTACACTTGTTTTGGAAAATAGGCGCTCATACCGAAATCGAAATGAAAAAAAAAAAATATTTTTGCGCTTCTTCCAAGTATAAATTCGCTTGTTTACCTACGCTTCGCCAGCAGTTCTTAACTCACCACAAACCGCAAATAACGCGTCCGCGAAAACGTAACGCGCCTTAAAGTCAAGTACTTACTCGCATCACTCACTCACTCAATTGCAAACGGAAATTCTTCAGTGTGTGTGTGTGTGTGTGCAAATTTATTGCCAAAATGGTTAGTGTATTTTAAAAGTAATAATGGGAAGAATTCATTTTAATGACCATAAAATGTATTAAAAAAATATATAAATTTCCCATATACGAGTATGTAAGTGTGTTTGTGCAGAACATTGAATATTGAAATTTATGTTGGGAAAATGCACCGTAGGACAGCACGGAATGTGCCACATAGTGGGTAAAGAGTGGGCAAAAAAAAAAAATTTCCAATGTTTTTGGTATATTTGAAATGGCTTGTGAAGGTGTTTCCGCGTATTCAAATCTTATCTGCTTTTATTTTCTTCCTCCATTGTGCTGTTGGTGGTATAGTACGCGCTGCCGTTGTACCGTTTCATCAGATCATAGTCTCAAGTCTTGCTTCTCAGGCACAGTGGTCAGTTCCTTTTGAGACTGACTTTGGAAAGTTATTCTCTTCTCCTAAAGGTCGAGGTGAACTCAATTGTGTCTTGTCAATAATTAGCCGCTGGGTTATAGTTTATTTAAAAGGACTGCGAGAAAGTTCATCAATCAGAAGCATGTGTTTGACAGCAGATTAAGAATCTAGAGTTGTTTTTTATAGAGCACTGACTTCCTCTTCTTCTTTTTTGGCGTAGGCAACACTTATGCGATTATAGCTGCATCAGCAATAGCGCGCCACTCGTTTCTTCTCTTTGCTGTTTGACGCCAGTTAGGAATACCAAGTGAAACCAGGTCGCTCTCCACCTGATCCTTCCAACGAAGTAGAGGTCTTCCTCTTCCTCTGCTTACACCAGCGAGTACTCCATCGTTCTTTCAACGTTGGAGGGCTTTCATCAATTCGGACGACATGATTTGGCCAGCGTAGCCGCTGTCTCTTGATTCGCTAAACTATGTCAATGTCGTCGCATAGTTCGCACAGCTCATCATTCCATCGCCTGCGGCATTCGTCGTTGCCAATGCGCAAAGGACCATAAACCTTCCGCAAAACTTTTCCCTCGAAAACTCTTAAAGCCGACTCGGACATCGGATGTCGTCATCATTCAGGTTTCTACACGATATGTCAGATATGACTTGTAGAGTTTGGTTTTGGTTCATCGAGAGAGAACTTTACTTTTCAATTGCCTACTCAGTCCAAAGTAGCACCTGTTGGCAAGAGTGATTCTGCGTTGATTTTCACGGCTGACATTGTTGGTGTTGCTAATGCTGGTTCCCAGTTAGACGAAATCATCTACGACTTCGAAGTTATGACTGTCAACAGTGACGTGGGAGCCAAGTCGCGAACGCGATGACTGTTTATTTGATGGCAGGAGATATTTCGTCTTGTCCGCGTCCAATACCAGACCGATTCGATTTTTTTGTTTATCTGAAGAGCACTGACTGCTGTGATATTATTTACTTACTGTTGCTTTAAAGTTGGTCTTTCTTTGCAATTTCTGTCGGGTTGCAGTTCAGAAAAGGTTGGAAATTTTTTGATATACCCTATAAGGCTAAGAGGATTCCATATGCATATAATCAAATTATAAAGTATGAAGCGAAACGTAGCTAATAAGTGGTACTTTCCACTGGCCACCAAGTATTTGGCACCTCTCACTACTGGACCGTAGATATGGCGTGGAAAATAGCAACACATTCGTCTTTTTTGAAAATAACGGTTTATAGAATCGCAGATCTTCCTTTTTCAGGCTCAGCTCTCCCTCCAAATTTCTGTGGTCAGTGTTAGTGGTGCTCCTAAGAGTCTTTATACGAACGGTGCTAGGAAAATTATTGCCCACCTAGCGTGGACTTGTGATCCCTTTTTCGTGCATTTTTTTGGGGCAGCGAAATATGCTCTTAAAAAAACTCAACCTCGTGTCTTAGTATAACGACAACCATCATCTAGCGACGTCTGAATGGAATTGCTATACTTGTATACTCTTCTCAACCCGTGTGAAGCACCGCTACTTACTCAAAGATAGAAGTGTTATAGAAACCCAGCAAAGGCATGCTCGAAAAACTCTGAACCGAACATACTCATGACATATCGCTATAAACTGCTCTGTCCTCTGAAAATAGAGGAAAAGAGGAAGTGGAAAAGAGTGTGTAGATCTTAGGTTTTTCAGGTGGAAAAGCAAGAGAGGTGCTGTTTAAAGGTATAGTTCGGTTAAAAAGTTGACTGAAGAAATAAGAGCAGACCGAGGTAAACAGAGAAGCGTTTTTCGACCGAGCTCCTCGTTCAATTTGCGGTGATAGTCTTGCTGATTTTTTTACAACAAATGGAACTCGCCTTCGAATAGCTGATGGATTTTTATGAAGAGCTCTTATTTCATGCCGGAAATACACGAATGCAATTAGGACTAACAAATAACACACCACCTCGTGGTACGCACTGCCTACCGCTCTGCTAATGAGGCTCCGATGGGAGTTATGATTAATAAGGACCTGCAGAGTCTCGGTAGATTTATTAGATATATTTGGGTTTCTCAGATGCCAAAAAGGGATCAAGGCTTTTCTAACACATGGAGAATTCGGCGAATAAGGAATGGAAATTAGCATAAAAGTGGCTTAGGTAGCATTCGCTGCCAGTTCTTTAGAATAAAATTGGAATTTATTTCGTTCCTCACTTCTAAAGAAAGTATCCTTACCGCCAAAAGAATTATTTTTCTAACCAATTTTATCTCTTCTCATTTTCAGAAATCACTCTCCAGCATTGTTCTTCTCGCCTTGGTTGCTTGCATCAACGCTGATGTTTCACATTTGTCACGCACCTATTTGACACCATCAACAGGATCTCGCACAGTGACTTTTAATCCAAGCACAGGATACTCGACCGGTGGCGGAGGTGGTGCTGGAGTTAGTTTTAGTAGTGTCGGTCATCGTTATACAGCACCCTCCACCACCTACAGTGCACCCACTGCACATGTGATTGGCACCTCATCGAGCGTCGGCGGTTATTCGGTGCCAGTTGCGCCATCGCGTAAATATATAGCACCAGTTCAGTCCCACACCCCAGTAAAACATACCATTTCATCGTCCGTACATCATGCGCCTGCGCCTACATATCGTGCTCCATCTGTGAGTTATATTGCACCTGCTACGCACACCACCTCTTACCGCGCTCCAGCTACCACATACAGCGCACCAGTCGTGCATCACTCAGCGCCTGTGCAACAATATCATGCTCCGCTCATATCACAAAGTACATCATCATCTGGACAATATCGCGCACCAGCTCAGGTCTACCATGCACCAGCTATTGCTAGTCACAGCACCTCATCGGGTTCTTATAGGGCGCCCTACTCATACAACCCTCCTGCACAAACTTATCACGCTCCAGCAGTACAATATCAATCTTCCGCTGCCACATATAGAGCCCCAGCTGTTCAACATCATACTCCTGCTGTTACGTACAGAGCTCCTGCTCCTCAGTATCATGCTCCCGCCGCTATTTATAGAGCACCCGTTGTCACCAGCTATCAAGCTCCAGCTTCTTCCTATAGCGTATCTAGTACTACCTACAGTGCCCCAGCTGTTTCTTCCAGCAACCTCTCAAGTGGTTCATACCAAGCTCCAGCCGTGCAATATAGAGCTCCAGCGGTCTCTTACAGTGCTCCAGCCAAACACATTCCGACTTCATCTTCCAGTCTCGGTACTCAGTATGCGGCTAATGGTGGCTATATTTATTAGAACCTCCCCTCACGATCTTTTATGTGTTTAGATGTTGGTATTATCTCGCTTCGAATTGGCTTAAAGAAAAATTAATAAATTTTCAATATATATAAACGAAAAGAATATATAGTGTTTTAGTGGGTTGGATGAATGTATGGGAACATAAAATTAGTAGCTAAAGAGAGTCCATGACTAGGGTTAAACTGCGCCACTATAGTCCGAGAAGTACATAATCCAGTACAGCTCATATAGAAAACTCTGGCCTTTCTAGGGTATAGCCCACAGAGAGTTCGTATGTACCATGGAATTCGTAATTCTTAGCGAGTTTGGAGTCCGAGAGGTAGGCTATTCACAGACAATTCACCGCAAGTATGAACTCTCTATTGGAGTTCATGAAATATTTTACCCCGCTTTTCTGTTTCAACTTTTTTCTTCCTCCAATTTCCCTAGAAGAGCCTTATCCACTTTTTCGGATTTCGCTAGTAGCACCCTTGTGTTGCTCGGGGTGTGAATAAGGCTACCTGTTAACAAAACTGCCAGCTCTTGGTCACGGTTCTCCAGCAGTGATGGACTGCAGTAAGGGCGGCACATAGTTAGAGCTTGAAAAACTCCTGCTAAGTACCTGAACCAGAGTTACGATGTATGGTCATTCGGCTTGGCCCGGTTTGTGACAAGTGTTGAATCCGTGTAGAGAGTAGGTCAACAATGCGAATTAAGGTGAGGTTAATGAATCCCGCTGTCGTAGAGAGGTTGCCAATGCTTCGACTTCGGATAGTCTTCAATGCAGATCTTTGAATTCAACTACCTCATATCATGAAGACCTCGGTATTATATCTCAATACTTGATTGAGCAGTAAAGGAATACAGAACCTATGGGTGAAAGCACTTTTCAGAGTTTTCTTCGAGAAGTTATGAACAATCTACTATACGAGTCTGGTTTCTCACCTTCCTATACCGAAAAACTCCCGAAAAAACCAAAGAGAGTCTTCAAATAAATAACCGACTTATTTATTGCATATTTTTCATTTATTTGTCGTATAATCGTTTGTTCGCTGAACAAAATCATTTCACTCAGCAACCAAGAAAAAATACTGGGAATATAATCGAAATTATAAGCACTTAGTTTCTGTGTCTATAACGGTATTCATAACCACCATTGGCGGCATATTTAGTACCATAGTTTGATGAACCAGCAGCGAAGATTTCTTGAATGTTCGAAGGAGCAGCAACTTGAACTGGAGCACGAGCTGGAGCAGCATAGGCAATTTGAGGAGCTGGAGCTGCAAAGCTAGCGTGATTACTGGAAGCAGCGCCGCTACCACCGAAACCGCCCGAGTAACCAGCAGAAGGTGCGGCATATACCTGAGGACGTGGTGCGGGAGCTGAATACACTGGCGCAGCGTACGAAGCAGCAGCAACTGGAGCGACACGCACTTGAGGACGTGGCGCGGGAGCTGAGTACACTGGTGCAGCGTGGGAAGCAGCAGCTACTGGCACGACATGCACTTGTGGACGTGGAGCCGGTGCAGGAGCTGAGTACACAGGTACAGCGTGAGAAGCGGCGGCGCTACCACCGAAACCACCCGAGTAACCAGCAGAAGGTGCGGCATATACCTGAGGACGTGGTGCGGGAGCTGAATACACTGGCGCAGCGTACGAAGCAGCAGCAACTGGAGCGACACGCACTTGAGGACGTGGCGCGGGAGCTGAGTACACTGGTGCAGCGTGGGAAGCAGCAGCTACTGGCACGACATGCACTTGTGGACGTGGTGCCGGAGCGGAGTATACTGGGGCAGCGTGGGAAGCGGCAGCTACTGGCACGACATGCACTTGTGGACGTGGAGCCGGTGCAGGAGCTGAGTACACTGGTACAGCGTGAGAAGCGGCGGCGCTACCGCCAAAACTTCCCGCTGAGACACCGGTGGAGTAGCTGAGAGCTGGAGCCGCATAACTGCTGTATGTGTTAGAGGCGGAGGCCCTTGGTGGTAAGTAAGTATTGCTCAAAGCGTTGGCGCTGACGCCCAACAAGGCGATGATGGTGGTGATAGCGAAGATTTTCTGTAAGTAGTATCAAGTAAGAAAGAAAGACGTGAGCACGAATTTGTTATCCTTGATGATCCAGACGACTTACCATTTTCAACTGGTCTACTAAAGCGTTTAACTGGAAATCTGAAACTGCTGATTTTGACTCAGTCGCAAGTAACTTTTATACGAGATTCTCTAAAGAATACAATTTTCGATGGTGGGAGACATGTCCGAAAGAAAGTGGTAGGCAATTAAAGAAAAAAAATTAATTATTTAATTAAAATTAAATTAGTAGCAAAAAAATGTAATTGACTACAGCGCAGGTTACTTGTTAGAAAAAGTCGTGCTTGCATCTTTCTGCGCGCCGATCTTCGCGTTTTTTTTTTGGTTAATTCGAAAGTAAATTCAATAATACAAACGAGTTTGGCGAAAAAAAATTTCTAATCGAAGAAATGAATATCATCATAACAGGATAACCGAAGCGGAGATACTTCAATATGCACATACATACATTACATACATACAAGTACATACCTACAAACAAAGCTATACTTGCACTAAAAACAATAATAACAAATAATGGCATTCTAATTAGAATTATTGGAGCAAAAAGTAAAAAATAAAAAATAACAAAAATAACAAAAAATATATATAGAAAAAAATATGATGATAAAGAAGAGTAAAACAGCCTTTTTTTGTATTCTAGAAATACTAAATATGCATAAAAAGTACAGTAGACCGTTAAGAAGCGTGTTTTGCCTTATGTCATGTCTTTATATGTGTATAAAAAAAAATTTAAAAAAATATAAATATTCCAAGTGGAATTAATTTTCACAAATTAAACATACAAAATTCTGCACTAAATTTTCTTGCATATTTTTTTTTTTAATTTCCAATAGTGTTGATTATCATTAGTTCTGGTCTCACCGGCAGCAATTGGTGCTGGCTTGTCGTTCTGATGGAGCAGCTTGTTAAACTATTATTTATTTCCTAAATTTTCAATATTTTTTTTTTATTAATTTAAATTCAAATCCATTAAAACATATTCAAAATTCAATAAACAACCACAATTAATGAGATATGCTTGTTTGTTTGTGTGTAAAACTTGTATAAATTAGAAAGAATTCATTTAATTGTTGCGTTGCAGCACAGTAGTTAGTTATTTTTGCTAAGTTATTTAAGTTTCATTTTGCTTTAATTTAAACAAACCATTATAAATGAATTATTTTATTGACCGGTAAAAATATATATTTTTTTAAGTGGCGCTTTAACGGTTTAACGCCGGTGATTTCTTAAATAGTTTATGAGCGTGAACAGAGAAATATCTAAGCGATGTGAGTAATTTTTTATTTTATTTTATTTATTTTTTATTATTTTTTTTCTGCCAAAACCATTATAAATCATTTCAATATATTATGCAAATTAATTTAAACCATAAATAAGCGCTTAGTTAAAGAGAATATGATAAATTCGTTATTTTCATAATTTTTTTCCGCAAAAAAAACTTTTTAGGTTTGTGGTTTTAACCACCAACAATATATTAATGAAAAAAATATTTTTTAAAGGTAAAATAAAATTCAATATTTTTCCAATATGTATTTTATCATTTTAACTAATTCAAATAAAGGGTGATCCTCCCTACTTTAACACATAAAAAAATTCAAATTTAATGGGAAATGTTTACTATCATTCGAAAGAACATACTTTGGCATTTATTTTTTGAAGATTATCTTTTCCAAATGTTGGCCACGGCTACGTCTCAGATGGTCCATCTGTTGATTTTATGGCCGGGAACCCATACTAAGGAGATGACGATCTGATCTGACAGTGAGCTTCTAGCTATCCTACAACTTTTGAAAATCAGTGCCGCCTTGTTGCTCATTATAGCTCTATAGTCCTTTTCTATACCATGTACTTCGGCTTGGAAGATACTTGCAGAATTCGGTAAATGAAAAGAAAAGGAGAGATGTGCAGAGAATACCCCCTGTCCCTACACGGCAATCCATTTTGGATTCATTGCCCTCCTCAACTACAAAACCTCTTCTTACCTCGAATAAACTATTGAAATCTAAACTAGGGAGATTATAAATCACCTTATTCAAATATATTGTGGGTTGAATTAGTCTGTCGCTGTGTTCAAATCGTTCTTGGTTCCAATTGCCCCATTCCAGGAGTGTGAGAGCAGAACTTACAGCAACTTTCCGATGTCTTTAGGCAATTCATGCAGACGCATGCTAAGAGCATCTGTCGGAAATGGCTTTATGGCTCCAGTAACCCCAGCACAGGCTGCTCTTTGTATTCCATTTAGATTCCAAATGTTAATGTTTCAGACCTTCTAATTTTAGAACCCAGTCCCTGTTAAAAAATTTATATGGGATAGTGGGATTGTAATACCTTTGAGTGCAGGATTAACACATAGTTCGTTTTTCGCGGCCCATGTGTTTCTAATCTACATAAGACTTTCTACACAATCTCTTTGATTGTAGAAGGACACAGTCTTGATACCATTATACCATAATAGTGTCCTTTGGGCAATATTTTACTAAGTCTGTCAGATTCCTGGCAGCTTTCTATCGATGAACAGTAGGCCTGCTATCCTTCTGCTTTTGCTTTTCCGACTGCTTTCTCATACTTCATCATTATGTCTTTGTAAGATTGCTAGATTTAAAAGATTTCATTGGAAGCTCTCCTCACCTGTAGCGAAATTCTGTAAATTTTATCGACACGATTTATTGAGTTGTTAACTAAAGAATTTTTTCGCTTGCACTAACGATTGGGTGGGTGATTCCGTAACTCAATTGTAACGATTGTTGTTAGCTGAAATTTCCTTCTTATTAAAATGGAGAATGGAGTCAAATTACGCTGCATGACTCTTCGTACTGTAGAGGAGCTCCAAATGAATTAATCTTGCCGTGCCTCTGGGTATTAAGCATTTATCGCAAAAATCTTGAGATTACGATCACATATCTATGCACAAAATATATATGTTGAACTATGTTATTCAACAATGTAAAAAAGAAATTCTCTGCCCATTTGCCCATTGATAGAATGGTATCATGATTAAGACAATCGAAAACCACAATAGTTCCTCCAACAAATGGTGAGTTTGATGAAGCAAAAATTTCCTTTGCAGCTTGCCGCTCTATCATGCGTCAGGACAAATCTAGCCTTTGCGAAAAACATCGATCGGTTGATTGCGCCTGTTACTTTCTGTACACAGCTGCTTACAGACGACTGGCTCATGTATATCCCCCACTGCTCTCCAACTGGAAGTTGATTGATGGCATCCACTTGAGAAGAATCGTAAGGCGATTGGAACCTTCAATCAATTTAATAAAGTTGTAAAATTGAAAAACACTTGCAACATTTACATTATTTACCTGTTTTTCTGTAGATATTCCCGTTATCCCTGTGCCTTTTAGTTGGCTATCAAGTTGAGAAATAATTTTATCAACTTTAGTTGGTGTTAATCGATCTAATTTTCGAAAATCTGCTTCTCTCAAGTTGAAAGGACCTTCCACTTCACGCAATAAACTTTTATCCAGTGACGAAGAGTGCGTTATTTCCTCATCTTGGTTAAAACATATGGAAAATATTATATAATTTCCCGATTCGTATTTTATTTCAACTTAAAAACTCGAAATTTTTGTTGTCGTTTAATTAACAACTTATCGTGTACTTAACGACAACAGCTGATCAAGCGATTGCAAATATCTTTAGGTGCTTTCCATCTCGATTCAACCGGCCATTCGGGTCACTATTTTATTTTTAAACGAAATTTTAATATGTTATGTTTTGGTCAAAATAAAGAAAAAAAAAATTTTTTTTTTTTTTCGAGATTTATCGGCAAATTCGTTTTTTGGGTAAAAATCGATTTTTTCAGTAATTCGCGGACTTTTTTTTTCAATTGGACATATTTTTGACAAAAATTAACCGATTTCAATGCTTTTTACCTTCAATCATTCGTGATGATTCGCACTATCAGATAAAAGTTCGAAAATTACTCAAAAATAAGCAATATTTTTTTATTTTGCAATTGAAAATTTTTTTTTTTTTTCAATATCTCAAAAAGTGTATTTTTTTTCTTCGAAACTTTTTTTACATCAAACAGAGACATTGAATTTTCATTAAAAAAAATTTAAAATTTTTTTTTTCAGAGTTACGATTTTTTGAATAAAAAATTGGTTTTTCGTGCTAGTGTGAACTGCGCCCAATGAATACCGATTTTTAATTTTCAATACATGTATGAAATGATAATGTATTGTAGTTTTTTAGTAATTAAGTATCTTTAAATGGTTCATTTTTAGTAAACAAGCGAATTTCATCCTTCCTTAATCTAAACTTATAAACCTTACTTCATAATGTACAGCTTCATTCAGCAACTATCCACTCATGTTCACAAGTTCTTGCGGTAAACACTTTGTTTTTTTTTGTTTTCCCCAAGTTAATTTTTCCACACATGTGTCTCTCGAATCCCTTTATATGCTTGATTTTTTTCCAAACAGATATCTTTTTGCTTCCAAAACTTTTCATTTCTTCAACCTTCATGAAAAGATGTTTGATTTAGGAGTTTTTATCCGCAATATATCAACAAATGATTTCGCGCATTGAATATACTTTCATCATCTTTATAATATGCATAGCAAACACACGAATCGCTAAAATTGCTAAGTCGCTAAGTCTTTTTAATGATCCGAAAATCGTTATAATTGCGTACTGAATGCCACCACTCGGTTTGGGTTCAGGTTTTTAAGGTCGCAGCTCCACCATATGGCGGAAAATTATTACCGACTAATCTCTTTAGGAACAGTTAAAGGAATAGATTGATAAGAGGCAGATGCGAGTACATATATTAAAAAGAAAAACATTCCCAAAAGAATTTTGTTTACGGTTTTCTTCCAATTTATATAATCTCTTATTTTCATATTCCAACTTTTCATTTATTTTTTAACACCCTTTGGTGTAAGAAAAGTTCCGAAAAGAATCTAAAAATAAAAATTTAAAAAAGGTATTTAAGTCTTTCATACATTTAAGCAACGCTATACAGTTGGAATATATACAGTGGCGAACAAAAGTGTACTTACACCGCCTGTATTCGTTGTCTAGAAAGTACTATCACTTTGCTGAGAAATGTAGGTATACAGTTTTATTTTAAATCCTTTTCTATTCACATGTATTAAAACAAATCCATTCTCTAACATAAAATGAAACAATTATGGTGAAAAAACGCAAAAATGTCCTTGACAAACGTCACCACGGGTTTACTAGCAGTTATGTCGATATGCTTTGTTGTTATGGCGGTACCATTTTTTACTTTTTTTTTTAAATTATGTTTTCTTATTTGCTAGTATTGAATTTTGTTGTGGTTTAAACACATTAGCAACAACAATGGCTCCGCAAAAAGAAATATCCATTGACGTAAGAAACTTGGTTATTCAGCACAGAAAAGAGAAGAAATTGTATGGTGAAATTTAAAAAAATTTAATCTTAAGTCCACCAATGGTACAGACAATTGTAAAAAACTTTGAAAAAAAAAAAAATGGATCCACCGAAAATAAGCAGCGTGTCGGCCTCCCGAAGAAACTAACTCGAAGAGACATCAGCTTTATTCTGAAGGAAGTGAATGATGATCCTAAAGTTACTGCTCCAGAATTAGTCGAAAACATGCAAGCTCATCAAGAAAGTGTATCCATCCAAGAACGGTTCGAAGAGCACTGAACGATAACGGCTTTCACAGTATAATGTCCCGTAAAAAGGCTCTTACTTCTGAAAAAAAAACCGTAAACTTCGCTTGGAGTACGCTAAAGCACATTTAGACAAGGGAAAGGATTTTTGGCAAAAAGTCTTCTTTACAAACAAATCGAAGTTCAATATACTCGGCACCGATGGAAGAGCAAAAGTTTGGAGAAAATAAAACACTGCACTTAACTCGAAAAATATAGTAACAACAGTGAAGCAAGGTGGCGGCAACGTAATGGTTTGCGGAGCGGTCTGGCGTTGGAAAGCTGGCTTTTATTGAGGGTAATAAGGATCGATTCAAATATAAGTCATTGTTGGAAGCTAATCTGAAACCTTCGGTGGACAGTTTGGAGCTTGGTGTAGGCCGGATCTTTCAACAGGATAACAATCCAAAGCACACGGCCCACTTCGTCGTGCTCCAAGCAACTGCACACTGCACCTCAAAGCTCAGATTTGAATTTTATTGAACATGTCTGGTAGAGTTTAGAACGAAAAATTAGAAAAAATCAGATTTCCAGCTCAGCATTACTCAAAAAACATGTTATTGAAGCTTGGGACAGTATTACTACCTCAGAATTGACAAATTTAGTAGCTTCGATGCCATGTGACGGCTTCAAGCTGTTATTTATGCGAACGGTGGACCAACTAAATACTAAAAATGTCATGTTAACTGATATTAAGCAAAGTTTTTGCGCTAAGATAAGTTATGTATGTACTGTATGCAGACTTTCGTCATTGTTGGATTTACGCTTTTTTTCGTCATAGACTTAGCTATTTATGTTAAAAAATTATTTTTGTTGGTTTTTTATGATAATGGAAAATAATTGAAACAAACTGTGTCGTTAAATTTTCCAAAATAAACTTTTTGAACTTTCAATTCAACGAAAACAGGGGGTGTTTGTAGATTTTTGTCCTCCACTGTAAAAAGAATTAATTGCATTTTTTAAATGAATTTTTATATTAACTACAAGTGAAAGTTGTTCCAAAATATGTACCAAAAAATACAATAAAATGCAACAGCTGCCTCCACTGCGTCGGAGTTTATTTTTAATTTTTTTTTAATGATGCCGTTATACAAAAAATTCTAATTGTTTCAAGCCAAAAAGAGATTTACATATTTTTGATTAACAATTAGAAAGTACAGACACAATGGTGACTGGTTATGTAAGAATAAAAAGCGACTCATTTACATAATGCAATTTAATTTTTTTGGTGATTTTGTGTGCGTATGTGTGTGTAGAAGTGTGCGCTTATTGTACTAAGAGAACATTTAAATTAAAATTTTTTCTTTACAATTTATTTTCTGCTGTATTTTTTTTTGTACTTTCAATACAAAGCAATTAATTCGTAAATATTTCTTAATTATCGGCAAGTGAGTGGGCTATTTTTTTTCTTTCGCTGAATAAAAGTGAGCAAAAACAATTTTCGAAAGCGTTTGATTATGCCACGCTGGCTAAAGGCGGCAAAGTGGCTTGCTTATTGTTGTTGTTTTTTTTTTTTGGCGTTTGCTTTGTTATTCTTATACGCAAAGAATTAAAAGTGTTAAAGAATTAAGGTTAACTGCAGTGGCAAAGAAAAAAAAACACAAAAAAAGTGAAAAAAGTGAAGCAAGAATTATATGCAAAAAGTTAAGAAAAAATTGAAGAAAATAAAAAAAGTTGAATGAAAAAAAGTTGCTGCCGCTGATGATGCCTGCACACCAAAGCAAACTCAGAGCAACAGGTAGACTTTACGCGCAAACTCGTTAAACCCGAAAACAGCTGGGTGTCCGCGGTTCAACCAGCCAAGCGCGCCTGTAGGCAGCATGTAGGCCGCGTCTGCTCACTTGGATGAGCGTTTGTGTGTATGCAGGTATGTATACAGGCGTGTGGCCGAGATTAAGCGACGTTTATTGTGCGCAAATTGGCTTAATTAACCAATGTTGTTGTTGTTGTTGTTGTTGCTGCTGCTGCTGTGTGATTTTTTTGTGGTGTATTTGTTCTTTTTAAGTTTTCATCAGAGCAAAACACAGGGAAGAAAACAAGCGAAAATGGGGAAATTAACTCACGCATCATATAAAAGTTGTGCGAAAGTGAAGTGAACGACTTAGTTACGCGGCACTAGTGTGTTTGAAAGCAACGCACGCGTTCGTTCGTTTACGCATGCGTAGCTAGTGATTTTGGCAGCAAGGTTGGTAAACAAATTCAAGAGAAATTTGAAAAAAAAAAAATCTTATTCAAAGCTCAAAACCTTTTTGTAGATGCACTTTCTCGTCATACTTACGCTCCTCTTTGCCGTTGCGCACACGCAAATCGTACACGATCCCATGACTGAACACATCTATTTCTATCCCCGGCCGGGCGATGAAGCATCTCATCACATCTATGTGAAACCCACCGATCTTATAACGCGTAATCGCCTACAGCTTGTGACGGATTGGCCTTACGCCGGCGCTTTGGGTGGACAAGTGCATAAGCCCATCGATTTGGTTGCCACAGCGGAGGTGAGCTCGCAGCCAATCTACTTTCGCAAACGCGACAATCTTGCTAATGTTAAGCTCAAGCAAAAACAAAATATTTTATATCTACAAATACCCATTTTAACATCGAGTAGGCCGCCTAGTGCGAGTGGTACTGAGAATAAAGTTTTATAAAAAAATTAAAAAAAAAACTGTTTTTTTTTTTTCAAAAATATAAAAATTGCAATTTTATTTCGTTTTTAGCATCATTTCTTTACATTTCTTACTGAACACATGCAAATATATATGAAAGAAAATGTGTACGCGAACTTAACGACGTTTGCGGTAGATGTAACCACCGTTGGCAGCATAGGCAGTCTCAATACCCGAAGCAGCACCGACTGGAGATGAGTAGGATGTAGAAGGAGCGGAGTAGGATACAGATGGGGCAGAAGCAGCGGCGGTGTAGCTTGGTGCCGAGTAGCTAGGTGCAGAGTATGAGACGGAACGAGCTGGAGCAGCGTATGAGACACTTGGAGCTGAAGCGGCGGCAGTGTAGCTTGGTGCCGAGTAGCTAGGCGCAGAGTATGAGACGGTACGAGCTGGAGCAGTGTACGACACACTTGGAGCTGAAGCGGCGGCAGAGTAGCTTGGCGCCGAGTAGCTTGGAGCGGAGTACGAGGCAGAGCGAGCTGGAGCAGCGTATGAAACACTTGGAGCTGAAGCGGCGGCGGTGTAGCTTGGTGCCGAGTATGAGACAGAGCGAGCTGGGGCAGCATATGAAACACTTGGAGCTGAAGCGGCGGCGGTGTAGCTAGGCGCAGAGTATGAGACAGAGCGAGCTGGGGCAGCGTATGAAACACTTGGAGCTGAAGCGGCAGCTGTGTAGCTTGGAGCGGAGTATGAGGCAGAGCGAGCTGGAGCGGAGTACGAGACTGAGCGAGCTGGAGCTGCGTATGAAACACTTGGAGCTGAAGCGGCGGCAGTGTAGCTTGGTGCCGAGTAGCTGGGTGCAGAGTATGAGACAGAGCGAGCTGGTGCAGCGTATGAAACACTTGGAGCCGAAGCGGCTACCGAGTAGCTGGGTGCTGAGTAAGTAGCATGATGTGTGCTGGCAGCTGGAGGCAGGTACTCCGAGGAGATAGAGCTAGCTGCGGCCGATGGTGGTAGATAGGTGTTGCTCAGGTGGCTGACATCAGCAGCAACGCTGGCAATAACGGCGAAAGCGATGGCGGCAAAGAATTTCTGAAATGGAAAGAGATTTTTCGTTGTTGTAAATTTACTGTTATTAGATTTAAGAAAAATTTTGTATGCATGTTGTTCTAAATTTAAAAAAAAATCTTTTGTAATTAGCCGATAAAGCACTATTTCTAAGCTTTTTTTGAAAATATCCTCATATGCAGATATGTAGTTTTGACATTTTTAAAATAAATAAAAAGTTTTTAAAGTAGTTTCTTTTTTTGTTTTCAAATATTTTTTATATATCTTATTAAACTTTTAAAACATATTTTTCTAAAGCTGCATTTCAAAGATATATTTCGAAACTACTTTTCAATAATATTTTGTCTCAAGTTCTGGAAAATACTTTTTGTAAGATTACCGCTAAGAAAGCTGTATTTGAAAATAAATATATGTAAATGTTTCAAAAATACTTTTTTCAAACAATTTATGTTATCTTATTACAGTAATTTTTTTAAATTTTTCAAATTTTTTCTCCCATTCTTGAAAAATATTTTTTAGAGTCAGACCTTTAAAAATATTTTTCAAAACTATTTTATATGCAGATTATTTAATTAAAACGATTAGTATCCTACAAAATATTTATTTCTAAATATTTTTTTTTCTAAATTAGCTTACTAAAAATTATTTTTTGTCCAACCCGTTTTAAAAATAACTTTCAAAACTGATTTAAAATTTTTTTTTTATTACTAACAAATTTCGAAAACTTTTTTTTTATTTTTCTTTATTTTAAATTAACTTAGGGTTTTTTTTATATTTTTAAAAATAAATTTAAAGTAAGATCTATAAAATATATTTTATAAAAGTTTTGGAAATTAATTCAAACAAATAATTTAAGCATTAAAAAGTTTGTTTCTAAAAAATATTTCTTAAATTCGTTTTTATAACTTGTTTTTAATTATTGACATATTTAAGCGAGTTTCTTACAAATATTTATTTTAATTTTCTTTTATTAATTTAGTTTTTTAAGCATTTCTTTTGTATTGACTTTCAAAAAATGAAAAAAAAAATTTAAAAAAAATTTTTACTTATTAAGTATTTCAAAATTTAAATTCTTAGAATTTTTTTAAGTTTTTTTTTAATTAGCTTGCAGATTTATTTTTGTATTGCCTTTAAAAAAAATTTCACAATTGATTTTTAAAAATATTTTTCATTTAAAAATACTTCGAAATTTAGTTTCTTAGCAAATATTTCTTTTTTTTCTAATTAGGTTGAATAGAATTATAATTTTAGTGTCTTTTAAAAAAAAATACTTTCATAAAGTGATTTTTACAAATAATTTTTAGTTATAAATTAATGGTTAAAAATATTATAATTTATACTGTTTTTCGCAAATATTACTTTGAATTTTTTTTAAACAAAAAGTTTTTTTTTTTCAAAATAATATAATTTTAACAAAATTTTTTTCAAAATTTTCTAATTTAAATTTTTTTTTTTCAAAATAATCTAAATTTATGTATTTCCAATTTAAAATTTTTTTTTTGAGTTTAATAAAATTTTAATTTTTTTTTAATAAGCTTGCAAATTAGTTTTGTATTGCCTTAAAAAGAATTTCTAAATTGAATTTTAAAAATATTTTTGAATTATTAAAATACTTCAAAATTTAGTTTCATAGAATATATATTTTTTTTTATTATTAGCTTGAATAAAATTATTATTTTAGTGCATTTTTAAAAAAATAATTTAAAAAGTGCTTTTTACAAATAATTTTTAATTATAAATTCATGGTTAAAAAATATTATAAATATTATTGGTTTTTCGCAAATATCACTTTGAATTTTTTTGAAGAAAAAAATTTTTTTTTAGAATAATATAATTTTTAACCATTTTTTTCAAACTTATCTAATTTTAATTTTTTTTTTTCAAAATAATCCAAATATATGTATTTCCAATTTTTCAAAACTTTTTCAGTTGTTTCGCAATATTACTTTGAAATTTTTATAAACCAAAAAAAAATTTTTTTTTTTTGCAAAATAATCTAATTTTTAACCATTTTTTTTTAAATTATCTATTTTTTACATTTTTTTCCAAATAATCTAAATATATATATTTCTAATTATTTTTAATTTTTTTTTAATTTAACTATTTTTTTTAGTTAATTTTTCGAATTTTTTTTAATATTTGTTACTCCCAGATATCACTTTCTTCTACACATATGTATCTGCCGCACTTGCGTTCTTTTCAATTTTGGAATTTATTTCGAATTAGGTTCAAATATTTTTCACACTAACCATTTTTAGTTTATTAGAATCTCCGTTAACGGCTGACTTACACCCAAACTCAATCAAGTGTTTTGAACTAATGACACACTTCCGAACACCGGCATATTTATATACATTTCACCGGTTCAAGTCCAGCAACAAAAGTTGCTTATAAAATTTAAATGCAAATTCGTCCGCCCAACGCATAAGTTTACCCAAGAACATGTGTGTATGTTGAATATTATGCAAATTTACCGCAATGCGCGGATTTTGAATCCTGTCTGTGTTCTAAGACTCATCTCGTGCTATAAAAAAAAAAGAATCGTTAAAAAAGTTATCATCGCTAAGTCGCTAATCACCAAAAAAAAAAAAAAAATTAATAAATAAATAAAAAAAGGCGGCAAGCAGCGCCAAAAACTTATGCACATATATATATATGAGGATGTATGTATTTTTATTATATAACACACTCACACTGTTACACGAGTCTGTATTGTATTCGAAAATAAGTTTAACAGAAAAAATATAAAACAAAATTTTAATTTGACGCAAAATCAAAATATTGAAGAAAAAAACCCAAACTCGATTAATCACTGCTGACTACTGGGCAGTTCGCATGGCGGCGGCGGCGGCGGCGGCGTGGTGGAGTATGATGTTTAGCGATTTTGCAAACTAGAAAGTTTATAGCATATACCATGTATTTTAATTTAAAAGAAGAAAAGATTTAAAAAAATTATATATTTATATGCATGTTTATTCATGTGAATTCTTCAAAGACTTGATTTATGCCATTTTTGGCTCTTCTTTTGCTTCTTACTTTTATTCTTTAATAAAATATTTTTTTCTTGTGTGCCCACGGGTAGCAGTTAGCGATTAGCTATTGTTTAATGATCATTATTAAATACTTACGTATATACATATGCATGTATGTGTGTATTTTAATAAAAAAACGGAACTACGTCAGTAAAGCATGCAATAAAAGTTTTGTTCCGTTAGCATTCTCCAGCAGAACGTCGAGACTAGCAGCTATAATGTTTCTTTTCACTCTATCCTGACATTTTCTGTCTGAGAAAACAGCAAAACAGGCCAGTAGTCACTACGCCGTTATGGCTGAATTTGGCTATGTAAACCGTTGTTGAGACATATCAAAAGCTATACCAGAATCAGAAAGGCCTTTACCGAGCACGTGCGGTACTTAGCGAGGCTTGAGTGAGAATACCTTAACTCATTCTGTAAGCTTTATCCGAAATATGTCCCGCGCATCCCTAGAAGCTTTGCAGCTCGGACGAGTTCTTAAAGATAGATTTAAACTACGTATGGAGACGTTGACGACACCATACGACCCGGCAGTGTAACCTTAATTGGTCAATCTTTGTGTCCTCACTCTCTAGCATAATGCCGAAGTAATGTTTTGATTTTTTAAATTTCAAATTTTAGGTAGAACCTTCAACCGAAAAGCCAGCTTGATACAATAAAGAATCTGAAGCCTATTTGCTTAAGCAATAGTTGCGTTCCGGTTTCGCCAATCTCAGCAGGCTTGAGAAGTGTTTCCTCCATAAGCTCACTATTCCCTGGACATCGATGATCATATTACATACTTGGTTCCATCATGAGTATGCTTCTTCTTGAAAGCAGTCTTGAAAGTCGTCGCATCTTTTCGAAGAATTTTCGAGCGTTACCCATGTCGGCCAGCTTCTCAAGCATTTCGGCATCTTTAATTTTTCGTCTGCACATACTTCTCGCTTTCCTCTGCATCTCTCGGTATCTATCCCACCCCTCACGTATTGTGGTCGATCGCAAATTTTCGAGGTAGACATTCTGCTATCTCTTTCTTTCCTCTGCAGCACGGCAATCATCATCATGCCAGCTGTT
>CM061525.1:10655000-10860000 GCA_030068015.2 Neoceratitis asiatica | reverse complement strand
GCAGTGAAGTGAAGTGACTGACTACGTAGAGCAACGACAGACACCATCGCAGAGGGTTTCTATATTGTAAATAGGAGCAGTAGCAGCTGGTTAATAGTCGATCTGCCAAAGCCACCAGACAGTCTGCAGAATCATCCAGTTAGCTAGCGAGCCAGTGCGACAATTAGGCAATCCGTTGGACGCACACGTAGCTCGACAGCGACGGAGTGAGGTAGGCTGACAGTGTCGTCGGGAAAGGAACAGTCAGTCACATAGACTTATGTAGCAGGCGATTGTTCGGAGCAGCAGCAGCAGCAGCAGCAGCAGCAGATAGAGCTGTTCGGGCCGCCACTTGTGCAGTTAGCCAGTTAGCACGCCAACTAAACAACCAACCAACCAACCAACCTATCAACCTACCAGCCAACCAACTAAACAACTAAGCAACTAAGCAGCCATGCAGGCAGGCAGCGAGCCAGCGAGTCAGCCAGCCAGCCAACGAGCCAACGGGCCAGTTAGCTAGTCGGCCAGGCGGCAGTCAGCCACCGCATATTCGCACACTCAGCGAACGCAACGCAACACATGCAAAAGGTTACTCGCTTGCAACGAACGAGACGAGACGACACGCAACGGCTAAGAACGGATCGCATTAGCGGCAATTGGCTATAGCAGCAGCGGCAGCGAATAGCTCTAAACATAAGAAAGACTAGCGGCGGTTGGAAATTACGAGAAAAAAAGAAAGGCGGAAAGAAAGGTTTTTTTTTTTAATTTGCTTGTTAGTAAGTCGCGAAATAGAACAGTTTTTTGGCGAAAAGTCCTCGTAAAAAAAATGCAATATTCTTTTGGAGAAGCTGCTGCAGTACACAAAGTGAACGTGAGTTTGGCGAAAATATCGCAAAGCGGGAAATGCCAATAAACGTTGTGCGCATAGCGGAAGTATGGCAGTGAGAAAGTGCGGTAGGTTTGAAAAAATGTCGGTAGTCGGTGGCTTCGCCGACGGCAAATGCAGTTGACATGTGGAATGTGTTTTTTTTATATTGATTTTAATAGCAAATTAGTGATAATAAGCACAAGTGAGAAATGTGTGAAAAATGCAACAGTTAAAAAATGAAAGAAATTATTAATAAAAACCTAAAAATTAATAAAAAAATTTAATTGAAATGTTTTTCTCAAGTTAAAATCATTATAAAATAAAATAAACTTAAAATAAATTAAACTAAAAGAAAAATAAATAAAATAAAACAAAAAAAGAATATAAAAATTTGATAAAATTAAACTAAATTTAAAAAATTAAATAAAATAAATTAATAAAATTAAATTCAATAAAATTCAAATTATATTAAAGTAAAAAAGCGTTTAAATTAGCGCACTTAATAGCTTTTGGTTAATAAATAGTTTTAATATAAGTCAGTTTACATGACTTACGTTAGCTCAGTGGTTAGATATCTCCAGTGTTAATTCAGGTTCCGTTGGTTCGATCCCTGCCATAAGAAGTCTGATAGGGAGATGTGATGATCTCCGAAACAGCTGTCACTTCCACAATATTTTTTGTTGGTGTTGTATAAAAAAGTATTCAATTCATACGTCTAGATAAGCCTTTCGTTCACTAACTTGTAATATAAATAAAGAATAAATAAATGAATAAAACAATATAATTTAAATTACAATAAAATAAAAAAAAAAATAGAAAAAAATATAAAAAAAATATAAATAAATAAAAAAACCAAAACAAAAAAAATAAAAAAAATAAAAAAATAAAATAAATAAAATAAAATAAAATAAAAAAATTAAATTAAATTAAAAAATACAAAAAAATAAAATAAAAATAAAATGAAATAAAATAAAATAAAAAAGTAAAATAAAATAAAATTAAAAAAATACATAAAAAAAAAATAAAATCAAATAAAAAAATAAATAAAATTAAAAATATTCAATAAAATAAAATAAAATGAAATTAAATAAAATAAAGTACAATAAAATAAAAAAAAATAAAATAAAATGAATTAAAAATAAAAATAAACTAATTAAAATAGAATAAAAAAAATAAAAATAAAAATAAAATGAAAAAATAAAATAAAATATAGTAAAATAAAATAAAAAATAATAATAAAAAACAAATAAAAAAAAATAAAAATAAAACTAAAAATAAAAAATAAAATAGAAAATAATATAATATAAAATAAAATAGAATAAAATAAAATAAAATAATATAAAATAAAATAAATAAAAATGAAAAAAAAAATAAAACTAAAATTAAGTAAAATAAATAAAAATAAAATAAAATAAAATAAATTTAAATTAAATTAAAAAAATAAAATAAAATTAAATTAAAAAAAAATAAAGAAAAATAAATAAATTAAAACAAGTAAAAATTTAATAAAGTAAAATAAAATAAACCAAAAGAAAATAAAATAAATTAACATAAAATAAATTTAAAAAATTAATTACTGCAAAATAAAATTAAAGGGAATTCAATTAATTTAAATAAAAAAAATGAAAATAAAAAAAATTATATGAATAAAATTAAAAAAAAAAATTTCGTTTAATAATTTGAAATTTAAATATTATTGTTATTCATAAAAACATTAGAATTTATTTATTTTTTATTAAAAAATATTGTTAATATAAAAAGAGGACAAAAAAATCGTAACTAAAGCAAATTCAATTTAAGCTTTTTTGTGGCTCGAAGAGGCAAATATCAAAAGAGAAACATTAAAACTTAACGAAAATTTATGAAAAAAATAATAATTAAGAAAATAGAAAATAAAATCAGTGACCTTTGTGCTAAACTGATATTCTTTTAATTAAAAAGAAAACGGTTGATAAAAAAGAAAAACGAAAGCAAAACTGCAAGTGCGCATCCGAGTAAACTTCTATTAAAAAAAAAATACCCACAGAACTGTTGAAAAATATGAATATATGTATGTATGTGAACGTAAATTGTGTGTACTTTTAAAGAAAATTCTAAGCAAAATTTGCAAGTATAATAATAACGAATTCTACCTTGCTAGATTACAAAGTGTTAGTGATAATGTAAAAAACTAATTTGTAATTGTTGAAAAAGTTGAAAAATCGCATTGAAAAAAGTTTAATTGTTTTTAATAAATATTGAAAGCTACATGTAAACTAAAAATATCTGTCCAAGACTCTTGGAAGTTTTAAAAAGAAGCTTTAATTTGTGATGCATAAAAATCTTGTTTAAAGTTTTGCATTTGAAATTTGTTTGCAATTAAAATAGCTTGAAAAATATAGACGAAAATTTGTGCATATAAAACACTGGAAAATAATGGCTAAGAAATGTGATTTAGTTTTAAAAAAAAGTATTGAAACCAAAGCTTTTTATCTGTATATTTTATGAATAAGAGAATTTGAAAAACTTGCGTTAACTATAACTGTAACTGTAACTTGAAACATTATTCAAGTGAACTGATTTCTTTTTTGTTGTTGAAAATTTATGCAACCCAACTCTGAGTGAAACATAATTTTATGAAGTGGTTGCGGCTTATATAACTTTCGCAAAAAAAGTGTTAAAATGAAAGTTAAGAAGCAATTTTTCGAAACCTCGAAATATAGAGATTTTTCATAATGGAATTGTTTATAAAAAAAAATATTTTTTTTTTGGGTGAAAAGTGAATGAAATTGAGTGAATTAAATCTTTTGTGACTAATATTTTTCAAGATTTACTTATCTTCAATTTGTAAAATATATACACAAGCAGCTTTGCAAACTCACAAAGCTTTTGAAAAATTATAAGAACTAAAAGGCACTCAAAAATAGCGATTCAAAAGACTGTTAATTTAATTTTATGTAAATAAATTATTTTCAAAAAATAAATTTAGTGAGATATTATGTATTAATATAGTAATACTACTATTTTTTCAACTAAGAATATTTTTTTTTATCAAAGTGAAAGTGATTTCATGGAGTTTTCTTAAAACTCTTTCTAAAATTACGTGTAACACAACAAAAAAATAAATGCTTAAAGCACTAAATAAATAAAATTAATTAAAAATGCCAAAAAGTGAGTAGAATTTTGTATAAATTATTCTATTGATGCTAAAGAGTGCTGCCATATGATCAATCAAAATAATAAAAGCAAATATAGTTATATCATAATAAAATAAAATAATTGCAACCTAAATATAATTTCAACAAAAAAAAATACAGCATTAAAAAAATACACTATATAAAAAAAATTAAATACATTAGAGTCATAAACTCAATATAATATAATAAACTAAACACAAGCTGTAAACTACTAAAACGAGAAACTTTGTATTATTTTGGTAATTTGTCTCACTTTTAAAAACTGTTCTCTTTTAATTTATTAAAACTCATGCTACTTAATTTAAAAAAAAAATACATAAACTTGAATATTGAACATATTATTTATTTCAAAAACTATTAAAATTAATATAAAATTAATATAAAATAAAAATATAGAAAATTATATAAAAAAATTATAATTTCTTGTAGATAAACATAATTTTTTCGTGTTAATTTTGTTAAAATTTTAAATAATAACTCATGCAAAAATTTTTTTTTTTTACCTTTCATTTTGTATTTTATTTTTGTTTAATTTAAAGCAGCTTAAAAGCATAAAAATAAATAAATATAAAAAAATCCTTACAAATTATTTAAACTTATGAATAAAAAATTCTCATAAATAGAAATTTTTTTCTCTAAGTAAAACACATTTAAAAATTATTTAATATTATTGAGGAAAAATAAATAAGAAATGCAGATAAAAGTTTTAAAATAAAATTATTATAAATAATTTTGTCAGAACTAAAATTTTAGGTTTTTTGACTGACCGAGAAAACATTGCTTTATTACAAAACAAATATTTCTCTAACCTAGAAATTTGCTTTAATAAAATTTTATTGTTTTTTGGCTAACCGAAAAGTTCGATTACTTCAAAATAAATATTTTTCTAACCTTGAAATTGCCTTTAATAAATATATAAATTGAGCTTTTAATAAATATGCGAAATAATAAAAAAATAGATGAAATTAAAATAAATAAAATTTAAATTAACAAAATTAATATATTTTAAAATGTATTGTAAAGTTATTAAAATGAATATTTTTGCTGTGAACAAGAAAATGCAAAAAAAATATTTTTTTAATATAATAAAAAATTTTAATTAAATTAATTAAAAACTATTTATTTTGTGAACATACAAAACCATAAAGAATTGTATAATTAAATAATACATAAATATTATTTAAAACTTATCTGCTCAAAAAATAAAAAAAAAACAGAAAAATAATAACGATTTACATAATTTTAATATAACATATATTAATGAATATAGTTAATTACTTTTTTTTATACAATTTATTGTTGTTGCTTCATAAATACAATGCAAAAGTGGAGCAAATAAATTTTTTAAACACTTGAAAACAAGTTTTTTCAGCATATAATAGCTGAAATTCATAAAGAAATTAGTTTAAAAATTTGTTTTTATATTTTTTAATAATTTTATTTAATTGAAATTATTAAAAAATTAATTAAAAAATTGTTTTTTTTTTGTATTAAATAAATAATTACATAATTATATGTGAATAAATAAATTTATAATTAATGAAATTATTATTAAAATAATTAAAAAGAGTTTTTTATATTAAATAAATAGTTACATAATTATATATGAACAAATAAATTTTTAAAAAATATTTTAAAAACTGTTTTTATTTTATTTAATAATTTAGCTTAAATTGCTAAAAAAAAAATAATTTAAAAATTCATTTTGTTAAATTGGATAACAAAACAAAACAAAAAATATTTGTTTAATAAAATAACAAATATTAATAAAATAAAATAAAAAATATGTATTTTTTAAATATAAAAGACTATAAAGTATTGTATCTCATCGAATAACAAATAAAGCAAAAAATAAAATAAAATTTACGTAATTATATAATAATAAAATATATTAATTAATAAAAAAATTAATTCTTTTATGGAATTTATAGTTATTGCTTAAAAAAGATAATTAGCAAAAATTATACCTTTTCTAACTTTCGAAATCGAATTCGAAATTTCGAAAAGCAAGTATTAATTAATTGAAACTATTAAAAAAAATATTACAAAAATATTTTCTTCATAGTTTTAATTTATTTTTTTATTTTTAATTATTTGAAATATATATTTTATTGAAATTGTTAAACATCTATATATATATTTTTTTTTGCAATAATTAAAATAATTTATTTAATTTAATTTTTTCTTGTCCGAAAATTTAATTAATTTGTGGTTTGTTTTTAAATGATTAAAAAATAAATTTATTTAAAACAGTTTCTGTTCAAAAAAGTTTAATCCAAAAGTTTGGTATTCTTTTTTACTTTTACTTTTTTAATCATTCAAAATAGTCAAACAATTTTTGTTAAAAAAATATTTAGAAATTCTGCTTATGTTATTATATATATTTTTTAAAAACAATTAAAAATCATTTTTCAGTAATTTTTTGAATTTCCATAATATTTTTTTCAAAAATATAATAGAGAAATCCAAAAAAAAACATAATTCCTCTTATTGTTTATTATTTGACAATTCCATCAAATGTTAATGGACATTTGGCGCAAAATGCGCCACCATAAAAGCTTACAACCAACAACAATATGCAAAACAGCAACAACAAAAACAACAGAAGAAAATCTCAACACTTGTTGGTACAAAAAATTACTACAAAATACTATTACAACAACAGCAGCAACAACACTTTATGTCCAGTAAGTAGATCCTACAACAAAACACACAACCCACCACAACTACCCTACGCGCGCGCATTCTCCAAACCCCAAGAAGGCCACTGCTTGCTAGATTGTATGGCACTTGGTTTGGGGTTGTTTTTTCTTTCCAACCTACAGGCGAGCGTGCGAGTGAGTGAGTGCGGGTGGCAATTGGCGAATTGGGCTAGACCTTTCTTATTTTTCTTCCTCTTCTGCTTCTTCTACTACTTTGCTCCATTTTGCTGTGCGCCTAACACATAAGACGTTGAAAGCGCGCGCGTGTATTTACAGAAAAGAAAAAGATGAAAAAGAAGAATAAGTTCACATACAAAAGAACACACACAAAAAAAAAATGTCCACCCCATGCCGTGTGGGTCACAGTGACTAACGATTGAGTGACCACAAGTCCGATTCTTCGTTGTGTGTACGCGCGGAATGTGTGCGCTTTTAAAGTGGTGGGTGGCTGGTTGCATGCGAGTATGAATGGAATGAAAATAAGAAATTTCAAACTGACCACTCGGCCCAATAGTCAACAAAATGCGAGCAGCGAGCATGTTCAACCGAAAAAAAAAGCGCGAAAGAAAAGTTTTGGACAACGCTGCTGCAATGAGCCGAGGAGCGCATCGTACGAGACAATTCGGTTGTGCGCTCGCTCCCACTTACATACTCAGACGCGCGCCTCTTCTATGTTAAGCGCATCACACATACACACACACACACACGCATAGAGATGTATTGCCACCAGCAGGTGGTAGGCAGGCAAGTTGGATGTGGATGTATGCTCGAATGGATGGATGGATGGCTAGTTGGTGGACATTTGACAGACTAGCGTTGTTGACATGGGACACTGGGCGCTCTGCCGTTCTTGTTATTGCCGAGTAGTGACCAACAACACATAACATTTTTCTATTGCTCTTATGCGCGCGCCATCCTTCTTATGTACGTACTTACCTGCACTCATTCACTCACTTCGCGCTCGCTCGCACACTCAGCGCGCGCTGTCAACGCCGCTGCTTGGCGCATCTCGGTAACCTAAAACTGCAACACTGCCTCACTTGCTAGATTCTATTCTATTTAGTGTTAGGCGCTGGGATTTTGTCTTTTAGCCGCAACGACAATGGGCACACAACATCAGTGCATGCGAAGGGAAACGCACGTCTCCAGCGCATCAACACGGACATACGACGCGATTGAATTGTAGCTTGAAACAAGCCAAACGGTGTGTAGATAGTACGTCATCAGTAGCGTAGGCAATATTTTCTGAAAAACATACGCAGCATAAGATAGCGCGTAAACTTAATGCAACGTTATAGTGCGCTTGGCTTTGACGCGCGTCGTAACGCGTCACTCGTCAAATGTACGGTGAATCGTTTGTTGGTTTTTGGTGTTTTTGCTGTTAAAATGTTCTTTCTTCATTTCTCATTTTTGCCGATGTTTTGTGACATTTTTCTTACGCGATACGGCCTTTGGCTGTTGCCGTCACTGGTGTTGGTGTCAGTATTGATGGTGGCTTCGCGCCAATACAGCTCCCTTCAACAACCATTAGCTAACAACAACAGCAGCGCCTAATGGCAGCCAAGAGTTGCAGCGCCGCTACTCATCGTAAACAATTCGTCGTCGTCATCGTTGTTGTCATCGTCATTCGAAAGAATTGGCAGCCGCATTCGCATTCGCAATCACAATCGCATTGGTGTCGGTGTCGGGCGGTGTTTTGCTATTCTCGCTGGCGGAAATGCAATCAACGAAGAATTCGACGTCCCGTCTATTTAACGAGATTTACGAGTTCTAATAGTTACGAAAATCTTTTTGAATTTCGCCATAAATTTAACGCTAACGTGCGTTATGTGGCTTTGTGTTGATTATTCTTAGCATAATTGATGATAATAAAAAAAATTTTTTTCTTAATTTATTAGTGAAATTTTTTAAATATTTTTTTACAAACGTTTGACGGTATTTGAAACTCGTCGTTTTGGAAGCGCCAACTGTTGTGTGTTGTGTGTTGTGTGTAGTTTTGGTTATGTGCTGAATTTGGCAAGCGAATGTAAAAATAATTGGAAATTAAATAATTATAAGCAATTTTGTTTTGTTTCGAAAAAAAAAGTAAAAACAAAAAAACATTATAAATAAATAAAATTATCAATAAAAAGCTTCAGAATAAAAAATGAAATAAAAACATTAAAAAAATAGGGCTTATTGATAAAAAAAATCTATGAAAAAAAATGAAAAAATTCAATAATTCACGTGTGGAAACAATTATATGTATATATATTTCATTCTAATTAAAAAAAGTATATTTAAGACAAATAATTTATGAATTTTTATAAAAAAAATTATCAATTTTTTTGATTTTTTCTCAGCTTATAAATTTTTTTTTAATTCTTTCTTAAGTTGTAAATATATGCAAAATTCATAAAAAAATATTTCGAACAATATAAAAAGTTTAAATATACCAAAATGAAATCAAGTTAAACAAAGTAAAATGATATGAAAAAGAATATAAATAACAACAGCAAAATGAAACTTAAATAAATTAATTTATAATAAAGCAAATTAAAAATTGAGCAAAATAGAAAAAGAGGCAATCAAATAAAATACAATTAATTAAAGCAAAATAAAATAAAGTAAAAACTAATTTGAATAAATAAATTAAAATAAATATTAATTAAAAAAATAAAATAAAATAAAGTAAAAAAAAAAATAAAATAAACTAAACTAAAGAATATATAAAAAATAAACAAATAAATATATTTAAATAAAAAAACAGAATTAAAAATTAAAAAAGATCTAAGTTGTGAAAAAAATTAAATAACACAATATAAAACAAAAAAATAAAAAAATGAAATAATTAAAATAAAACAAAATGAAATAAAAGAGCATAAAATAAAATGAAATACAAAATTCAATAAATAAATTAAAATTAAATATAGCAAAAAAAAAAAAAAAGTAATAATATAAAAAGCAAGAATAAGTTATAAAAACAAATAAAATAAAATAAAATAAAATAAGAGAAAATAAAATAATATAATTTAAAGTAATCTAAAATCAAATAATAATAATGAAATAGTTTAAGCAAAAATACAAATAAAAAGATAAAATAAAATAATATAAACTAAAATAATATAGAATAAAATAAAGTAAGATTAACTAAAATAAAATAAAAAATAAAATAAAATAAACTAAAATAAAATAAACTAAACTAAAAAAAAAAAATAGAACAAAATAAAAGCAAAAAAATTTAAAAAAATATGAAATTATAAAAAAATTAAGTAATATAATATCAAATAAAAAAGGGGAAAAAAATAAACGAAACAAGCAATAATTAAAAAATTATAATATAAAATAAAATAAAATAAAACAATACAAAGTAAAATAAAAGCGAAATTAAATAAAGAGAATAAAATAAAACAATTTAAAAAATAAAAGGAAAGATAAGAAAATAAAACAAAGTGAAATAACATACAATAAAATAATCTGAAATTAAATATATTAAAGAAAAATAAAGAAAAAAATTAAAACGAAATAAAATAAATTAACAAAATATAAAAATGAAACAAAATAAAGTACAATAAAAGAAAAAAATTGATATTTAGTAATATACAATATAGAAAAAGTAAAAAAAAATAAAGTACACATTAAAATAAATAAAGTAAATAGAAAAAATAACCTTACAAAAATAAAAATTAAATATAAAATTAAATAAATAGTTTTCATTGATTTAGAACTTATTTCTTTTGTCATAAAGGCTAATAATTTTCCATTAATTGCAGTTTTAAGAAAGTCTGAAGCTTTAGAAAATACCTCTGAGCAATATGAAAATCATACAGAGTCGCTCATGGACACAAGGATAATTAAAATAGTAAAAAATAAAATAAATAAATAAATGAATAAATGAATAAATAAAAAAATAAAAAAATAAAAAAATAAATAAATAAATAAATAAATAAATAAATAAATAAATAAATAAATAAATAAATAAATAAATAAATAAATAAATAAATAAATTAAAAAATAAATAAATAAATAAATAAATAATTAAATTCGAATGTTAAAGACTAAAAACTAACCTCATCACCTAATGGCTCAAGCCTAAACTTAAAATATCAAAAGAGTTAATTTTTTTTTATATAAATCAATAACTAAATATGCTTTATTGCGTGACTGTTGTTTAACATTCAATACCTTGACTTCAATTTATTTGCACAAAGATTTGATAATTTTTATTTACCATGGCAAAAAAAAAAAAAATGATTGCGGACTAATCAGGAAGCGTTTAAACTATTTTAAAGAAAAAAAGAAAAACACACTGCTCTTAGCATATACGAGTATATAATGTGAAATAAATGTAATGTAATATTGCAAATGTGATGGTGAATAGTTAAAATTGGCAAAAATACTGATAAATAAATATTTTCATAAGGACACTTAACTTATTTAATTTATTTTCGTCTATTCTTCAAACCCTACTAACAATTGTGTTGAAATGTTGGAAATACATTTTTTTTTGGCGTAAAAATAAGAAAATATTTTTTATGCATTAAAAAGTGACAGCAGAAATTGTGTCGGAAACAGCATTCGAAGAGATTTAAAAAAAAAAATAAATGAAAATGAGCAGTTTCTATATATATGTATGCACATATGTGTATGTGTAGGTTATATATCTGAAGACATTTGGTTTTAGTTACTTAAAAAATTGGATAGATTTTTTTAAATATATATTATTACTAATATGTATATTTTTTTTAAATTTTCTCATTCAATTTGAAGAGCGTTTTTAATTAAAGAAACTAGATAAAAAAAAGTATAAAAAATGATTTTGAGGGTAACACAAGTTTTTATGAACGAGATTTTCTTCTTCAAAAGGAAATAAAAACAAATATATGTTAAGGGAAACATTTTTCTGAATTACATTTTTATTTTTATTACTTTTTCCTTACAATTCATATATAAAATATTTGTAGAATAATTATGAAAATTATAAAAAAAAAATAGCTTTTGACAGTAAGAAAATTTTTTATTCGAAAATTTCTGCTTTTTTGAAGAGAAATAAAATCAAATATATATTAAGCAAAAATTTTTTTCTTTTTTCTTATGTTTTTGAAATATCAGAACAACTTTAGTAATATATATAAAATTTCCTTTTTTATATAATTTTTTCCTTATGCTTTAATATCATTTATTTTAAAAAGGTTTTCTTAATTGGAGTTTTTTTTTATTTACGAGCCTAGTTTGGCACGCAACTTTATATAATCCGAAATTTGTTTAATTTTATAGGAAAATCATAAAAAATTTATGGAATTTACTAATAAAAAATGAGCTTTAGTATTTAATCCCTGAATATTGCGCTCCAAATTGGGAGTTTTTTTACATAGAAATTTTTTTTTTGATTTCTAAAAATTTTTTAAAATGAGTTTCGTAGATTTTTCTTATATAAATTGGCATATTTAAGAAAAATACAATATTTTTAGTATCATTTATTATCCAATAAAATATTTTTAATTCGAATTCATTTTGTGAAAAAGCCAATATTTAAAATTGTTTTCCATTAATAATAAATTTTTAATATTTAAATAAAACGTCGATTCCCAAAATTCATGTTTTTTTTTAATACAAAGCGCCATCAACGATAATCCAAAACATTCACATCAATCAAGCAGACATATGACGCTTGCAGTCAACAATAAAAAACCACCAGCAGCGTCAAAGCAGCTGATTACCACCTACCCATTGCACTTGTGCCAACACAAAACGACACACACACATACACACACACACGTGTACAAAACACAGCACACTCAATTACCAACACCCGCTCCTCAACCCACCGAACTCCTAACAGTAAAATAAAACAATAAATATGTGGAAAGGAACGTGTTGCAAGGGCAGCACAACGCAACAGTGTATGTTGCATGCAACAGCAATGCGAAAATTTCTGTTGCCTACAAGAGACGCAAAAATTCGCAATATGCGTTGCTGTTAGCCGAGTTAACAGTGGGAAAAACGAGTTCTCTTCAACGGCTCCTAACTGTTACTGGAAGTCTCTTGAAGCCGTCGAAGAGTGTTTGTTAAAGCCTTGTTGCAATTAAGCCGGTTGGGTTTTTTTGTTGTTGTGGTTTTATTGCGCTGCTTCGAGTTGCGCTTGCTTGCGTTGCGTTGGATAGCCTCTTTGGCTCCGCGCGCGCGTCTACTAACCAAATCAACGGGAGTCCAACTCACTGCATGTTGTTCTCTGTCGAGTGTGTTGGATTATTGCAATTTTGGGCTGTTGTTGTTACTATTATTGTTGTTGTGGCATGTCGTTTGTGTGCTGTTTGCTTTTGGTTGATGATGGTTTGTTGCTGCTCGGTTCGAAGGGTTTCCTTTGTTGTTATTGTATTATGTTGTGGATGGACGATGACGACGCGCTGCGACTCGCGCTGCCACTCGCCACTGACTCTAACAGAGATTTTGCACGCGATGCCACTGCAGTTCTTGCAGATACCTTCGTACGTTTGTTTGGCTTGCACCGGCGAAAAATTTAAATTTTGTTGCGCGCGTGTGTTGTTGTACTCATTCGCCGGACAAGTGCAGTAACACAACACAAATTCAAAAAAAAAAAAAAAAAAAAAAAAAAAAACAACAAAAAACCAAATAAAATAAATTTAAATAAAATAAAATTTTTACAAAGAAATATTTGCGTTAAAATAAAGAAATAAAAAAATAAAAATTATAAAACTCATTCACAACTCACAAAATATGCATACAAAATTCAACAGTAGCAACCGTTATATGCAACATTTTTTATCCGTGCTGCTGTGTAGTACATATGTATATCGCGTAAATTTTTTAACAACAAATACATAGAAAAAATTTATAAAAATTTTATAAAAAAAACACAAAAATTCGTCAGCAGCATCAGAAAAAAATGTTTTTAATAACTGTTTTCTTTCAATTCATGCAAAAACAATACGAAACACTTCGCTTGCTCATACCGCCGCTGAAACCCCATTTTCTGTCGTACGTGTACGCATGCAGCAGTGCCGCAGTGGCGTCGCGCGTAGTAAGGCCGGTAAAATGTAATAATTGATTTGACAAATTGTTGGAAACTATTTCTTAAGCGAAATAATATAAACAAGGAAATATTTAAAGTATGTGTTGGTGGTTTTTCTAATTTATTCATTTTTGTTTTTGTACGCTGTGTAGCGAGTTTTTAGGCGTTAAGGCAGTTTTTTATTGCTATTTTGCTACGAGAGGCGGTTGTGCTGCTTTAGTATTCAGCGCTTTTGACAAATTTGCAGTAATTAAGCTATTAAATATATATTTTGGAAAGTTTGGAAAAAGTCTTTTTAAAAAATATTTGAGTCTTAATTATTTGTAATTTGTAGCAAATTTAAAAAACTGAAAAACGCAAATCAAGCATAAATTTTTTTATTACTAAAATTGTTTTAAAAATGTGTAAGCTTAGAGAAAGAGAATTTGAAAAATTTTGGAATTGAAATTTTGAAAGAAGTAGTTAAAAATAATAATTTGCTATACAAGAAATTAAATATAAAAAAAAAATTATTTAAAAAAAAATATAAATAAAAAAATTTCATTACTTGTAAAATTGGTTCAAATTATAATATTTTAAACTTGGAAAACTTTGATTATTAATTTAAAAATGTTCGAATTATAGTTTTCAAAAAAAAAAAAAAAAAAAAAAAAACGAAGAAAATTTTTTTTGAAATTATATAATTTTGAAAACATAGTAATAATCGAAAAATTGGAGCATTTTTCAAAATTTTCAAAAGAAAATAACAAAATAAAAATTTTTGAAACAATTATAATTATAAAAGTTAAACTAAAGCAAACAGGGATTAAATAAAATATAATATGTGTCTAAAAGTTAAACTAAATTTAAAACGATCAAAAATATATAAAACGAAAATTAAATAAAATTATCGTTTGGTTACCAAATTAAATCAGAACATTTTTCAATTAATAAAATCAGTATAATTAAAAATTTTTAATTTGAAATATCAAAAAGCCCACAACGAAATCTATTTAAATTTCTGGAAAAACATAATTTGTTACAAAAAGTTAAAGAAAATTCATAAAAAAGTAAGAAATTAAATATAAAAAATATAATATGAAAATATTTAAAAATAAAATACGCAAAAATATAAAAAAATATATAAAAATATGAAATAAAAAGAGCGTTTTCTTAAGAAATAATTCAAGACATTTTATCACACAAAAAATGACCTAAAATATGAAAAAAAACATAAACCTTTCCTTTTAAATTTCAAAGTTCTAAAGTAAATATTATAATCTGTATTCAAAAGTTATGCAGTATTAAACACAATTAAAAAATAAAAATAAACAAATTAAAACTAAAAAAATGGCCTTTGGTTATAATAACAATTCAAAATATTTCTGTTAAAATTTTTCAGTAAATCAAAATATTTTTCATTTTATATATTAAAAAAAAGCTCAAAAAGCTCAAAAACTTTTTATTATAAAAGAAAAATTACGTTTAGTAGCCAAAATTAATTCAAGACACTTTATCAAAAGCCTTTTTTTTTGAAATTTCAGAAGCAGTTTGGAGCAGTAATGTATTTTATACATGAAAATTATACAGAGTATAAAGAAATTCCAAAAAAAAAAACATTATAATAGGTATAAATAAAATTTTAAATAATTAAAAACTAAAATTGACCTCGAGTCACCTATATTTATTTAAAAAATTAAAAATAAATAAAAATTAAAAACTAAATAAAAAATAAGAAAATTTGGTTAAAAATTAAATGAAATTTTAT
Organism: Neoceratitis asiatica; assembly: GCA_030068015.2. Classification (NCBI taxonomy): domain Eukaryota; kingdom Metazoa; phylum Arthropoda; class Insecta; order Diptera; family Tephritidae; genus Neoceratitis; species Neoceratitis asiatica. Next base: position 10,844,516 of record CM061525.1, on the reverse strand, counting down.
AATTAAAAATGTAACCTTATAATTGAAAATTATGTTAAAGATTGGCTATATTATTTTCACGAAAATTACTTAAAAATAATTTTTTATTTGTGTTTTTGTTTCTAAACTTGTGAAAATATAATTTTAGAGCATTTTTGCAGTTTTTTCGTGTGTTTTTGTGTGAGTGTGTTGTATGTGTAATAAAATATTTCAATACAATTGTAAAGCTATTAGACAAAAAAAATCTGTTTTATTTCTTACACAGAGTGCTTTTTCAACAATTTAATTTTTCAATTTCATAAGCAGTTTTTTGGTAAAATACAGACCATGAAAATTTTTTTGAGACCTTAAGAAAAACTTATGAGCTTCTAAGAAAATTTTAAAATAACTTTTCTAAATGCATTTATAATAATATATTTATTGTGTGCTAAAAATAAAAAATAAATAAAATATTTAAAAAATTTTGCATATTTTCAATATTAATAAATTTTGTATTGAATTTGATTCTTATTAATAAATTTTATAATAAATTTATTTATTTTTCTAATTTTTATTTGAATTGAAATGGAAAATTAAAATCAATTACTCATACTTTTTACTGTTATTTTTTAATTTAATTTAATTTTTTTATATATTTTAAAATAAAATTTTTAAATTTTTTCCCCAGCGTACGAAAAACCGTTAAAGTTGGGAGTTAAATGCAAAAAATTCAAGAGAATATTTAATACATATTTAGATTTATTAAAAAAAAATTAGTTTTTTTAAAAAAAATTTAAAATTTTTATTAAAAGAAAATAATTGAAAAGTTTTCTTTTAGCTAAGAAAATAGTTTTTTTTTTGAGATTTTAAAAACGAACAAAAAATTATTATAAAATCAAATAAAATTAAAGAAAGTAATTAGAATATATTGAACATATAATGAAATAACAAATTTTAAGTACCTACCGGTGTGATATTAATTTGTATTTTTTTTTTGAGGTTTTGTCACAGCAAAAGTGATTGCGGTGAATGCAGAAGTGTAAAATAAGTAACAAAATATTGTGAATTTAATTTATGTTTCTTGAGTTTTTTCAAGAGGAAATTTTTCTAAAATAACATTAACTTTAACACTCAATCAAAAATTAAAAAAAATTTCGCCATAACTACGTGTAAAACTATTATTTTTTCCCCATCGCATTTGCACTACAGACATTTTTTTTTTTTTTACATTAGCTCGGGAAAAAATTATAACTAAAAATTTCTAGTTACTAATTTTTTTATTTTTCCTTACAGATAAAAATTAATTTACTAACATGAAAATCAGAATGCGCCACACGAGCACACAAATCGACATTAAAACTACATAAAAAAAATTTAAAAAAAAACGTATATACAAAAAAAAAAAAAACCAAGCAGAAAGAAGCTAAAATTAGTATACAGCAAAAAAAATCGTCACAAAGAAGTTTATGCTGAAAAAAAGTGGAAATTTAACAAAAAATTACATGCGAGAGTTAAGAAAAAAAAAACAATTTTAATAATAACAAAAAAAAAAAATTGTGAATGTATTAAAAAAAATTTCGGTGAACACAAGAACTACTAAAAAATAAACACTTGCAAAATTGAGAATATTCAGAAAACTAGAAGAAAAATAAGTGTAAAAAAATTATTAAAACTTGCCGGAAAATTATAAAAAAATTGATAAAAAAAAAATATTTAAAAAAAAGTTCAAAGTATGTGCAGTAAAAGTGGACAAAAAATAACGAATGCGCTGAGGAAAAAGTAAAAGTTTTAAAAAATATTGCTTCGCTGTCGAAAAATCGCAACTGAAAACAGCAGGATTGTTAAAAAAAATTATTAAATCTTCTAGAAGCCTGGATTCGACAACAACAGCGCACAGACTTTACTGATTCGAGTGTTGTGATTGGTTGGAAAATATTTTTTTTTTCGTTGAAAGCAGAAAAAATCAAGAATTCACGACTATGCTTTGTTTCACATTTTGAGGAAGAGAAGAAAGAGCGAAGAAACTTAACGTATTAAACACCCGAAAGAAAAACAGTTGCTGTACTAAAACACATACATATTGCTGTGTATGAAAACTAAAATAAAATATCAAGACAACAAATAAATAAATAAATAAAATATTTTTGAAATCTACCAAGCTAGTTTTTGTTGTAATTGTTTTTGACAAAACAACGCCTATTCTTCAGGAAAAAAAACTCACACGCCCACAAAACTACAGACGTTTACATAAAAAATAAATTAAATTCTTTTTTCTGCCTGACCACTTGTTTACTAAATTAACAGTTAACTAAAAAAAAAAAAACCGGCAACTCTGAAACACGCTAAAAATACCGTGAAAATAATGTAAAAAAGTGAAAATAATATAAAAAAACGAAAAAAAAACGCAGACTGCGAGACGAAGAAAGTCGGAGAAAGCAAAAAAAAAAAAAAAAAGCAGAAAAAAACAAAAAAAATTATTTTGCCGAAAACAGCATATAGCACAAAAGGTGTTTGTTTAATTACCCTTATTGTTGTTGTTGTTGTTGTTTTATCGTTCCAGCAAATAGGTGAACAAATTGCAACCAGCATTTTTGTTGTTCGCCACCGAATTACACATTTGCAAATACATATTTCTCTGTTTGAGGTGTTTGAGCGTTTGTTGTACCATTATTTATCATAAAAAAATTGAAAAAAATTTACAACAAAAATTTTTTTTCAAAAATAATAAACAGTGTCTGATGGTGCTTATGAAATTTATGACTTTGAATTCTTAGCTAAAAAAAATCTCGCAAAAAATACGTTAAATTCGCCGTACTTTCATATATACCTGTTCTAAAATTCCACAAGGTGACTGTTTTTTTTTCCGGCAACCATATGTTTTTGTGGCGCGTGTGTTAAATTCAAGTTACGTGAAATTTTTTGTTACAAATGGATTGCGATTGCACTTCAAAAACTGGATGGTTTATCGTCGCTTTAGTAGGCAAGTGCATTGAAACAATAATAATAACAACAGCAACAACACAATTAAAAATAAGAGCAACGGTGAAAGTAATTCAATTAATTAAAACAGCTGATAATAATACTACAACAACAACAAAAGATAAAATTTTGAAAGCATTTAGCAGCAGCAGCAGCAGCATTTTAACAGGAAGCGTGTGGTGGTCGTTGGTCGTCGCATTGAATTTGCTTTTAAATATTTTCTACTTTATGTGGTGAGTTTTTGTTTGTGCTTTTAGATTAAAGTAAAAAAAAATATATTTTTTTTCAGATATTTTTAAATATCATTATTTTTTAATCTTAATATAATTTAAATGTCCACTGCTGTAAGCTTTTGATTTTTGAACCCAAAATATTATTTAGTGGTTCGAGCTTTAGAAGTTTTTCTTTTTTAATGTCTTTCATTTCAACTTGATTTGTATTAGACTTTCTGTTAGAATGAATGTGTGAATATCATCATATTTGTTTCTTTGAGAAAAAAAAAACATTCCATTATGTGTGCTGACCGAAGCTTTACAGTCTCATTTAAGATATTTGCGTGAATTTTTTTTGGAAACTACACATTTTACACAATAATAAATTCAGTGCGTAAAATGTTCCAAGTTTCCTTATTTGTACTTTAACTGCAGCTTCCACTGTATAGTTAGTTGGTAAAAGCTCGAGCTTTCATTCACACTTAGAACTAATAATGAAAGCTTAATTATAAATTTTTCCAAGACTTTTGCAGTTATCTTACGAAAATTTTCAAAACGTTGAACTTAAATAAGAATTAGTTTCAATAAAAGTAGAGAAAGGAAAGAAAAGGTTTAAAGGGTTTGATGAAATTGGTTATTAAACTTCGAAAGGCAGTCAAAAAATAGAACTAAAAATACAAAGAACATATTTAAATTAATTCTAGCATAAAAACGTTCATGAAATCTTTCTTGTTTGAATGATTCCCGTGCGGGAGCTTAAATGCAAATTGAGTAAATAAGTAGAAAGCCGACGGCAAACTGAATGAGAAAATCTGAAATATATTTACTTGATCATTTATAACAAAAATATATATACAAATTTGAAACATCTAATATTTCAATTCGATTTCGCTCGAATATGATATAAAGGAAGCTTCAATAGCTTCGTTAGAGTTGCGCTGAAAGTTTTGCGTAAGCATTCTCCAACAAAATAATTAAATGATAACTTAAAATAAAGCTTCAACTCACATTTGAATCGCTTTTGATATGGTCAAAGCTTTAGCAACTACAATGGGAGTTGTGTAAAAGCTTTTAACAAATGTTCATCTTTCAAAACGGTTGATCCTTTAGAGTGCTGTAAATGAATGCCGTTATATTTGTTCTAAATAAAAATTAAAAGTTTAGCAACAACTACGAAAAATTTTTCGCAAAGTTTATGTTCTATAGCTTTTGGTCTCGGAAGTTGCATACATAACTTTCATTATTTTCAAAAGGTTGTATCAAGATCTTTAGCAGCTCTGAGGAATTTAATTTACATAAAAATTATATAGCTTTAACAGGTATATTTTAAATTTGGTGAAAGCTTCCAAGAGGGTGATGATTTTGAAATTATTACCCAAAAATTTGTGTTTTCCAAAAAAAAACGCCTTTTAAGCATCCTGGGTTCTGTAATATTTATTTTTTGTAAAAATCAAAAACTTTAGCAGGTACGCTGAAAGCTATATGAAAGCTATATGAAAGCTTCTAAGAAAATTATGATTTTGAAAATACTAATGTTATTTATTTTCTAAAGAATTGATTCCTCAAAATGCTTCATTACAAATTCTGTAATAAATCTAATACCCACTTGAAAAGCTTAGTGAAAGCTTCTATGAAAATTAAAATTCAAAAGCAATTAATTTATTTTTTCTAAGAAGGTAATTTTTTTAGAGAGATATACATAAACATAAATTATGTTATATTTTTTTCCATATAAAAATTGAAAGCTTAAGTAGTAGTCAGTTTCTTAAAAGGTTCTTAGTAACTTCACTGGTTTCGAAAGCTATTTAAAACTTTTTTTTCTTTGAAAAAAAAAAAAAACAATGGATCTATAGAGGTATGATACACACAATTAATTTGTTTAAAAATAAAAAAATTTTAATAGTCATGATGAAAGCTTTCTGAGAGCTTTTATGAATAATTTTGAAATCTATTAACTTTTTTTCCAAAGAGTTTACTTTTTCAGGGTGATATACCTAAATGAATTTTCTAATATTTCTTTTATATAAAAATTAAAAGCTTTAGCAGTTACGTTGCCAATTACTTAAAAGCTACTATGAACATAATGGTTTCGAAAACTGCTGAAAACTTTTTGGAAAACGATAGATGTATAAAGGATACGATTTTTACGCATTTAATTGAATGAAAGTCAAAAGTTTTAATAGCCATGATGAAAGCTTAGTGAAAGCTTCTATGACATTAAAATTTTTCTTTTGAAACAGTACCATGTAGGTATACATATATGTAGGCACTTTTAAAAGCCCTTGTGGGTATTTCGACACAATGCGGCTGGTGTTCAAAGCTCTAAAGCCAGGCTTTCGCTTATAAAAATTGTAAAAATTTATTAATCTAACTTAAAAGGTAAAGATAATTAATGTAAAATCATAAATATAAACAATTAACAAAATTAACTTTTGAACTTCATGTAGTAGTATATGCATGAAGAACTCTTGCAGAGAGCTGCGAGCAAAAAATTCACAAACTAAATACTGTTGTTCTTGTTGGTGTTGTTGTTGTTATTTCTTACATAAATTTATTACAAGAATTTAACAATCTCACACAAGTGGTAATAAATTTATATGTAACCCGCTGCATAGAAATCAACACTGGCGAGGAATTGATCCTAACAAGAACATGAACGCCAACTCAGTAACAAACTGTATAAATATTCAACAAAAGCAACAACAACAACAAAGGCGACGTTAAAATGTAAGAAATTATTGCAGCAACAACAATGCTAAATAACAACAATTATATGGCAAAGCGAAAAAAATAAAGCAAAAATAAATAAAATAGGAAAATGAAAAAAATTAAATAAAAAAAATAAGAAAAAAAAATGCAACCAGAAAAGCAACAATTGACGTTGCGGGATAATTGTAGCAAGTTGAGGTTGGTCCGGTGCAAGTGTTAGCCATTATACTGCCACTTTAATGGCATGTACCTGTTTGTATGTATGTATGTATGTATGTGTGTGTGTGTGTATGTATTTAGTAAGTGAGAAAAAATCGCAAAAACTAGCTAAGAAATGAATGATAGAGTTGTAGTTGTAGTTGTATTATGGAAAGTGATGGCGTGAAGTACATTTTTACAAGCGAACGATGGTGAACACGTACACGCACACACACACACATGCACACACATACGTACATACGCTTACCTATTATATATCGAGCTAATTTCTGCTCCAGCATTTTTCATGCGCTTTTTATGCCAGCACTTTTAATTATGCGCGAGAGTGTTTGTTGTTGTTGTAAGTAAGTACAAATATATTAGATGAGAATTGAAAAAAAAATATATATATATTTATCTATGTATAAACATATTTATATACGTACTTACAGCATTATTTATTTGATTAGTTGGCTTAAGCGACCACTGGTATGAGTGCACACATTCACTTATGTATGTATGCGTGTATATATATGCATGCATGCATATTTGTACGTGCTGAGGTGTAAGCGCATATGCAGCAACATGTCATAAAGTAACGCCAACTATAAGTACATATATACACACGTACTCGCACATATATACATATATGAGTAGCAACAGCAATCACAAAACTGACACGACCACTGACGTTTGACTGCTCAGCAACAACAAAAAACAGTACTACCAAATACTGTTGTTGTTGTTATTATTATTATTATTATATTGCTTACTAGCATATTCCTAGCAAACGAACTTACTTACAATGAATGCATTTGAAGTCATAACAAACGCCCACAGCATTCAACTTAAATGCACCACTGTGCGCAATCGCATATTAATTTTTATATTTAGCACTTTTTTTTCAATTTCTTGTTGTTGCTTATTTTAGTGCTTATGCACTTTTATAGCTAATTTGATTAAAATATGAGTTTCACTGCATACAAGTGCAAGGGAAAATATAAAAATTTAGTAAAAAATTAGAATAGATTATCCGTGTCGCTGTGGTTTTGCGAATAGTAGTATTTAATGTATGCGCTGTGTGTCGCGTTTGTTTGTATATATGAATATGGTAGCACATAAGTTCGTGGGTGTATTTATATTACTTTTAATTGGCATATAGTAATTGCCATATATTTGCGTGCTTAGCTAATTTTTCATTAAGAAAATACAACAACAAAAATTAATTAGAAAAGTAAAAAGAAAAGAAAATAAAATAAAAGATAAATAAAATAAAATGAAGGAAAGTAAAACACAATTAAAGTAAAGCAAATAAAAAAATATAAATAAAAAAATAAGGAAATAAAATAAAATAAAATTAAAAAAAAAACATGAAATTATATTTTAAAAAAATATAGACTAAACTAAAGAGAAATAAATATAAAAATATAAAAAATTTAAAAAATAAAAATAGAAATAAAAATACAACAATATAAAATAAAATTAACTAAAATAAAATTAGATCGAATTAAAATAAATTAAATAAAATTTATTAAATCAAATTAAATTAAATTAAACTAAATAAAATTAAATAAAATTAAATTAAATTAAATAATACAAAATAAAATAAAATAAAAAAATGAAATAAAATAAAATAAAATAATTAAATAACATAAAATAAAATTAAATAAAAATGAAATAAAATAAAAAAATATAAAATAAAATAAAATAATTTAAAATAAACTAAACTAAACTAAAATAAAATAAAATAAAATAAAATAAAATGAAATGAAACGATATTAAATTAAATTAAATTAAATTAAAAGAAATTTAATTAAATAAGACAAAATAAAATAAATAAATTAAAATAAAATAAAATAACATAAAATAAAATAAAATTATAAATCCACAGTGTAGCGCTGTAACATCGAGTTGAGAGATATTTGGAGATCGAATTGTTGTTTATGTTCAAGGAAATTGAAAATGATATTATTCAATTTGGGTTTACCTCTTGTAAAGGGTGATTCTACTATTTTAAAGAGAAAAAAACACAGAAACTTCAAAATTAATGAGGAATGTTTATTATCACCAGAAAGAACATTCTTTGGCATTTATTTTTTGAAGATTATTCATTTCATATGTTGGCTGCGGCTGCTTCTCAGATGGTCAATCCTCTGAGTCCAATCTTGTTGAAACCAAATGTCGCGGAGATCATGAGCTTCAATTTCAGTTGCGTTCTCACCGGCATAATTTTTGAAGAAATATGGACCGATGATTCCACCGGCCCACAAACCACACCAAACCGTTGTTTTTTTCTAGATAAAATGGTAGCTCTTGAATCTCTTCAGATTGCACTTCGTCCCAAATGCGGCAAGTTTGCTTGTTTACATATGCATTGAGACAGAAATGGGCCTTATCGCTGAACAATATTTGGCTCGAAAACGTCGGATCTTCTTGGAATTTTTCTCAAGAGCCTATAGAGCGAATCGATGTCGCTTGGGAAGGTCGAGCGGCTTCAGTATTTTGTACGCTTTCAATTTAAGATCTCGACGTAAAATGCGCCATGTCGTTGCATATGTCAGTCCGAGTTGCTGCGAACGGCGACGAATGGACTCTCCACGGCTTTCGTGTACACTCTCAGCTACGGCCGCTATATTTCCTTCACTGCGTGCTGGACGTGGTCTATTCGGTCGAATATTTTCCAATAATGAATGCTCAAGAAGGGTGATGGTGTTGCCAATAGCACGCTCAGTAGGCTGATTATGTTGACCATAAGTTGAGCGGAGCGCATGTCTTTACATGATGAAATGCCAAACAATACTGTAAAAAAATAACATGACCGCTTGACAAGACTCACGCGTGATCTGTCAAAAAAAAAGGGATTTGAAAAGAGTACCTCTACGTGGATCACCCTTTGTAAGCATAATTAATCTGTCAACATACTATTTAAGGTACCCTATAAAATTTCGAAATTCATACTTTATAAAAGGCTATAAATTGAGCTAACTCTGGGATGTCTTTTACCATCCTTTTTAACCAATTCAAAAAATTTTAAATCAAATTCTATAATTCTCTTAATGCTCCTGTTGCATTTGTGCGCAAAACACGAGCGGATTTAGAGATTCGGGAGAGGAAGCGAAACTTACACTCGCATATACAAATATACAAACATTTGCACAGCCAGACGAGTAAATAGACACATGATATTCTAGAGCGAAAGCAAGCAGAACTTTATATATACGAGTATAAATATATACATACATGCAAATTTTTTTAGTATATATATGCATAATATATATATATATATGTTCGTATGAACATGTGTAAAAATGTGAAAATACAAAATATTTGGCAATTTCTATAAATGCGAAAATATTTTCAACTCACTTTTATTGCAGCAACATGAACATAAATATATGTACATATGTATGTACAGCCATATATATATTATATTATTCGAATATAAAATGCTTGAGTATGCGTACGCGTGTGCTTTAGTTGTTACTGCCACATGTGTCTTCTTATTGTGTCTGCCAACAAACAACATTTCTACAACTTTTTCGCTTATATTTTTTTTGTATTTTCGATATTTTTGTGTCTGTGTCGGCGTTGAAAATGAAAAACAGGCCTTCTTTTACTTATTTTCACAACGCATCGCATGCAGTCACTCAGACAGTCAGTCAAAAAGAAAAATAAATTGAGATGCAGGCGCAGCAATGGCAAATAACTTTTATTTTGGAAAGTATTTTGGAAAACGTCGGCAAATGACGCAGAAAAAGGAAAAAGTCGAAGAAATTGCAATGCAGAAATTAATAAAAAGGAAAATTACGAAAGAAGCGTGTTTGTGCATATTATATGCGAAAAAAAAATTATTTGTGCAAAAATACAATTTTCTATATGAGCTGCACAGTCTGAAAATGTATAAAAAAAAATATTAAAAATTTTGTAGCATACATCTGGGCGTTTCATCTGCAGTGTACTACGATTTTCGACTCTACCGACTATATTTTGGTGCGTAACTGTACTTGTGGAAATTTCACGTTTGCACTAAAATTATAATTGGTGGTAGGTGTTCACATTCGGGGAGTTTCTTTGGAGTGGCAAGTTGGTATGTTCTAATTTTTAAGCTTAAAATTAGTTACTTCACAAGAAAAGCATAATAATTAACTAAGAGTTCGTTATAAGAATAGTAAAAATTAATAATTTTTGGCCCTCAAGTGATTTAAAACTAAAATTACTTGAAGAAATCAGCATTTAAAAAATTTTAGTTAATTTGAAATAATGTAAAATATGTGAGAGACTAACTTGGCTCTATCTAAAAAAAAATATTATTTCCCATTTAAATAACACTGCTTTAAAATTTTCATTATAAAGGCCAGAAAGTTAGCGACGTTACAAAAATAAAGCTTAGCTGAACTCTTTCCTCCTACCTAAAATTATCTTCTCAATTGGCATGCTTTTTTATTCGTGTAATCTCTTCAGCTAGTCCTTGTTGGTATAGGTTCAGCTATTTTTCATACCTGCTATGCGATGTATGGCATCCATTAATTTCCAACATTGTGTTATGTAGAGTTTGTTTAAACAAACCAATTTGCAGTTAGGCAATTAAGTTTTAAATTGCGTCACTGCTGTTCACATATGCATTGAATTAAATTTTAAATTGCGTCACCGCTGTTCATATACACATTCAATTAGTATAAAAGATTAGAATCTGACAGTTGATATTGTTTTTATTTCTTTCTTTGGTCTGAACTAAATTAGATATTTTCAATTAAAGAAGATATTACTGTTATATAATAGGGATATTGAAAATTTTCCGCTAAGTCTAATCACAGATTTTTTTTTTTCAAGAAAAAAATATGAAAAATAACTTCATGATATATCAAATTCCACGTATTTTCTCAATTTGCTCACTGAAAAAACAACTATCACCTCTTGTTTCCTTACTTTTTGAGTTTGTCTGTCTTATAAATAAATTAATTTTAATATTAGTTTATTTTGTTTTATAATAAAATTATTCTAGAGATATATTTTATTAGAAAATTCGTTAAAATTTACTTACTTTTTGTCAGTTTGCTCATTCTTTTGTCTACTTTTAATTATTATTAAGGGATTTATTAGAGGATTTGCATTCAATTAGCTTATTGAGTAGCTATGTGAACAGCATTTTTCTTAAGCTCTTCTTCAAGCACCATCTTCTCATGAATAGTTCAGCAGTGAATTTTATTAGAAATTTACTCATTATCATTTTTTAGTATATATTTTAGAAAATTTCTTTTTATAAAATTAAGTTTATAATTACAGAAGATCCTTAGCTTTTTTCTTTAACTTCACAATATATTGTTGTAATACTTTTTACCCATTATTTAGCATGCAACTAATTGCTTGAGTTTTTTAAAAGCACTTCGAGCCTTTAATTGCTGAATTTTATTTTTATTTAGTTAATTGAGTACCTGTGTGAACAGTGTTAGGTGGAGGTTTCTTTTCAAGCATATTCCTTTCATTAATAACTCAAGGGCTTCTTTTGTTTTAAAATTCCTTTAATATACACATAATTAGATTTTTCTACTAGTCTAGTCGTATAGTGCAGTAGTTCCTTAGTTCTTCTCATTAATTTTGTAGTGTTGCATGATTAAGTTTAGAATTATTTGCTGTCAATTGATAGCCATCTAGCTAATTGTTTGAGTTTTATACGACTAATTATGTAGCAATTAGAGGTTTTAATTACTAAAATACTCACAATTAGCTAATTGAGTGCTTGTGTGAACAGTTTTTCCTTTAAATTGTTCTCTCATCATCATAATTTGTTTATCACCATTATTATTATTTTTTTCATATTATTTTTTGTCACTTTTCCCTATTTAATTTGAATGATACTAAAATTTTCTCTTCACAACATTCGTTTTCTAAGTGCAGAAGATCCTTCGCTCTTCTTATTAAAAAAAAAAAAATCACTGTAATAATTTTCTATCTATAGGTTACCATTTAGCTAAATGTTCGAGTTCTATAAGACTAATTGTGTAGCAATTAGAGGTTTTTATTGATGTAGTACTTTCAATTGGCTAATTGAGTGCCAGTGTGAACAGTTTTTCCTTTAAATTGTTCTTCAAGCACCTGCTCGTCCCTCCATTATTTTTTTGTCCATTTTTTCTATTTAATTTGAATGACGTCAAAATTTGCTCTTGATAACATTCGTTTTCTAAGTGCAGTAGATGCCTTCACTCTTCTTATCAATTTTTTTAAGTAAATTTATAATTTTCTGTCCATTTAGTTAATTGTTTGAGTAGTCTAAGACTAATTGTGTAGCAATTAGAGGCTTTATTTGCTTATTTAGTACCAATTAGCTAATTGAGTGCCAGTGGGAACGGAGTTTCTTTTCAACTCCTTTTTGAATAGCTCCTTCTCATTAATATTTCTGCTCAGTAGACTATTGTGCTCGCAACGATTTAAGATTTTTGTGATTTTTTTCTTAAATCGTTTGAGAATTGCTAATGATCAAACGAAATGAAAAAAAAACGGGTAAAACGAACAAAATTTTTGTTTTAAAATTTTTTTTGAGTGCCGTAGATTTTCAAATCGATTTTTTGTTGAAACTAACCAGGATTTTTGTGCAGAGTAAGCTAACATAAATGAGTTTTTTGCAAAAAAAAAAAAAAAAAATCAATTTTAATAAACTATAGTAGAGGAACGGATTATCTCCTCATGATCAGTGCCAGAAATAAAGAAAAATTAAAATAAAAAGATTTCACAGAAAACTTTTTATAAAAAATTAATTAATAATTAATTATTTTCTCTACAATTTTTAAAAGCAAGCAATTTTGTCAAAGCTTGTATTTTTGAAGCTTGAATATATTTGAAAGACACCTCTAGTGGACAGCAAAAAATGCGTTACTGACAAATTAATACTTTTTACTTGTTCTTCAGTGTCTGGCATATCAGGCTACATAAAAGCGACATTAACAACAACAACAACAACAGCAACAACAGCAACAACAACAACATTTTGTCGACGCATTGAGTGCCCAACAAAAGGATATGTACCACGTACATACATATGTGTTTCGATTTCAAAATGCATTTTTTTAAAACAAAGAAAACGAAAGCGACGCACACACACGTCTGCAGCAGCGTTGGCAAATGGAATATAAATTTTTTCAACACAGCTAAATTGCCAAAAATTTCGCACAAACACCGAGTAGGGGTTACGTCCTGCCGAAAAATATATATATTTTTTTTCATTTTATATTATAAACAGACAAATTCGTTTGTGCAATTTAAATATATTTGTGTGTGTGCGGGTGTGTGTGTGTGTTACATAAAATAAAAATTAAGACAATGCCCATACACACTTTTGCGTAGGCCAACACACTGCTTCTGCTCTTCCACCATTTACACCTCCTTCATGCGAATCATGCCACCACTAGCGTCGTATTATTTTCCTTATTTTTGGTCCTTTTGCTGAACCTTGCTGAACAAAACGTGGCGCAATAATGCAGCAGACAGCAGCTTGTTGGTGGTCTCTGATAATTTTTGGTGGCTGACAAATATATCGGGTGATCCATTTCGAGGTTCCCTACTTAAAAAAAAGACAGAAAATTCAAATTTAATGGGAAATGCTTATTATCATTCGAAAGAACATTTTTCGGCATTTATTTTTTGAAGATTATCTCTTTCAAACGTTGGTCGCGGCTACGTCTCAGATGGTCCATCCGTCGAGTCCAATTTTCGATGACTCGTTCGAGCATTTCTACTGGTAATTGGCGAATGACAGGCGCGATGTTTTGCTCCAAGGCCTGAATCGAAGCGGGATTTTCCGCATAGACTTTAGACTTTACATATCCCCAAAGGAAAAAGCCTAACGGTGTCATATCACACGATCTTGGTGGTCAATCGCCCGGCCCAAAATGTGAAATTATCTGCTTACCGAAGTGTTCTCTCAAGAAATCCATTTATTGATGCGATGGGAAGTGGCGCCGTCTTGTTGAACCCCAATGCCGCGGATATCACGAGCTTCAATTTCAGGTATTACACAGTCGGTTATCATGGCGCGATAACGGTCGCCATTGACGGTAACGTTCTCACCGTCATCATTTTTAAACAAATATGGACGGATGATTCCACCACCTTCCGCTTGGGAAGGTCGAGCGGCTTCAGTCCTTGCACAAGCTGTGTTTCGTACGCTCCATACGTCAGCCCGAGTTGCTGCGAACGGCGCCGAATCGACTTTCCACGATTTTCGTGTACACTCTCAGCTACGTCCGCTATATTTTCTTAACTGCGTACTGAACGTGGTTTATTCGGTCGAATATTATCCATTAAGGAATGCTGGGTCTCAAGATGGGTGATGGTGTTGCGAATAGTACACTCAGTAGGCCGATTATGTTGACCATCATAAGTTAAGCAAATCGTGCGAAACACATTCTTTACAGAACCTGAATTTTCGTAATTAAATTGAATGATTTGTAAGCGTTGTTCAGGCGTAAGTCTTTCTATGATGAAATGCCAAAAAATACTGAACAAAAATAACATGACACGACTCACGCGCGATCTGTAAAAAAAAGGCTTTTGAAAAAAGTACCTCTACTTGGATCACCCTTTGCTTGCATTCAAGTTAAACCGTCTGCACCGCTCACAACACTTTGCTGCCGGTCACTCGATTTGGTGTCTGCTCACTCTCTCGCTCTCTCCCGTGCGTCAGTTGTCGCCGCGCACCTCAACTGGTGCTGTTGGCTGATTAATTGGAAGTGCACGCGTTGCTTAAAAAATATAATGAATATTTTTGTATACAAAAAAAAAAAAATATGTACGAGAAAGTAAGAAAAAGCGAAGTAAAGAAACTTAGCGCTGCAGACGTCCTGTCGGCTGCGCTTGTACCGAAATATAAAACGCAAAAAACACGAACAAAAACTTCACTCACTAAAATTTCACATTTCATTTCATTTTTTAATGTTATTCGCATTTTTATTTTATTGCCACACATATTTTCTTGTATTTTTGGCGCATCTGTGTGCGAGTGTCCTTTCGCTTGCTTGCTTTTTTGCTAGCGAACACCAAGAAAAAGGAATTATATATTTTTATATTTACATTCCGCGCACACATACACACAGCGTCTATATGACGCCAGCAAAATGGATAAATATATATATATATATGTGTGTGTGTGTGTGCACGCATACAAATACCGAAAAAAGAATAAAAGCGACAAGCTTGAGAACACTTTTTCTTTCTTTCGGCGGCAAAGAGCGTGAATATAAATAACGGTTAATACACACATAAATATATATATATATATATATATGAATACACATACACGTACAGTTGCAGTTACACAAACGCGAAAAGCGCTTTATCCTTACGTTGCACATGCTGCTTGTGTGCGTTTTTTTAAGCGTTGACGCCGACAGCGCTGCACCGTAGCTTCATTTCCGCGCGCATAATTTTTTCTTTTGCGCAAAAAACACACACACATATACATGCAATTGTATGTAATTTTTTATATTTACAATATAAAAATGCAAAATAGCCGAAAATTTTTCATTTTCCTTTATTGCTTTTGCTGCTGCTGCTGCTTCTTCTTCTTTGCATACAATCTATATGCGTATGTTTCGCTGCTTCTTTTTCTTCTCCTTCTCCTTCATCTTCTGTTATTTTTGTGCATGTCCTGTTGGCGCAAATGAGTTTGAGGCACATAGATACATATGTACATATGCATGTGTTTGCTTGTATGCGTGTGTGTTTGTGTGTACTTTTCTTCATTTTTCCTGCATTTTTCATTCAAGTTGATGACGAATACGCCGAAAATACATTTGCTTTTAGTTCCAACGAGTGGAAGGAGAGGGTGAGAGAGAGAGAGAGAGAGAAAAAATTCCATATTAAATGTTTCATGCGTTATCCTTGCTGCAATCAAGCAACAACAAAAAGGAAGCAGTGGAAGAAGTATCAAAAAAAATGTATATATATATATGAATGTTGCTGTGTGTGCGTTCTTTTTGCCGCTTATTTATTATATTTTAGCGGCTTTTTTTTATGTGTAAACCTGCAACCTGCAACCTGCAACCTGCGCTGGTGCGTTCGTTCTTCTGCTGCTGCTGCAAAGCGCAGAGTGTACACTTGACGCTGCTGTTGGCACATACATGTGAACTTGTATAAAAATGCATATTCTTGTACGAGTTTATTTTCTTGGTTTTCTATTTTTATATGTATGTACGTCGATGTAGCTGTTTCAGCTTGCATCAGTGGCCGCAATAAGCTCTGATGGCAGCCATCAGCATTACAAACAGAGGAAAAAGAAAGTAAAAGTGCGTTGTATGGCAAGTGCAATTTATACAAACGTAAACAAACATATGTACATACATACACATATTATTTTTAAAGAGTTTTTACTAAATAAAAATGCATATATTGTCACATAAGCAAACGTTGCAAGTTGCTTTTCAAATGAAAACAGCAGAAAGGAACTTCAGCATATTCTTCAAACTCAACTGAGAGCGAAATTAGTGTTAAAAAGGAATTTTGATAATATATTTAAATATCTAATAGTAAAAATGCTTGAAAAATATTACGAAAATCTTAAGAATTTAGTTCGAAAGTTAAAAACGTATGAAAGATTATTTATAAATCCAAATAAAAATTAAAAAAAAAAATTATAAAAATAAAAATAAATATTTCGACTACTAAAGAAATTAATTTTTCAGAAAAAAACTTGCAGTAAAAGCTCTCTCTGTAAGGACTTAATTTAAGCTATATAGAAAAAAAAATCTATATTTTAGCTGTATGACGCATTTTTTGCTCCTCAAAGCAAGCACAGATCTTCGTTCGTTTTTAATACATTTTTTTAAATTAAAATATTTAAAAAAATTTTCTTTATATATTCAAAAATATTATTCAAAAATACAGATATTTTACAAAAATTTTCTTTGGCTGAGTGAGTGAAAATTATATTTGATTTGGGTTATTTCGAATTCGCATTTAACTATAGCACTTCTTCCTAAATGTAGGCAACTTTTTATGTGTACTGCTGCATTTTAAAATTTATATATAAGAAAGACACGCATTGTTGCCTACATCTAGGCTGGTAATTAGTGAGCGTGATATGAGCAGCAGGAAGAAAAAAAAGCTACAGGGATGTAAACAGAAGAAAAGTTACGAGGGTGGTTTGAAAAGTCTTCGACTTTTTGAATAAATGTTTTCTTCGACAAATAAGTATTTGATTTCTTAACAAAGTCATCTTTGAGCTCGCTACATTTAGTCCAGCACTTTTCCAATTTTTGTATGCTTTCTGAATATTTTTTTTTTAAACTCCAAAAAAAGAAAGGCGTTTGACTCGGTGATGACCTCTTCATTCCACCCGAATCTTTTACCGCTCAGCCATTTCTTTAGGTTTGGGCTTTTCTGAAATTTATTATCGTCATATTCATATGAAACGTTGCCTGCATTTAGGATGCGACGATCATGTTATACGTTCCAGGCCATTTTTTGTGAACCATACTTTTTTTGTGAGCCATACAAATTCTCATATTAAATTGACCGTTATCTTAGTTTTCCGTATTATCGCTAGAACTTCGATTGTGTATCGCTAGCGACTACTTTTCCTCATCGCCCAACCAGCTATGGATTCCATGTCTGTGGAACTTCTAACTTTTGAGACTACGATAGGTTCACCCAATTTTTGTATCTTCAAGTGATGTTACCAACTGCTCCAACAGAGCATGTGCCATTCACCAGAACAGATGAGAGTAGGAGAGCGCAATTTCTGTTGAATATAGCGGGTGGGTAGTGCGGTAGTACTTCGCAAGCTAGAATTTTTAAATAGTTTTTCGCTGAAAGCGCTACATGTAGACGAGTATTCTCATGAAGATGAATAATTTTTTCATCTCTGAACTAATATTGAGGGCATTTTTCCTACAGAGTTTCGCTTAATCTCATCAGTTGGGCTCGAAAGAGTTTTTTTTTAGTAATTATTTCGCTTTGATTAAGCTACTCGTAATATATCACTCCCAGCTGTACCTACAAATGAGGAATTTTTGGAAAATTTTCACCACTAATGCGAAATTGTTAATACGATATGATTTTGTTGTTTCTGAATGAGCAACCTAATTTTCAAGCCGGTTATGATCTGCGTATTCTAATGTAAGCCTCATCCATGCCATCTTATCAAAATGGCGGCAACTTATTTGTACACATTATACTTATCGATGTCTGTTTCCTACTTAAGAATACTTTTGTGCTGATTTTCCGAACGATTTCGTAGTCTTTATTAAGTTTATTTTAGAAAATGATTCGAAGAATAAAAATATTATTCGATATTGCGCCGAAATGTAGGCAACGTTTTACGGTTATAATAATGTTGTGCAAAAACATTGCCTACAATTAGGAGCAATTGGAAAGTTAGCAAAGTCACATACCTTTTTGAAATAAATTGAATTGGTTGCACTTGACGACTAAAGGTCTGTAATATGACAGGAAGAAACACTCTTGACTTTCTTCGTTCCTAAGACCTACAATTGAGATCCTCTTACTGTGATTGCGCGCATGCAGCTCAGAAAAAAAATTGCACAATAAAAATACCGATGTGAATTATTATTACAACCATTTAATGCCAACACCATTAACAATCAGCCATCCAGTCAGGGAAAATAAAAAAGCAGGTAAACTTGGATTAAACCAATTAACCTGAGGCACCTGCAACAAACAACAGCAGCAAAAGGAAGAACTCAAATTGAAGTTTGTCTGGGTTCGGCTCTACAATAACAGAAAATAAAGATGCAAAGTGGCATTACGAAGCTGTGCACCAAAACACAACACCATAATACAACTCATCATCATCAACAACAACGTACAACTCACACCATATGCAACAAGAACAGCAACAACAACGAAGTGCGAAGAGCAGCCGGCGCTGGCGTCTCAGTAGTTCAACAGTAGCACATCGATTTAATCATCAATTACATATGGTGAGTGATAATAATGTGGCACCAACAACAACAACAGCAAGAGAACAAAAAAAAAATTACAACTTAAATAACAACAGCAACAAAAACGCATGAAGAATGCTGCCAGCAAGCAAGTGGTGAAATAAATATGAATGCTGTGGCAAGGCAGTCAGTCAGCAATAAGTGCAATAAATGCAGCTGCGCTTTTGTTTATACCACTATATGGGTGTGTCTGTGTGTGTTTGGGGCAGCAACTGAATGAAATGAACTCAAATGAAATACGAGCATGAATGCGCATGCGTGAATGCGCGACGGAGCACAAGTGGAAAAGAAAAAAGGAGGAGAGTAATAATAAGAAGAAGATAGAGAAGGAGATTAAGCTGAGCAAGAGGCGGTAGAGACCAAAAAGCCGCTTGACGTCGGCTCGGCATTAAGTGGCGCTCAGTCAGGTGCTCCACGCACCAATGTACGACCGTCGATCGTCGAACGAGTAACAACAAAGCGCTTAATGCGCTTGCACAGACACATCCTCTACACCAGCATTTCAGTGCTCCGCTCCATGCCGCTTGCTTCGCTCTGCTGGTCTGCTGCCTGATTGCACAGCTTCGAACGAGCTCGCCCTGGTGTGCGGCACTTGGTGTTGAGAGGCACACATGCATAATTAACATAATGACACAGGTTGTTGCATTTACGTCTGTCTGTCTGTTTGTATGTACTCGTATGGATGTGTGTGCAACCGATCACATGTGGCAAATATGCGCGCTGCAATGCGACGTGCACTTATGCGTTGGGGAATTGCAATCGCTGCTTGAGAGCGCAGCGATGTGGATTGGAGTGCTGTGAGGCGCGCAGAGGCTGAAGCATACCAATGCGCAGGCGAATGAGAATGTGATTGCGAATATGACTCCGAGTTGAGCTTGCGGGCATTGGAATGTCGTACGCATGCGCGTGTGGCGCACACACTTCTGTTATGTAATGCGCATAAATAAGACGCGATACTGGCTCGCCGCCTTGCCTCCACTTTACATCTGCCTCTACTATATGCATGTTCTTCTTATGAAGATACCCTCCACGCTGGCGTAGTTGTAGTCTTATGTCGACTTCTCCCTGTTTTTTTGTAGTCTTAATTTCATTTGTTTCTCTGTTTGTTTGTTTGTCCGTTTGCCTCTGCTTGCTTTGGCAATGATTTCTGCCACTGCGTCAATAAAAGAGATAATTATCATAATTGATGGGACGCAATTGTCCATTTTAATGGCAGAATATCAGCAGCAATGCGAGCTCGAAGTGTAGATTTATGCGTAGGCAATTCTGGAGCTATTTGTTGTTGAATGAAGGTGTCTGTGTTTTGTTTTTTTATTTCTACATAAATATTAATGTGTTCAAATGCGTTGCAATTGCAAGTTGTTGTGGCAAGTAATTAGTCATATGCAATTCTTATCACCACACAACCGTTGAGTGGTACATGTGTAAACGATTTGTTATGTCAATTCGTAGCCCTGGTTGTGTGGCAGGCGGAGGTGGAAGCAAAGTGGTTCGAAAAGTCGAAAGAAGAAGTGTATGCGATCCAAAATCAATTAATTGATGAGGAAGTCGTGGAAAAGCTGTGATAAGAATTGCAGAGTTTCGCATGCATGAATCCTGCAAGGAAGTTGAGAGGAGAGCGCGCTAAAGGTGGAAGCCTTATATTTGCCACTGCCTGTTGCCGTTGAAAGAAAACTTTTGCGCAGATTTTTATCGAACTACTCGCTGGTTCTTTTAGCTTTACTTTAGAAAATGTGTACTTATTTCAATTCATATTACGCCAAAATGTAGGCAACGTTTTACTGGTATGACAATGATATATGTATCACACCTACCATCACCAGCATGCGGAAATTTAAACAAGTCACACATCTATTGGTATCTTTTTAATTTTTTTTTAATAATTTATATATTTGTTATTTTAATGTCAAAAAAAATACTCGTATTAGTAAAACTGCAAAGATTCACTGATTTCACTGCTGCATATGGACACCATACTTATTTATCCACTTACTTTTATGCATAAGAAATAATTAAAAAGAGTTGCAAAAAAAGATTCGAATTTGGTTTTAAATCTACTGTTTATACCATAAAACCATTTAAACAATTTATGCTCGTGTGATTATGATTGCATGCCACAAGCGAAGTTAAGTTAAGGTTATGTGCACTTACATGTATGAATGAATGAAAAATTGCTTTGCGAAGCAATTAAATTTAAGGTTATAACAAGGAAAGAAATGCAAAAAATATTTGCGTGTTAATTACTTATGTATTTTATTGTAAATTTTTTATTTACCTTTATCCCATAACTAAATTTTTACACAAAAAAATATGCATAGAATAATAAAAAAAAAAAAATTATAAATAAAATAAAATAAAAAATACAAAAAAAAAATTTACTAAAATTAAATTATATTAAAAAGAAAAAAAGAAGATAAACTAAAAAATATATAAAAATAAAATATATAATAAAAAAAAATTAATAAAAAAAAATCAAATAAAAAAAAATAAAAAATAAAAAATAAAAAAATTTAAAATTAATAAATAAAATAAAACATAATAAATTTAAAGAAAAAAATAAATAAAATTAAATTAAATAAATAAAATAATATAATATAATATAAAATAAAATAAAACAAAATAATATGAAACCAAATGAAATGAAATTGAAAAGACAAAACAAAACAAAATAAAATAAAATTAAATAATTTAAAATAAAATAATTTAAAATAAAATAAAATAAAATTAAAATAAAAATAAAAATATATAAAAAATTAATAATAAAAAAATTAAAAAAAAGTAAAAAATATAAAAAAAGAAAATAAAAAAGAAAATATAAAATAAAACAAAATAAAGTAAAATAGAAAAATAAAATAAAATAAAATAAAATAAAATAATATAATAGAAAATAAAAAATAAAATATAATAAAACAAATTAATACGAAACAATATGAAATGAAATTGAAAATGTAAAATAAAATAAAATAAAATAAAATAAAATGTAATGAAATGAAATGAAATGAAATAAAATGAAATAAAATAAAATAAACTACAAATAAAATAAATAAAATAAAAATAAAATAAAATATAATGAAAAAAAAATTGAAAAATATTATAAATAGATTACAAGGGATTAACAAAAATAATATAAAATAAAATAAAGAAATTAAATTATAATTACTATAACACTTTTACCAGCCTACCGTGGCACTTGAAAATTTCGCTTTCAATTAAATGTTACAACAGCAATGCAGTCAAAGGGTTACCCTTTGCACCACATCCACATTATAACTCATCAGTGAAGAGGACGAGGTGTAGGTATTTTACATTCAGACATTTTTGTTCACAATTTGTCTACATTAAGCTTTTGAATTAAAAGCGAAATTCGGCTTTGACTGACCCGTCAGCCAGCTGCCGCGAAATTCTTGCCACTTCGTAGGCCTTCCTTTGCTTCTTTCACGAACGTGCTGCACAACAGCAACGACCAGTGGCTTCACACTCTGCAATGCCGTATTTAATGCAATGTATTTGTTGTTTTTGTTGTTTTTTCTTGTTTTTGTTGCTTTGTTTATTTATTATTTCACATTTATTTATTTATTTACATTCGTTTAAATTTGGTTTGTTGCTGTTTTTGTTGTATTTTCATTTTCAACGTGTCTGACTACGTTTTACGCTCTAAATACGCCAAAGACAATTAACAAAAAGTTGATATGACGCGACGCCGGTCGACGAGACGCTTTTAGAGACGTTATGAATGCATGTGGAGTGCAGAAGAGAGGGAGATTCTTTACACACACAACATAACACGATACACGGAGTAGTTAGCCGGTAACAGCTTAATGTTGGTCAGTTGATTGTTGTTGGTCTGTTGGTCGATGGCCGCCCCTACTTTACACCGGCGTGCGCTAGCAGGGCAATAAGTACTTTTGCTGTAATATTGCGACGGGTTTTCTGCTAGCAAACTTACTTTCCTGCCGCGACCCGTCTAGCTGTTTGCAACCCCTTTGGAAGGCAGGCTTGCGCACACTTATTCACTTCCTTCTTACTCTTTCACTCACTCTCCATACGGCAGACCAGATGACGGCCTTGCAGTTTAAAACAATCGACGAGATCACCTCACTCGCTCATTCACTTAGCCCTTCTTTGGCTTTTCACATCGCTTTTTCATCGCTTTTTGCCATTTTATAGTGGCTTAAAATTTGTTGGCCTAAAATAGGTGAAAAGTTGATGAGAAAAAACAAAAAAACAAGCAGCCGAAAAATACAAGCAACAAAACAATCGAATAAGGAAATCAAAGATTTGCGTGGCTGAAGCGTGCAAGGTGAGTAGTGATGGGGACGAGGTAACGATAGTAGGATTTGCTTATATATTTTGGGTAATAAGCTCAGCATTGCGTGTCGTATATGCTTGTTTTTGTTGTTGTTGTTGCATTTATTACCACTTCAGTCGTACTTCCTTTGACAAACACAAACACACACGCAGTAATAATAAATTTATATCATTTTGTTATTGCTGTTGTTGTTGTTGACGTTGCATGTCGCGTCATCGTAGTCTCGGCTTGGCCGAAACCACAGCCTTCTGTACAACGTACACACACACACACTAACTAATTAACTCACTCATGCAACACATCAAATCGAGGCTACTTAAAACGAGACCCCGTTGCTAGTGTGTGTGTGTGTGTGCCTTCCTGTTCATTCGTCGTCTTCCTTTTCTACCAATGACATGCCCGAAAAGCCAAAAAAGAAGAGCAAAACTTAAAACACCTATTTTTTGTCGCTCCTTTCTGTCCTGCCTTTGCTTGAGTCTACTATTTTTTTTTCAATTTATTTTTTTGGTTTTTTGGTTTTATGTTCTCGAAACTTACACAGAATTAACACAAATTAATTCCAAATTGCAATTAACCGTCCAGACATACTTATAAATATGTACATACATACTTACAAACTGCATACATACATAGCTGCATTATAAATATTTAGTATGATTCGACTTTGCTGTAGTTAAATATGCAATTGATATGGGTGACTGAAGGGTCTGGTGCGCAAATGAAAGTTTGGCGCAAAATTAATTAATCTAAAGAAGAAGAAGAAAAAGAAAAATTGTGCGGATTACATTAAAAGGTGGTTAAATTGAAGAATGTAAGTACCAGAAAGAGAAGAAGAAGGATAGACCCACCGAAACTTATACCGATCGTAACAGAATGACGAGCTGAGGTGATTTAGCCATGTCCGTCTGCCCGTCTATCCGTCTGCCTGTTTCAACGCCGACTAGTCCCTCATTTTTTTGAGAGATTTCAAACAAACTTGGTAGGAAGAAGGAACTTATACGTTTAAACGATCATTTGTCGACACGGTACAGATCGGACCACTGGAGCACAAGTACGACCGATTTTTTCAGATTTGAAAATTTGACTCATAAATACGTCAAAAAGGCGCCTAAAAACGTGAAATTTGGTACACTTTACATACGTAAAGAACTAAAGGGTGATCCAAGTATTAGTATTTTTTCCAATAGCCTTTATTGACAGATCACTCGTGACTCGTGTCAAGCTGTCGTGTTACTTTTGTTCAGTATTGTTTGGCACTTCATTATGGAAAAACTTATGCCTACACAACGTTTACAAATCATTCAACTTTATTATGAAAATTCAAGTCCTTTAGAGAATGTGTTTCACGTTCTTCGCTCAACTTATGGTCAACATAATCGGCCTACTGAGCGTACTATTGGCAACACCATCCTCCTGCTTGAGACCCAGCATTCATTATTCGATAATATTCGACCGAACAGAGCACGTCCAGTATGCAGTAAAGGTAAAGTAAATATAGCGACCGTAGCTGAGAGTGTACACGAAGACCGTGGAGAGTCGATTCGACGCCTTTCGTACCAACTTGGACTGACGTATGGAACGACTTGGCGGCCTTCCATTCAGCTTGTGCGGCCTTCCCAAGCGACATCGCTTCACTCTCTAGACTCTTGAAAAGTTCCAAGAAGATCCGACGTTTTCGAGCCAAATTTTGTTCAGCGATGAGGCCCATTTCTGGTTCAATGGGTATATAAACAAACAAAATTGCCGCATTTGGAACGAAGAACAACGTGAAGAGATTCAAGACCTGCCATTTCATCCAGAGAAAACAACGTTTTTGTGTGGTTTGTGGGCCGGTGGAATCATCGGTCCATATTTCTTCAAAAATGGTACCGGTGAGAACGTAACCGTCAATGGCGACCGTTATCGTGCCATAATAGCCGACTATTTGGTGTCTGAAATTTAAGCTCGTGATCTCCGCGACATGTGGTTTCAAAAAGACGGCGCCATTTCCCACTCATCGCATCAGTCAATGGATTTATTGAGAGAACACTTCGGTGAGCAGAAAATTTCACGTTTTGGGTCGGAGGCCGGCCGATTGGCCACCAAGATCGTGTAATATCACACTATCAGGATTATTCCTGTGGGGATATGTGAAGTTTCAAGTCTATGCAGACAATCCCGCTTCGATTCAAACCTTGGAGCAAAATATAACGCTAAGTCATTCGTTAGTTACCAGTCGAAATACTCGAAGGAGTTATCGAAAATTGGACTTAACGGATGGACTAACTGAGACGTAGTCGCGCCAACATTTGAAAGAGATAATCTTCAAAAAAGAAATGCCAAAGAATGTTCTTTCGAATGATTATAAAAATTCCCCATTGATATATGACTTTTCTGTATTTTTTTCTTTAAAAAAGTGGGAAACCTCGAAATAGATCACCCTTTATAAATTCAATACCACTACACCTCTTCCAGAATACTTTTCTTAATTTCCACTTAGCATCATTCTAAATGTAGGCAATATCTTACTAAATATATCAACGCGGCTAAATGTGAAATGCTGCCTACATTCAGGCGCAATACATAATTTTTAGCTAGGACACATACCTAATTATTCATTGACTGTGGGATTTTTTGCTTACTGATTATAGATGCTTAGATTTTTTGTTTTTTAAATATTGAGTTTCGGTCATCTCACAATTTTTTTACCATTTCATACATACTTAAATTACAAGCAAGCATATGTATGTGAGGTGGTTAAAGAAACAGCTGCAGATATCAATTGAGACAAGTGTAAAATAAAAAAACAATGTACAACAATAAGAAACCAACAACACTAAGTACATGAAAACAAACTAAATCGAAAAATTTTGCAAAAGCAGCAAAACATAACGGAAATGCGTACAAGCCAAAATTCATCAGTATTTACATACATATTTATGTACAAGTACGTCAAGGTAAAAGGGGTCAAACAATTTTCGGCAACTGGCCGCCGACGAGCATCTGTGCGATGAGAGTCAACAGACATATGGTGAATTCGACTTTGAATTGGGACCACAGCCTGCTTTTACGCAACAGAAATTTGGCCAAAGACCAAGCGATACATACGTACCCCCTGAGAGCTTTAATATCCGGCTATAAAAGAATTCGTACGCACCGGATTGCCGCTGGAAAAACCAACAGAAGACTTCTGCTTAACCCTGAGTTAAGGCTGTTTTGTGGTTAAGGTAAGGTATGTGAGAAGTAGTTGAAGAAGAAAAATACAAGAAAGAGCAGCGGTAATAAAAGCAAAAATTGTCAAAAATTATTTGTAAGCCAAATAAATAAAGTACTAAAAAGCATGAGTAACAACACGATGACAACACACACACACACACAGCCATACTGATATTAATTTAACCCCTTTTTGTGGCAAGCGCAGAGTCAGAGCCAGCCAGCCGGTGGCAGTAGCAGGCTGCCGAAATGCAAATTGAGTGGTTGCAGCAATTCGTCGGGCAAGGAAGTGTGAGGAGACGAGCACGAGGTAGAGTACTACAGACTAGACGGGCGATAGATTGCCAAAAATTTCGAGAAATGCGAGGCGCATGGAAACAATAAAGAATTGTAGACTGACGGCGGGACAGAGGGGTAGGGAATGGAGACGACCGCAGTTATGAAATCGAAATCGGCAGGAAGCCCAATAAAAGTGTAGACGAGCGGAGAATGCGACAAAAACATTGTAAGCAACAACAACAACAACAACAAGCACTCGAAAAGTATATACGACAAGCAACAACAATTAGAGCGGTGGTGATACATGAACGATGCAGCAAAAATGCAAACGAAACGACAATAAAAAAGGAAAAAAATGTGCAAATCACCAAAAATTTGCGGCTCAATTTTGTTTTTTTCGTGACCAAACCTTGTACGAGCTGTGAGAAGCTAAAGAAGTTGAAGTGGTCGAGCGAGCGCATGTGAAGCGGAGTTAAAATCGAGGGCCGATGACGCGACAGAATGAGGACAAAGTGCAAGTAGCGTCGTCGACGACAATGACAACGTGCTTGTAGCGCATTAGCTGGCAAACAACAACAACAACTATGCTAAGCGCATTAACGTTTTGAGTACTGCCAAAAAAAAAAAATAACTAAAAATTTTACAAAAACAATTGCAAAGGCTGAATGAGAATAGAGGGAAGATATAAACATACATATAAGTTATTATGTAATTTTTATGTACGCACATATGTATGTATGTATATTTAGATTTTACCTTACTGTGTGGCAACCCCGAAAAATTGCGATGCCAGAATATAAATTTGATATAATATAAATTTGATTTGATGAATAAAATTGAAATATATCAAATATATTAAACATAAAAAAATATAATAAAAATATAATACCAAATACAGAAAAAAAAAAAACAAATATAATATGAAACCAAATAGAATTAAATAAAATGAAATAAAGTAAATAAATTGAAACAATATAAATAAAATAAAATAAATAAGATAATAAAATGAATTAAAATATTATAAATAAAATTAAGATAAAATAAAATAAATTAACATAAAAAAAAATAATTTAAAAAACTTGGTGTGTCGTCACATCAATGTTATGTGCCACTTGCAGGTGGCTAAAAAACTCCCTCGCTTTTTCGCTCGTAGAACATGTTCTACGAAATCCGTTACGGTTTTCCATTTTTCTTTGCTGTGCAGCATGACTGAAATAATATTATCTGCGCTTAGTGGTCCAACTGTGTTTTCGAGTCTAATTCGATAAGCATGCCAGTGAGTGCATTTGAAGAATGTACGTTCGGCATTAGCTTCGTTGGCGGTGCTATAGAACCATGACGGATCTTCGGCTTTCCCAATTGTATGTAGATATTTTCGGAAGTATCCGTGGCCGGAGAGCATCTGGATAATATAGTAATTAACCTCCTCGAATGTTCTACATGTCCATACTCTGACATTTGTTTTAAACCTTTCCGTCCATCGAATCCGATTTTCCATTTCGCAATGGTTTTGCCACTGGTTGAGGATATGCTGTTTTATATATCTTCTCTAGGTCAGTTGATAGCACTTCCTTGGCTCCTCATTTTTCCTAGTGTCTAGTTAAATAACTAGATAAATTAAAAAGAAAATAAAAACAAAAACATAAAAAAATATATAAAAATTAATATAAAAAAAATTAAAAAAATCAAAAAAAAAATAAATTAAGAAAAAATAAAAATAAAAAAATAAATAGAATAAAATACAAAATAAAAATTAAAAAAAATAAAAAAATAAAAAATTAAATTAAAAAAAATAAAAAATAAAATAAAAAAAAATTAAAAAAATAAATTAAAAAAAAACTAATATTAAAAAAATTAAAATAAATTAAAATAACATAAAATAAAATAAAATAAAAAAAATTAAATTAAAAAAATTTAAATATAATAAAATAAAATATCATAAAATAAAACAAAATAATATTAAAAAAATAAAATAAAATAAATGATATTAAAAAAAAATATAAAATAATAGAAAAAAAATTAAAAAAAAAAATCAAAAAACAAAATATGCAAAGAATTAATATGAAATAAAATTAAAAAAATCAAAAAAAAAATTAAAAAAAATTAAAAAAAAAAAAAATTAAAAAAAAAATTAAGTAAAATATAAAAATAAATTAAAATATATAAAGTTAATTGAAATTAAAAAATATAAAATAAAATAACATAAAATAAACAAAAATAAAATAAAACAAAAGAAAGATGAAATGAATGAAATAAAAATAAAAATAGATTAAAATAAATTAATAAAAAATAAAAGAAAATAAATTAAAATATAAATAAAAAATTGCCCTGCCATTCAATACCTTGGGACTTGTGAGATTCTTATCACATATTCGTATAATATGTAAATATTCAGTTACTTGGTCGAACTTTAGCACTTTTATTGGGTTAATTTTTAATTCGTAATCGCTTAGGTAACAGTAGCAGCGCCTTGAGGGTTTTGCTTATTTTTTTCGACTTATTGTTTTTTGTTTTTTGTTTTTATTTTTTTTTTTTGTTTTACAATTCCTAAATTCTGCCATTCATTTGTAGTAGGCGCTTTTCATTCATTCAAAATATTTTTATTTCGTCGCTTTAGCCGTTGAATAATAACACTATCGCGCACGGGAAATGCTTGAAAAAATAAGAAGAAAAAATTATGCTGGAGAAAAATAAAATTAACAGAAAATTTGTTGTTGGCATTTCGAAAATTTTAGCATCAACGGACGTGCCACCATGCTTTGCGACGGACGTTGTCGCCGTTAGCATTGCGCGGCTCCAGGTATAATTTTTTTTTTTTTTGAATTTTGCTGTTGACATTCTGTTTGTCGTTAACGTTGTTGTATGTATGTTGCCGCTGGTTGGTTTCATTGATTTGCGATATACGATTGGAAATCGCTTGCATTGTTCCTAATTCTTTTTTTGTATTTTGTAATTTTTTATTTGAATTATTTTTTTTTAATAGTTTCCTTGTTGGCGTGTGGTTTATATATGCGTATTTAAAGTTGCTACATTTGTTGTTGTTGTCGGTTTCGCTGTTATATTATAGTCGTGTGAAACTAGGTCATCACCGCACATGCAAAAAATTTGGTTATTCGTTCATACATATGTACATATGATATTGAGTTTGGGAGTTTTATGCAGGGAAATTTAGTAGAATATTTTTTTTTTGATTTCTACCAATTACAAAGAAGAAGACAATTTTTTTTGGTAATTTTCGAAGATGCGTGATCTACATGCATTACTGAAACTGTCATATTTGTTATTGTTTTTTGAACAGTTGGCAACTCTGGCTCAGAGTTGTTTTTAAATAATAGCATTTCATATTTATATATTAAATACTTTCGAAAAATAGTTTAGCCATGATTTGAATTTTTTTTCTGAGATTTTTTCTGAATTTTTTTTTATAATATTAAAAAGCAGGAACTCTAATTTATGTGAAATTTAAGTTTTAGAACAAGTAAATATATATTTTTCCTCGTAATGTATTTTGTTTTTGCTTATTCTGCCTATTTAAATTTTTTTTTTCAAATTTAAAACTATATGGCAACCTTCTGAAAATATATTTTTGAACGAAATCGGCAAAAAATTAAAACTCAATTGGAAAATACTGGTAAGTCGTGCCAGAAATAAGCATTTCACAAGAATTTTCCAACAACAACAAAGGAAAAGACAACAACTAGGTACTTATCTCATCAAACAGCTACTTTGTGGCAGATGGGAAGCTCATTTCTTCTACAAAAACACATCTCATTGCGTTGCTCTCCGCATTTATCACGCTGATTGGCTGCAATTGCCGTTATTTGTAAATATGTGTGTACATACACATAATACATATTTCATGCCTCATGTATTTTATGCTTGCAACATATGTGGCATTTTTGAATGCGTAACATTTTTCTTTAATATTGCCACAATACGCCTGTCATTTTTCCACTGTCAACATATCCTTTTGGGCTGATACATCCGTTGCTTACGTCGGCAGCGAGAACTGTGTGTGTGTGGGTGTGTGTGGCAAGTGTAGGCACAATTTATATTTTGCAATTTTTCGCTGCCACTTTTTTTTTGCTACTAACATGCATGCTGTATGTATGTTGCAAGTGATTGTACTTGCCACTACCATCATCACCATCATCCCCACCGCCTAACGCCTGTTGCTCTTGGCCACAATTTGCATGTTGCCTCTATTGTTGTTCGCAAATGCTGACAACGCGACGACCTTTCACTATCTTGAAGTACTTCTGCTGTACCTCCTTTGTACGCTGCATGTTGTTTTTTTTTCATTCATTCTTTCTTTCGTCACATACTCACGCACTTTGTCGGCTTGCCGTTTTTGCATATCGTGCAACTAATCTTTGTTGCATGAATGTACCCATCTACGAGTATATGAATACTATGCTCATGTACTCCCTACCCTTTCATTATTTCCTACGTTGTTTCTTTGTATTTGTGTGTGCGTAGTTGCCTTAAACACACACGTAGAGAATCCTTGAAATATCCTTTTCGCTACTTTAGTTTATTTCATGCCATTTTTTTAATGCTTACTCAGTAGTTTTTATCCACCCCCTTACCTCCCATCATCAACGCCGCTATTGCCTTTCTGCCCTTCTTTTATGTATCCAATTTTTCTAATGTCTTTTGTTTTGTTTAAGTAGAAAAAGTTGCGTGCCGTGCGGAAGCAAAGCTCTGAAATGTTCACAAAGAGATTGCTGAATGGTATAATTTAAATTGGAAACATACACCAATCGGTATATATAAAAATAGAAATAGAATAAATAAAATAAAAACATAATAATAAAATAGAATAAAATGAAATTAAAAAAAATTAAAAAACCAAAATAAAAATATATAAAAAAAATAAATAAAAAATAAAAAATTATAAATAAAAATTAAAATATTATAAAATAGAATAAAGTAAAACAAAATAATATAATATAATAATAAAAGAAAAAAATTAAATTAAAAAATAAAAATAAAATAAAAAATAAAAAAAAATAAAAAATTAAAATAAAAATAAAAAAATAAAAGAATTAATTAAAAGAATTATTAACTATATACAAAAAAAAAAAAAATAAAAATAAAACAAACTAAAATAAAATAAAAAGAAATATAAAAAATAAAATAAAATATAACAAAATAAAACAAAATAAAAAAATAAAATAAAATAAAATATATATAAAAAAAATAAAATTAAAAAAATATAAAATATA
This sequence comes from Neoceratitis asiatica, assembly GCA_030068015.2. Lineage (NCBI taxonomy): Eukaryota > Metazoa > Arthropoda > Insecta > Diptera > Tephritidae > Neoceratitis > Neoceratitis asiatica. Next base: position 10,812,499 of record CM061525.1, on the reverse strand, counting down.
AAAAAAATTCTAAAAAAATTGAATGAAATAAAATAAAGTAAAATAAAATGAATTGAAACAAAATAAAATGAAATGAAAAAAAGTAATATAAAATAAAATAAAAGAAAATAAAATAAAATAATATAATATAAAATATATTAAAATAAAATAGAATAAAATAAAATAAAATAAAATAAAATAAAATTTAAAAAATATAAAATAAAAATAAATTAAAATAAAATAAAACAAAAAAAATAAAATAAAATAAAATAAAATAAAATTACACAAATAAAAAATTCATATATAATTAAATTAAACAAAATAATTAATTAAAAAATCGCGTATACAAAGTATTACGTTCCGATTTTTGTGTTCAAAAATGTTTTCATTAAAGAAACTGTAAAAATATACATCATTCAAAGTATTATCCGTTGGAGGCGTCTACCTTTTCCCATCTCTCCGGTTATTTTCGAATTATATTTCGAAAAAATTAGTCCTCTCTGTCCTCGATCCAAACATTAAGTCATTATTCGATTTCTTCAAAACTCTTGAGTTGGTGGGGGGTAATTGTTTTGCATCAGTTGAAAAAGCCAGTAGGCGGAAGTAGTAAGATCTGGAGAATACGGCGGGTGAGGTACGAGGTCTTACTTTCAGCGTTTCCAGGCAGTTTTTAACCGTTATAGTCAAGTGAGGCGAGCGTTGTAATGTTGCAAAATCCCTTTGTCAAGCTTTGCGGTCGTTTCTGGCTGTTTTCGGCGCAATGTTCAACTCCAATGCATTATTTGTAGTCAATAACGATTTCAGTTTACGTTTGGCACGGCTATTGGTCCAGTAAAGCATCCAATTCCTTATCTTCATCACTACTTTGAAGCAACGAAATCAATATATGAATGATTTACCGGTCGGAGCAGTTATACCATAACCTACCGCAAAAATTCGATGGGTTTCAGGTGCACTTTTCTTCCAATTAAAATGGAAAATCAAAATTTTCTGCAAAGAGAAAATTTAAAGACAGGATCTCTGGAGATCTCTGGAAAAATTTTAGATTCACACCGCCGTTGAGAGCAAACATATAAAGGAACTGACAGTGTTTACTCAACTGTTTTGAAAAATTTCGAAAACGTTCCACTCTCGCATCTTTACCATATTCGTATAAGATGAAAATAAGCGAACCTCATGGCTTACAACCCAACGAGTATCGACACCAGAGCTCAACATAAACTCTCAATCGGACTTCGGAGTAATGAGGCGTGAGTGAGAGAACGTTGTTACTCACTTTTTGCGTTGATTTCAGCTTCACTCACATTCGCTGTCTTCATAAGTGTACATTTATCTTCTATTACACGGCCATTTCGGGCTTGGTGCTCGGAACTTCGTGCCCGAACTAATGGGAACTCCAATAAATTAGTAATAATCTATATTTTCCTTCATTTCAAGTAGTGCTCAGTCCTAAATCTGCTTATAATCGAGGCATATTGAAATGAGAACTCACTTTAAGCTGCTCTTTCTGGATATATCTACGTCATTTTCCCTTACTTCTAACTCAAATATTTACCGACATTATTCTCTTCTACGGAAGGAAGTAAGCAGCATGTTGTAAACTTCATACGCTTCCTTGGTATCTGCTCCGCGCTAACTCCTTAACAGTCTATTTCTAACAAGATCTATATCTCTATAACCGTCTCTGCTCTCTATCTTCATTTTTATCTCAAACTCTTGCCTTTATCTATACACTTATATCTTCCTCGCCATCCCAATATCCCTTTCTCAAGAGCTCTGTTTTGAACTTTTATCTGAGACTTTCCTGCCGCATGAATTATATATGCGATTCTATCGCGGTTCTCTGCCGCAAAAATGCCCAACCCTGCCAGTGTAGCGCCACCTCTATATACAATTAGACACACATACATATATACATTTTTTGTATACATAACATATTATGAAACAAGCAAAAAACTACTTGCAACAGAAGCAAATCACTTTGAGCAGACGCAAAGGATCAAAGTAATTTTTCGAGTCCTTTTCCTTCTTTTTTGTTTTTGGTTTCTTTTTCTTTCTTCCTCTTCTCATTACACAAAGCGTGTAAGTGTGTAAACTACTTACAAGCTCAAGCACAGCGCGCATTTGTAGAGTTGATGTGAGCATGGACGAGTAAGTGTGTTTGAATGTTGATGTGCGTGCATGTGTGTGTGTGCGTTATGTTTAGCTGCGTGCTTATGCGTTATAAACGCGTTCATTCATACTGACTTTTCTTCAAATATACTTTTCGAGTCTCTGTTGTTGTTGTTGTTGTTGCTGCACTCGCTTGCTCTTAGCGTGTATGACTGACTGACGCGCTGAATGTTGACTTACATACTATGTGTGTATGTGTGTATGCATGTATGCATGTGCGTTGTTGGCTTGCTTGTTGCCGTGCGCTTTGTAAATGCCGCTTCGAGTGTACTTGGGCAAATATATATATATATAAATTCGAAAGGAGTTAGGTAGTTTCAGCTTGTAACAACAACAACAGCAAAAACAACAACAACAGCAACAACAACAAGAACGCCTACTACACGCCAAGTAACTGTTTGCGTTCAGTGTGTGTGTGTGTACTCCGCCTTTTCGGCATGCCCAGCCGCGGTATCCGGTGTCGCCAAAGAAACTCGCTTTACTAAATGCATATAGCCTACCTTTAGGCGACTTAATGTGCGATTATAATTTTTAATTTGCATTTGCAGCGCTCGCTGGATGTGTGTGTGTGCCTATGTGTGTGGAAAAGCAAATAGTCTGTACGCAAATGACAAATACTCTTAGGCGCAGCGATGGCCCAACGCGGACGGACAGATGCACTAAAGCAAAAGCCAAAGCCTCCACAAACAAGCCTTTGACATAAAAGCAAAGCGAAAGCGCGCGCGACGTAGGCGACAAGGAACATTCCACTCGTTGTTGCATTGCTCCATGCGCTACTAATTAAAAATAAATCAATCTCAATGATGTTTACAAATTTTCATAATTTTTTCCACCTTAACGCCACAAAGCAAAGCACAAGCTTTGAGTGAGCTCGCAAAGCGAGCCAGGGTGGAGACTATATAGCTAGCTGCTAGTGAGCTAAGCGGTTGCTTTGACAAAAAGGCCATAAAAAACGGCTTTCGATGCGATAGTAAGTGCAAAAACAATTAATGTTGCAGGTTAGTTGAGCGAGTGATGGGAGAGAGAGAGAGAGAGAGGGAGAGTGTATAAAAAGAGAATGCAAGACCCTTTTGATCCACATAATTTCCACATCTCCAACCATTTTTATCGATGCTTTGACATAAAAAGCGTGCGTAGCGACAGTTAAGAGGCAGAAAGTCGAAGGGACGGAACCGACAAAGCACTTAAGCGTGTTATTGGATTTTTTTTTGCAAAAAAAAGTTATAGAAAAATTCAGCAAAGCAAAAAAAAAAAAAAAAGAATAGAAAATTGGAAAATAAATCGAAACTGCAGGCAGTAGGCCTTGTATGTGTGTGTGAATGTGTGTATGTGCGCGCCTTCATCGACGCAGCAATGTTGCGTGCTCAAGTATGTTGCTGCTACCACCGCTGCCAGCGCTGCGCCTTCAAAGTGCAACAAAAGTCAAGAGACGCACAGCATGTACATACATCCATACATATGTAAGCAGGAGAAAGCTAAGCAGCGGGTAAGCGGCTCATCAGGGGGTTAAGGTGGTAGCAGCAACTTGCTTACGTTTTTTTTAAGCTTTTCTATGCAATAAATTTTCATTTTAAGCAAAAGCAAGTGAGCGCTTGTGTATATGCGTGTGCGAGTGACAGGAAAATCAACATAAACGTTTAAGAAGCTTCAAAGTAGATCAGAATAGCAGCAAAGCTGCGTGCAATGTGCCGTTCCTTAAATTAATTTGGATTCTTTTAGCATGGAAAAATGAAAAAATTAGAAATTTCGATTGATCTTGAATATTTGATATAGGAAAAGTCTTTCTGGATGCAGTCTTTGAGTTTTAGATTTACTTTAATTTTGCTTAACCTCTTACAGAGTCTCAGAAATTGTACGAGAACCTCAGTCAAAATAAACAAAATTCTTGTAATAAGCTGAGAAGAGAGTGGCGCTGAAGTGGCTCTTTATTATTATTATTTTTTTTTGCTGATTTCTGAGAAGATGAAAACGGTTGATTTTTTGTCTAGCTCTTTTTCTCTCCGACTCACTTCCTTTTTCTTTCCCTTCTTTTCTTCGTTCGCTGTAATCGTCGCCAGCGACGTTATGAGTTTCTGCCGATCTAGTCTGAAGTGTGGCTTTACAGCTTCGTCCCGGTGCTTTCGATCTTTTCGCTAGTGCTGACGCCTCAATTTCGTATTTTAACCTTAATTCCTACCTCGATTGGGTTTATGAATTTCGGATCAATGAAAATGAAGCTCATGTGTTACGTATAGTATATCCTGCCTTCTAACACTTTACCGTAGCCCTAGCTGAACTCTCCTACTCTTTCTTCGTCCAGTTGGACATGCAGCTAAGCCTCCGCCTTGTATAACGCTTTGATCTTCAACTTTATAAAAATGAAATTTTGCTCTAGGTATCAGCTTTGTAGCCGAACAATCACCTTCCCATCACTCGGAGAGCGTAATAAGGGCACCTTTTCCATCGTTTTTACGCTTTCAACACAATTGAAGGTCACTTTGTGGCGCTTTAGCATTGTGGCGTTGTTAATCTGAAATTTGATTTAATTTGTTTTTTCGTTAGGGAAAAATTTCTGGGGAGAAAAATTTTAAGCTTCGAACTTCGGGTAGTTCCTTGCTTATTTTAAGGAGAAGGGATATACACTTCTTCGAAAATGTAGACACTATTCTTTGACTAGTCTCAAATTAGCTACCATTTAACTGCAAAGAGAATTCTAAATTCATTAATTTACTTTTTAAGTCTGTAATTCTCACTCGGCTTATAAATAAAATTTTATATATAAAAGCCATCAAAGGGACATCGAATGTAAAAATCCTACTTTTTTTTAAAACAAAATATATTTTTTCGCAAAAAATTTTGTATTTTTAAAAATCATTTTTTTTAATTCTCTAACTAATAAAATGCGAAATTTTTTTAAATAAAATTTCAAAATTTTAATCATAAAAAAAAAAAAAATATCAACTGCGGACACATGTAAGCATGAATTAAGCTCAGATTACAGCAACAAAAGTGCAGACAACCGAGAAACAAACAAAAACCAGAAAAAGAACAACAACAACAAATTCAAAAATTGATACGACACTGTGTCGCCGCTGTACTGCGGGTATATGTATATAGTAGATGTCGCAAGGCTTACGAAAAAATTTGATATGACGAAAAATGAGTAGGCCAAAAACCAAAAAAGAACACAAAAATTCAAAATAAAAAGTAAAAAATTAAAAATTTGAAAAATAAAAATAAGCGTTAACAAGCAAAGAATTCTACACCGAAAACGCACCGAAAATACAACACTTAAAATGTCAAAATTAACGGAAACACACAAAAACAAATAACAGCAATAACAACAACAACAGCAAGAGACATGGTGCGACACCGAAGAAAGGTAATGCAACTGAATTTGAGTACTAAAGTGTAGTGTACCGTTGTACACTCAAACGTACACATGCACTCATGCATACATGCACATACGGGTGGCTCTGTCTGCATTTCAGCATGTTTTGCCTAAATTTTGTTCGTTCGGCCGCATGCGTTTCGCCATTGCGTTGCAATTTGTCGCTGTCACCGCCATTGACAATGAACAACAACAACAACAACAACGAGTAGTGTATGTTTTTTAAACAACAACAACAACCATCAAACTGTATGTCATAGTAACTGTCTGTCCATGGCACTTGCGTTATCGCCAATGCGTTCTAATATTTCATAAATTCATCGAATTCGTTTTGCTGTCAGAAACATTGCACGCAAACAAGCAACAACAAAAACACAAGCAATAAACAATTTTGGATTTTTTTTTCTCCATTTATTTCATATTTGCAATGTTGGAACACATTGAGAGTTGTGACTACTGAAGAAGCAACAAGGTGGCCATATGAAATTACGTGCTTATACTCGTATGTATGTATGCATGCATGTATGTATGTGTGTTGTGTATAACCATTTTGATGTCTTCATTGGTTTTGTTTTGTGTTTATATGAACACAGTTTCATTGAAAAATAGTCGGCGGTTAGTTTTAAGGGTTTTGCAAGCGCCTGGTAGGAAATTTAGAAGACAAAAAAAAACTTAGATGGAACCAATGATTTATTTGCATTTTTTACTTTTTTTTTTTTCGGAAAAGAAATTTGAGCAGCTTTTTCTAAGCCTTTTGCGCTTTTTTAAAGCGATTTTGAAGATTTTTCCAGAAATCGAGGCTCTTGATTTTATTTTCAAGTCGGTAGTATCATGTACTCATAATTTATTAGACTCGTTCAGCTAACGGTTGTATGTAACGGCATAAAATAATGCATGATGACTCAAGTAGGGATTGAGATCTTTTGATGAAACTTTCACCACACATTCCTTACATCACAAGTGTAGAGGCTATTGCAAATGGGTGAAATCGGACCAAGTTCACGCTCATCTTCAGTATAATGGTAACTTTAGAAAGTAAGAAAGTCGCGATTACATTAAATGGAAAACTATGAGGGGTGGAAAAAATTTCGGGTAGTTGTGGCATTACGCACTTTTTGCTCAAGTAGTAGACCTCAGAAAGCACTGCCTGGAAAAAAGTGAATTTCATATGCTGATTAAGCATTATTTTTTCGCAAAAGAAACCATCGCCGAAACCAAAGAAAGACTCGATAAATACAATGGTTAAAAAGTGGTTTACTGAGTTCCGTTGCGGTTGTACCAGTACAAGTGACGCCGAACGTTCAGATCGCTCAAAAAAAGTCGTCACGCCAGAAATCGTCGATAAAATCCATGGAATGATGATATTGAACGATCTGAGAATAAAAGCGCGTAAGGTGGCTAAGGCTGTTGGCATCTCAACTGAGTGGATACATCACATATTACATGAATATTTGAACATCAAAAAAATATTCGCGCGGTGGGTGCCGTGATAACTCACACACGACCATAAGCGCAACCGTGTAACCACTTCAAAGGCATATTTAGCCGCAGTCCAAACGAATTTTGCGCCGTTTCGATGCCATAGACGAAACATGAATCCACCAAACCACAACAGAGACCCTAGGAACAATTCAGATAGTGGATTTATCCGTTTGTACGTGTACCAAAGAAGGCCAAGGTGGATCTGCCAGCCAACAATGTCATGATCACAGATTTTTTGGGATGCACGAGGTGTTATTCTTCACTTCGGTTACCTTCAAAAAGGCTAAAACGATTACCGAAAAATATCATTCAGAGCGTTTGGATGCTGTTCCATTAGGACAATACACGGGTGCAGAGAGGTGTAGTCGAACTGCTACCCAATCCAACATATTCACGAGTTTTAGCTCCCTGCGACTATTTCTTGTTTCCAAACCTGACGAAATAGCTGGACGGTAAGAGATTCGCCTCAAATGAATAGGTGCTCACAGAAACAAACGCCTATTTTGAAGTCCTTGAAGAACACTTATTTGAAAGATATACAAAAATTGAAAAAGCCCTGGATTAAATGTATATTAAGAAAACGCTTATTTGCTGAAGAAATACATTTTATTCAAAAAAGTCACTGAATTATCTAACCACCCTCGTATGTTAATGAAAGGTATAAAAACTTCGGCATGTTCGTAGAAATTCGTCCTTTCTTGTTTTTTTTTTATTTAATGTAATTTTATACTATTTTAATTTCTTCTATTTTATTATACTTTATTTCATTTACTTTGAATTAATTTAATTTTGTTTTTTATTTATTTATTTATTCAATTTGCATTATATCACTTTTTTAATAAATTTTATTTTCTATATAACTCGTATTTTATTTTATTTTATTTTATAATTATTATATTATTTTGTTTTTGTTTTATTTAATTTAATTTTTAAATTTTTATTTATTTTTTTTTTCATTTATTTATTTATTTCAATTCTATTTTATTTCGTTTCTTTTATTTAATTCTTTATTTATTTATTTTTTTCAATATAAACGTTTTAATTTTTCCATTTGTTTATTTATTTTGTTTTATTTTATTTTATTTGATTTTATTTTAATTTATTTTGTTTTACTCTTGAATTTTGTTCTATTTAATTTTAATTTTTTTATTTAGTTTATTTTTTTTTCTTTCATTTCTTTTATTTTATTTGTATTTTTTTTAAATTGTTTTTTTTTATTTAATTTTTTTTATATTATTGTTTTTTTTTTAATTTTTTTTATTTAGTTTATTTTATTTTACTTTTGAATTTTTTTATTTTTTTATTTATTTTTTTTTATTAAATATTTATTTTATATTTTTATTTTGTTTACATATTTTTTTAATTAAATTTAATTTAATTTAATTTTGTTTTATTTAATTTTACTTTATTTTAGCTTATTTCATTTTACTCTTGAATTTTATTTTATTTATTTTTTTAATTTTTTAATTTTTTTATTTTATTTTATTTTATTTTTTTTTTAGGTAATTTTAATTTACTTTTGAATTTTATATTATTTTATTTTATTTTCTTTTAGTTTTATTCTATCTTATTTATTTATTTTATTTTATTTTATATTATTTTCTTTTCTTTTACTTTATATCATTTTATTTCGTTTTATTGTATTTTATATTAATTCAGTTCATTTTATTTTATTCTAGTTTATTGTAATTTACTTTTGAATTTAGTTTTTTTATATTTTTTTCTGTTATTTTATTTTATTTTTTAGATTAATATAATTTTATTTTATATTATTATATTTTATTTTATTTTATATTATTTTGTTTTGTTTTATATATATTTATTTATATTATTTATATCGTTTTGTTTTATATTACAAAAAAATTGCAAAATCAATTATATTTGCTTATGCTGCAGGTATTGATTTCTTAAGGCATATGGTTTTCTTAAAAAAAAAAAAAAGTACCTTACGTACACACATAAATAATTTATTCATATGCCAGTAGTTGTAGAGCTTAAAGCGACTCTGTGAAAATCGCAATTTATGTTTATAAATTCTCAGTAGCAACTCCTACGCACGACAACTGGGTTTCAAGCCTACCAAAGGATGTTTATACAAATATACATAAATACAAAACAAATTTTACATACCTACATATATACAAATTGCATGCATCTTTATATCTATGTATGTATGTGGATACATCACTGTTGTTTTTCGCATTATTTGATTCTACGAAAAACCTACTGTTACTGGTGATATTTTAATTTCAAGCTCGAATAGTTTCATTGCGTTGGCCGGGGTGTTTATTTTCAAAAAAAAAAAAAATAAAATAAAAAAAAATAAAAAATTTAATAGAATTAATGATATGAACTAAAACTCGATACAAAATAATAATATAAAAAATTATATAAAATCAAAATAAAAATATAAAGATATAAAAATATAAAAATAAAAGCGTAAAATAATAAAAAATAAAAAATAGTGTTGCTTCGGCTCCCCTAAAATGTGGTGATTCTTACAAGAAATATTCTTTCTTTGATAATTTACTGTAGATATTTCCTTCACTGTTTTTCTTTCTCATTTTTTTATGCTGTTTTATATTATATTTTACATTATATGAGTACCATGGACTGTTTAATTCACAATCCCTCCAAGCCTACAGTGGTTGTATAATTGGTTCTTCAAGTTTTCTTATATTCTTTTATTTCTTCCTTACTCACATCGCAGTTCGCTCGAGTTTCTCGAGTGTTTGTATACATATATGTGTATGTATATGTATATGTATGTCTTCATTTAGCGAATTTAATTGTTTTGAATGGTTTTTGGTGACGCGCGATTCCTGGAAAACCACTTTGCAAATTTTTTCACTCCACACAGTTTGGTTTATATCGCTTGGTTTGTTGGTTTGTTGGTTTGTTGGTTGGTTGACGATACGATTACAACAACGTGCAATCAACGTTGGGCGACCAACAGCAACGTTTTTGAATTATGTATGTATGCATATGTGCCAGCATGTGATTATTGTATTGCATACATACGAGTATGTATGGACGAGTATGTTTGTATGAATATAGTGTTTAACAGCATAAGTGTTATTGTCATTTATATGTACATTAAGTGCTGTTGTAACTGCAATAGCAGTTTGCTTGATGGTGCATTTTTTCTTGTAGAGTAATTTTTCTAAATTTCTCATTATATTCCTATTTTTATTTTTTATTTTCTCAGTAAATTGCATTATTCATTATTGAATTTCAAATTATTCACACCACTACAGCCAGTTTTGGGGTTTGGCTTTGCTGGCTCTTGGCGCTTGGTTTTCTGCTGCTGTGGCTCATTTGATTCGCATTTCTTTATAAACTATTTCAACCAATTCGATTAGCAAATTTTGCAGAAGATATTGTGGAGAAAAATTCAAAAGAAAAATTAAATATGAATTTTTTTTGAATCTTTTTTTCACTATTTCTTTCCAGGAATTGAATTGTGCCATATTTTGGAAAAGTGTTGTAATACTACTGTGAGAGAAAAAATTTAGGTGTGGTTGATTGTGTCAGCAAATCGGTGGCGCCAGTTAGTTGGATGAATAGAGGAAATTTTTTTTTCAAATTTAGACCGTATTTTCGGAGAAATGTGTAATTTAGAGAAACGCTAAGCTCGAAGGATGGCAAAATGGCTGGGAAGCCCTCATAATATGTACTTTTATTGAAACTTAAATCCAAATGGAGAGTCAAAGAGGGAATGCATCATTGAAAAGAGCTTTTCCCAAAGTATAATCGTATTCTGTCCCTCTCTCTCCCTCTCTATCACTCTCTATTCCTCTCTCTCCCTCGCTCACCCTTTCGCAGCCTCTCCCTTTCTTTCATTCTGTATATCCCATTCTCTTTCTTATACTCCCTCTCACTTTCTTTCATTTTCTCTCACTCTCTCTCTTTCTCCCCTCTATCGGTATTTTTATTTTATTGCCTAATTTGTAATTTATAGAACTGGTAGATTAAAGTCGATAAATTCGAAATACGGAAAAATGGCTGGAGAGCCCTCATAAAGGCTTTACTAAAACTTAAACCCAAAATGGAGCGTCAAGGAAGGAATGCTTCAAATAATAATAGCACTGAGAGAAGCAGTTTTCTTTCTCTCTCTCTCTCTCTTCCTCTCTTCCCCATTTTCTCTCATATTCCTCACCCCTCTCTCTTTCACTTTATATTATTCTCTCTCCTTCCCTTCATTTCACTCTCTGTCCTTCCCATAACCGTAGCACAACTGACGGAGAAGAGTAAGGCTAGTTCTTAAGAAAATATAATCAAAGTCATCGAGAGCTCGCACCCCAACTCCTCAGCATCGAAAGTACCTATATAGATTTCAGGGGGCCATTCAAAAGACGCATACTCTTAACCCTACACCACACAGCAGTCCAAAATTGCAAGACCCTTTAGACCGAAGTCGTCAAAGATAACTTTATGCTAGTGGTCGTAGACAGAAAGCATCTGAAAGCATATATTCCTCCAAACAACTGAAAGACAGTATTGTATTGGGTTTTTCCGACTGGTTCAAGCGTGTGTAAAACTCGTGTCGTTTTCGCAGCAAAGAGCGGTAAGGCTCCATGAGAGACCCAGAAGTTGGAGACTACTAGCCTGCAACAGATTTAGAGATGGTTGCTGCGAAGAGGATTACGCAAGCCAAGAAAACTACCGCTGCTCACTGGAGGATAGAAGATGGTTCAAGTTGGCGAGCATGCTAAGGTGAAGCAGAGTCTCGATCATCACTGAATCACTGCACATTGCTTTTTAGAGACTTTCGAGTCTTCTAAAAATTAATTTTTTGGCACCTCTTTGTGTGCTCGTTTGCTCTTTGAATTCAGGCTTTCTAAAGTTCTCTTCCATCTTTGTACGTGGAAAAGTACTTCTTGGAGCACCCCTTTAGCGGTTACCATCTCTAGTGGTCCGCTATGCGAAGTTCTCGTCTTCGTCTGCAGACTGATTTCACTAATTTCCAAAGCTATTTTCATGGCCTGGTCGAGGTTTCGCTCTGGACAAATTCTTATTTTGCTGCTCAGCACTCGCCGCCTGTTTACAATAATATTTTTAGTTCTTTCATATTTCATTTTTAATTTTTTTCCTTCATTCTCATCTTCACCATCTTTCCTTACACATCCACCAAAATTTCTTTCATTTACGCATTTCCGTCAATTTTCATTTCAACGACACTCGACATCTACGTCTTCGGTTCTTGCTTGCTACTTCCTTCACCGCTATACATATTAACATTTATTATGTATGTATACCGTTATGGCATCGCATACAAAAATTACCGTTAAGCGCGCAATGTCGTGGAATGCAGCAACGCTGTTCGGCTCCTTGCGCAACTCCATTGTCCTTACTGCTGCAGTCTTATTTGTAAACCTTCCTCCCGCTTACTGTTGTTGGGTTTTTGCTTTTTTTCCGATATTCGTTTTTTGCAAAGTCTGCAAAAATAAAAACGAAAGTACTTCTGCACTCCCCTACTCCCAGTCTAATGCGTCAGTGTGTATTTCATTTCATTTCAATTTTACTGCGACAAATGACTTCAGCTGCAACTCGACTGACTGACGTTGCGGCCGTCGACTGACGCTGAACGTCGACTGCATTTGTTGTCAATGAAGCTACCACCACACCGCGCCATAACGAAGAATCAACAACCTCCCGAACTGCCACCGCCTGCGACACTTTGGCTTTCTTGTGAGCTGCGACTGTGAGTTGTCTGTCGTCGTCACTTGACTTGAGCACTTGAGTTGCTGTTGCTGCTTCAATGTTGTTGGTGTTCTTGTTATTTTGTCAGGCGTTGGTTTTACGACGACGACTCGCTCTCGCTGCCAATGCATCTCATCATAATTCTTACCCGGCGGGACATAATCAACGGACGGCAGGGGGAGGTGGGCATTTCATCGACGAATGCCGCATTGAAGTAGCAGCAGGTGGATTTGAAGGAACGAGCTCGCTATGCACTGTAAGTAACGTCGTTATAGTTGGATGGAGTAGAAGGAGCTACGCTGGAGTGAAGAGGGTGCAGTGTGCACCGTTGCAGGGTTAAGGTCGACTGGGTGTCTGTCTTCTCTGGTGCGTTGTTGAGCAATTGGTGAAGCATGCGACGCTGCACTGGTGACGATGGCAACAACAACAACAAACAGCAACAACAAACAACAACAGCGTGCCACCTCAAAATAACAACGACAACGAAAGTGAGGTGCAGCTATATATGTACTTCGCCAGACTTATGACCAGACAGCCAGACAGCGATCGATAAGGAATGACGCGCTGCAGCAGAATAGCAGCATAAGGAATATAAGTAGCAGTGGCTTCGTTGAGGGGGTTGAGTGCGAGAAAAAAGTGAAAATAAATGAAGTTTAATGTAAATATGCAAAAAAAAGAAGCAACAACAAAGCAAGCAAACAGTAGGTAAAGGACAATATAACCAAAATAAAAATTCAAATTTAATGCGACAAAGGTATACATGACGAACGCAGCGAAAGCGTGCATGAAGTAGAAGACAGAAAGCTGAAGGCATAGAAAACTAATCAATAAAGCTACAAGAAGACGTTGAAGAACAGCTGGCGAAGGAAGGAACTGTGTATGAGAGAAATTCTTTTATAGAAAGAATCACATATAAACCGCCTTAGAGGACGCAAAAAAGTGCACTCTTAGCCAGCAGAAGGAGTATTTGATTAAACTTTGGGGAGGTCTCCGAGCTGTTTTTTTTTTAGAAAACGCCATTTCTAGCATAACTTCTTCCAAGTTGATGGGGCAATATTGCTTTCATAATCTGAACATTTCAGAGAAAACCTCATCCGGAGAGCTCTGGTCGATGAAACCATGCTTTGAAGTTGGTATACACTGCTGTGAACTCTCTATTTATGTTAACCATGTGTCGCCCTCAATATAAACTACGATGTTTTCGGAAAAAAAAATATCTCTTGACATTCGACAATCAGTAGCAAGCACGATGGGAAGTAGAAACCCGCAGCCGAGAACTAGACCTGCTAATAAAGCACGTTAATGTATGGACTAAACTGCGTAATTTCGTAAAGATGGGTTATAGTATCACAGGGATTCTCTCCGGGATCTGTTTGAGCTAATTTTCGACCTCTTATTAGTACATATTGAGCGGTATCTCAGAGATAACTTGACGATAGTTGGTTTTCAAGTGCTCAAGTTGCTTAAAGGTTTACCTGCATAAGCACGGTCTTTCGCGTAGCCTCACAAAAAAAGTCCAACAGCGTCAAATCGCACGATCTCGGTGGCCAATTGACATCACAGGAGGAGATATTGAGTGGGCGGGAAATTTCTCTCGCAATAAAACCATATTCGCTCGTGTTGTGTGGCATGTGGCGTCATCCTGTTGGAACCACATACTGTTCGAGTCGTGTTCTTCAATTGCAGTCCAAAAAAGTCGATTTTCATACAACTATAACGCCAGTGACAGTCTCGCCGTTATCTTTTTCAGAGAAGTAAAGTCCAATCACAATTATTATTGTATTCTCGGATTATTTGAGTATTCTCGGAGTTCTAAATGCGACAATTTTGGGTATTTACGTATCCATCGACTGAAAAATGTGCCTCGTTGCTGAAGAAATTCTTTTATAGAAAGAATCGCGATTCACTGTTCGTTTTTCAAGCATCCAATCTAACCTTCTCATTGTGAATGGACAGCTGTCTTCAGTTTTTGTATGTAATGTGCCGTAAGAAAGTCCTAGCTCTTGATAGCGTTGAGAAATAGACACATTGGGATCATCGGATTATTTTCACTTAGAGCGGCGATAGTTGAGGTGAACAACGACATATTTTCCAAGTGGTGTTTTCAACAGCAGGCAAAAAACATTTCGGCTAACATACCTCCGCGTGTGCCACGATTGCTGAAAAACATTTTTTTTTAGAAAGAATCGCGGTTCACTGCTCAAGCACTGTTCAAGTACCCAATCTAACTTTCTCATTGTGAATGGACAGCTTCAGTTGTTATGTGTAATGTGCCATAAGAAAGTGCTAGCTTCTGAGAATGTCCAGAAATAGACACATTCGTGTCTTCGGCTACACTTTCACTTACAGCAGCGGTATTTGAGGTGGAATGAGCAAAACGATGCTTCACAGGCCTTATAATATCTGTAACCGTTCCAGTCTTTTCAAATTTCTTTAAAATTTTACCTATTTCTTGAGTAGTTTGACGATTATGTGCATCATAATCTCCTCTTAAAGCACCAAACGTTACGTTTCGTTTAAATCACCATTTTTGTAGTTTCAACAATTTGAACGCGTTCTGAGGTTGTTATGCGATCCATTTTCATAAATTCCGGACTTTTAACTATAAAAAATATGTTTGGTTTGACAGTTTAGCTTAACATATGTCAAAATACGGCCCTGTACTTTCGAAACCACTAAATGGATAACTCTTCACATATATTTTTTACAGTTGTGCGAAGATTTCATTCATTGCCATATAAAATTAGCAGTTCTCAACCGGGTTATGATAAAAAAATATATATATTTTCTTATGAGAAATATTCTTATACATATCTTGCGGTGTTTGGTGTTTTGTTTTGCAAACAAGAAAATTCTGCTCTTAGGAAAAATGAAGTGAAAATTTTATGAAAAACAAATTTTTATAAAAAAAATATTTTTTTTGTTTGGGTTTTAGAGATTTTTTCTGTTTTTTTTTCATTTTCTTTGAAAAGGCAAATAATTCATCGAATTTTTAGCTAAGCAAATATTTTTAGGCTATTTTTTCTTAATTATACCTATATGAGCAGGTTTTGAAAAATGTCTTGGGGCGGTGGGGAGGTAAGGGAATTTTTCAGGAGTCGTTGGGAACACGAAAGCCTGATTAAAACAACGGAAAAATCTTAATTTTTGTCTTTTATATTATATTTTCCACACGAAGGCAATTGCAACGCTGTAAGCGGATAATGTAAATGAAATAAGAATGAATGAGATGAACAAGAAGAAGGGGAAGATAGCAACTTTACTACTTAAACACTTTGCTCAATGAAAAACATAACAATTAATTGCCTCAACGCAATGAAAAAAAAACCAGACAGAGTTAGCTAGACACAAAAACAACAACAATGTGTAAAATAATGAAAACGATGAAAGCAACAACAACAACAACAACAACAACAAGAATGAAAGGTAACGAAATTGCCAACACAGTGAAAACTAACCAAAAAACAACAAAAACAAATGCCAATTGGTAAAGGAAAAACAAAAACAACAACAACAACTTGATATAACGATGTTGGTTGACAACAACAAAAACAAAAACAACAATAAAAACTACTACAACGACAATAAATAGCAACAATGGGGATATACATATATATATGTATATAAAAAACGAAGGGGAGTTGAAAGAGGAAATAAATAAAAATATATAATATAAAAAAAAAACACAAAGAAAAAATTGTGTTGAGAAAAAAAATTGAACAGAAATTTTTTTTTATTTGAGCAACAAATGAAGAAAAAGGAAAAGTAAAAGCTCAAGCTTAAGCCACGCATGCCGCGAAAGGTCTTCTTGGCTGAGTGTGTGTGTGTGTGTGTGTGTGTTATTTTCTGCGCTTCTAGTGAGTGCAATAAACCAGGCAGGCAATGCAACCTGCTCACATTCACCCACTCGGATTGACTTGCACCCACGACATGCCACATGCTGCACGATAGCGTTGCAATGTCAAGCAGAAATATGCACACACACACACACACACAAACATACGTGCAAACAAAACCACACACACATACGTACATAAATGCGACGTAAAAGGCTTTTGCTAATATGTTTTAACTCTGTGCCGTTACGATGCAACCAACAACACACAGCAAAGTTGCAACCTTTTGTGACGCGCTCACTGTCACACGCCGGTAACAGTGTGACAAACTCACGGAGTGACGGTATGACGTTGTAGCAATTTATGTATTACTGCAAAAATATGCACATATCCTGCTGCCTTGTTTTTTGCCTTCCGCCATACCTTCGTATACACGAATAAAGCGCACATTTAAATCGGCCATTGCCGCTCTCATACGCTACTTGCCGCATGCCACATGGCGCATGGTGCATTGTGAATTCCATGCAATTTTCACTATAGTGAAACATATTTTTGCTTTCGTTTTCATTTTGCATGGCTTCTCCATCATTGCGACAACAGCAGTGGTTGTGATTTTGTTGTTATTGCTATTTTTGTTGTTGATAAATTTCTTGTTTTTATA
This sequence comes from Neoceratitis asiatica, assembly GCA_030068015.2. Lineage (NCBI taxonomy): Eukaryota > Metazoa > Arthropoda > Insecta > Diptera > Tephritidae > Neoceratitis > Neoceratitis asiatica. Next base: position 10,795,296 of record CM061525.1, on the reverse strand, counting down.
TTACTTTCAGTATTATTTGGTGTTGGTGTTGCTCCTTTTTACAACTTTTTTAGTTTATATATGGATTTACATATACATATTCCTTTCAAATGTGGTTTTCCTTTAGGCGGTGCATCGGAGGTGGGAGGTTTTTTTTTGGAAAATTATGCATGTATAGGTGTATGAATAAAAATGTTTGAAAAAGGTAAGAAAATTACATGAAAAGGAATCGAGAAAACATGTTTGAGCAGGAACAGTTGTAGCATAAAATAAAAATAAATAAATATATATATATATATATATATATACATATATATCTATGGATGTACGTATGGGAGAAAGAGTGGTATAAAACTTAATTCTTTGCTTTATGCGAATTTCAAACAAAAATTTTGCAGGCTTAGAATAAACTTTAATAAACAAAAATATTAAAATAGTTATAAAAATAAAAAAAAATTATAAAAAAATTCCGGAAATATAGTTCCAAAATTTTTTGAATATATTGAAGCAAAAACATTAATGCAGAAATATTCTTAAATTATTTTTGTAAATATTAAATATATAGTTAAAATCAAAAGCAGTTTGAAATAAATCTTAAATAGTTTTTTTAAATTTATTTCACCTCAATTTATAATAGTTGTATATAAAGCGTGATCCATTTCGAGGTTCTTCCTTTTTTAATGAAAAAATCCACAGAATATTCAAATTTAATGGGTAGTGTTTATTATCATTCGAAAGAACATTCTTTCGCATTTAGTTTTTGAAAATTATCTCTTCCAAATGTTGGCCGCCGCTACATCTCACATGGTCCATCCGTTGAGTCCAATTTTCGAGGACTCGTTCGAGCATTTCTACTGGTAACTGGCGAACGACAGGGGTGATGTTTTGCTCCAAGGCCTGAATCGAAGCGGGATTGTCCGCATAGACTTTAGACTTTACATATCCCCACATGAAAACGTCTAACGGGGTGATATCTTGATGGCCAATCGACCGGCCCAAAACGTGAAATTAGCTGTTTACCGAAGTATTCTCTCAAAAAATCCATTGATTGATGCAATGTGTGGGAAGTGGCGCCGTCTCGTTGAAACCAAATGTCGCGGAGATCAGGAGCTTCAATTTCAGGCATCAAATAGTCGGTTATTATGGCGTGATAATGGGCGCCATTGACGGTTACGTTGTCACCGACATAATTTTTGAAGAAATATGAACCGATGATTCCACCGGCTCACAAACCACACCACACCGTTGTTTTTTCTGGATGAAATGGCAGCTCTTGAATCTCTTCAGGTTGCTTTTCGTCATAAATGCGCCAACTTTGCTTGATTACATACCCATTGTACCAGAAATTGGCCTCATCGCTGAACAAATCTTGGCTCGAAAACGTCGGATCTTCTTGGAACTTTTCAAGAGCCCAAAGAGCGAAGCAGTGTCACTTCGAAAGGTCGAGCGGCTTCAGTTTTTGCACCAGCTGTATTTGGTACGCTTTCAATTTAAGAACTCGACGTAAAATGCGCCAAGTCGTTCTATACGTCAGTCCGAGTTGCTGCGAACGGCGCCGAATCGACTCTCCACGGGGTCGGGTACACTCTCAGCTAAGGCCGCTATATTTTATTCACTGCATGCTAGACGTGGTCTATTCGGTCGAATAATGAATGCTGGATCTTAAAAGTGGGTGATGGTGTTGTGAATAGTACGCTCAGTAGGCCGATTATGTGGACCATAATTGGAGCGAAGCGCGTAAAACACATTCTTTACAGAACTTGAATTTTCGTAATAAAGTTGAATGATTTGTAAACGTTGTTCAGGCGTAAGTATTTCCATGATGAAATGCCAAACAATACTGAAGAAAAATAACATGACAGCTTGACACGACTCACGCGTGATCTGTCAAAAAAGGCTATTGAAAAAAGGCACCTCTACTTGGATCGCATTTTACAACAGGTCAGTTGGAAATTCCCCATCCTGACACATAAATGGCACTACTAGAATTAAATCCGCTTGATTTTCAGTTAGCCACAACGGATCATTGGTTTACGAATTATGGCATTTTGAGTGAAGCAACTTTTGTTATTGTGAAAAAATGGATGAGAAGCAATTTCGCGTTTTTGATAAAATATTGCTTTTTGAAGGGAAACACATAGTTGAACTCTGTCCTACGAAAATCAATCATCTATGATTTGTATACTAAATTTAGACGTGGCGAATTGAGCACCGAAGACGGTGAACGCAGTGGACGCTTAAAAAGAGGTTGTTACCGACAAAAACATTAAAAAAATCCCGAAAATAAATTTCAAATCAAAATTTAATGAAATAGCAGACACTCTAAAGATATCAATTGAACGTGTACACCATATCATTCACGATTATATTGGTATGAGAAGGCGCTGTGCACAACGGCGAGCTGATGATTTGGAGCAGTGTTTGGAGATGTTCAAGCGTAAGAAGCCCGAGTTCTTGCATCGATATGTGACAATGGATGAAACATGGCTCCATAATTTCACTCCGAAGTCCATTCGAAAGTCATCAGAGTGGACTGCACACGATGGACCTGCTCCAAAGCGTGGAAAAACGCAACAGTCAGCTGGCGAGTTTACGGTGTCTATACTTTGGGATGCGCATGGAATAATTTTTATTGACTACCTTAAAAATGGAAGGACCATCAATAGCGACTATTGCATGGCATTATTCGACCGTTTGAAAGACGAAATCACCGAAAAGCGGCCACTTGAGGAGAAAAAGGAAGTGCTGTTTCACCATTTCAATGCACCGTGCAATAGGTCAGTGAAATCGATGGCAAAAATCCTTGAATTGGGCTTCGATTTGCTTTCGGCGACTATTTCCTGTTCTCAGATCTCAAAAGAATGCTCACTGGGAAGAAATTTTCGTCAAAACTAAGACCTATTTGGAAGCAAAGCACACATCGTTCTACAAAAATGAATTTGAATTAAAATTGAAAAACACACCCAAAACAAACTATGCCAATAGAGCTTCATATAAAAGAACGATTCCATTGAGATCTTAATAAATAAAATCTTAACACGTTCCAAATGAGCTGCACGCGTACTCACGTACAAATTGCGACTGCATTGCGACGGACGCATTGAGTGGCCAACCAAACGCCTGACAAACTGACTGGTCACATCGCGCAAGGGATGTCACCGATTCGACGTCTTGTAAGAACCACAGGTGATTATGACAGGCAGTCACGGTGAAGGAGATGGAGGATATGCGCATTGCATGCAGACTATATACTTCGACAGACAAGTAGACGTCGTCTGAGAACTGGCTATCAAATCTATAAATAGACTTGTCTCGACTATTTTGTTAGACATTTAACCAGAGGCGTAGGTGGTATAGAGGACAATACTTTGACCAACAACAACAACAATGCATAAAATAACCAATTGTATACTGTGAAATTGGAAATGAAGAAACATTATGCTTGTTATTAGACAGCGCCGGCATAGAGAAGAGCGTGGAAAAAAGTTGGCAAAACAGACTTTAGTTTACCTTTGCGCCTTGTCTGCGATTGGATGCACACTTTAGACGCTTAGACGACGACGACGACAACGGCAATTGTTGCGACTTGTGTGTTGTCGCAACGCCGCGGCATCAGTATGCCAACAATTTGTTAAAAGTTTTGCTTGTCTGGGAGAGGAGCGGTATGTTTGGAAGCAGCATATGGCATCGTGTTCGGTGTCAGAGGTTAGCACATGTTGACAAAGAGCACCCGATGCGCGAAGACAAGAAATAGACAGTGTGGAAGACACGCTTAAAGCTACCAGACGATAAAGAGGCAGTTGAAGCGTATACACTTGGCGATGATGCCAAGAGCAATTTGTTGCTTGCAGAGATTTCGCATCAAGGCAAGCAAGGGTGGTGGATTGCAATTGACTTTCCTTTCTATTTAATTTTTTCTTTTAAGAGATTTTATATATTTTTATGTTTTAATAGAATGAAAAGCAAAAATATAAAAAAATAAATTAAATTAATTTTAAATTAAACTAAACTACATAAAATAATTTAAAGTAAAAATAAATTAAAAAATAATTGAAGAAAAAATAAAAATATTAATATAATAGAATAAAAACAATAAATGCATAAAAATAAAAAAGGAAAATTTAATATATAATTTTATTTTATTACTTTTTCAAATTTATTTTTATTCGTTATACTTATTTTATTTTATTTTTATTTATATTATTTAATTTTATTTATTTTATTTTATTTTGTTTTATTCTATTTTATTTTAATTCATTTTATTTTATTTTAATTTATTTTATTTTTTTATATTTTTTTTCACTCTCTTTTCTTTTATTTTATTTTTTGTTTTGTTTTATTTTACTTTATTTTATTTTAATTAGATTTATTTTATTCTATTTTATTTTATTTCATTTTATTTTATTTTATTTTATTTTATTTATTTTATTTTATTTTATTTTATTTCATTTTATTTTATTTTATTTTAATTTATTTTAATTATTTTATTTAATTTTATTTATTTTAATTTAATTTAATTTTTTTGTATTTTAATTGACTTCATTTCATTTAATTTAATTTTGTTTTGTATTATTTTATTTTATTTTATTTTAATTTTTTCAATTTATTTTATTTTATTTTATATTATTTTTTTTCTATTTTTTTTATTTTATTTAATTTTATGTTTTTTTTATTTTATTTTATCTTATTTTATTTATTTTTTTTTTTATTTTATTTTTTTTCATTTTAATTAATTCTATTTTATATTATTTTATTTTAGTTTATATTATTTTATTTTATTTTATTTAATTAATTTAATTTAATTTAATTTAATTTAATTTAATTTTTTTATTTTACTTGACTTTATTTCATTTCATTTCATTTCGTTTTGTTTTATTTTACTTTATTTTATTTTATTTTATTTTATTTCATTTTATATTATTTTATTTTATTTTAATTTATTTCATTTTAGTTTATTTTATTTCATTCTATTTAATTTAATTTAATTTAATTTATTTTATTTTATTTTATTTTACTTTATTTTATTTTAATTTATATTATTAAATTTTATTTTATTTTATTTTTTTTTATATTGCTTTATTATTCTATTTTAATTTTATTTTTCTTTGTTTTATTTTTTTTCCTCTACTGAATTTAATTTAAAATTATTTTTTTTTATTTTATTTTATTTTAATTTAACTTATTTTTTTATATATTTTTTAATTTTTTCATTTTGTTTTATTTAATCTAATTGAATTTAATTTCTTAATTTTTTTCATATTTATTTATTTATTTTATTATATTTAATTCATTTTGTTGCATTTTTTACCTGTTGACTGTGGTGGAATTTGTGGCGGTGTACAACATAAATAGTAATTAGAATAGTGAAAGTTTTTCTCACTAGTTAAGATAGTTGCGCACAGGACAATAACAACGATATTTGAATAATTCTAGTAGCAACTAGAGCAAAGTGAAAACAACAACTATAAGATGCACAAAGTAGGTGTTGCTGTTGTAAAGAAAAAGTTTTTTCAAGGATATCTTTGTATAAGCATACATGTGTATATATGTATTTGGATACGGGTATGTGTTATAATTATACTATTTGTACAATATATTTACATATATACCATTATATATATGATAAAATAGTCATATGTAGTTTGAAAATAATATATGAAAAACATTACGATTATTGTCTGTATGTATATAAGCACATTTTGCTGTTTGTATACTCACATATATGAGCGTGTCTACAGCCTCTCCTCCCCATAAAGGTCTTTTACTTCTTATCCTGCTCCAACAATTCACTATCTCGAGCAACATGTTGCACAAGGATGTTTTAAACCGTTATTTATGTATATTTGTTAGTATGTCTACTTGAATGTTGCAAAAGTTAGTTACTTTTCAATTGACTTGTATGCATTTGCACTATGCATGCGCACATTGTGTTGCATCTACTAGTAGTCATACATACATACATACATATGTACATACATGCAGATATACAGGAAATATACGATTAAATATAACGTAGAAATGAAAATCATTCATAGACTTGGCGCCATTCACACAGATAGCATAGAAATATGCACACATACATACACATATTCATTCATACATACACACATACACGCAGTCGTTGCTTTAGCAGCGTATTAAACTTTTTAAAAACTTTTTCCGGCTTTTCTACCTTTCTCGCTCGCTTACTCTTTCTAAAACTGCACTCTCAACCATCCTTCATGCAACCAGCAATCACCACCTACACCCACTACCCGCCTTCTTCACAATCGTTTAGTGTGGCTTTTCTTTAAGCTTTTTGTGTTTTGTTGTTGTTGTTGCTGTTGTTGCATCAACGAGGTTGATGACATGGTTCTGCAGCTTCTGGGGTCTTTTGAATGCTGCTGCATTTGCCTCTTGCCCCACCTATGCCGGTAAAAGCCAACGTTGCCCCTCCTCTCTCTCTCTCTCTCTCTCTGTCTCTGTTTGTAGTTCTCTCATGCAACTCTCAACAACTATGTTAGTGTTCACTTTCAGTTGTTATTGTTGCTCATTGTATGTGTAGGTGTGTATATGTGTGTTTTTTGGATTTAGTGTAATATAAACTTGAACTTTGTTGAAATTTTTGTGCTATTCACATGAATTAAGCAAAATGCTGCCGTGCGAGCGAAGCTTAAAGAGCGAGAGATGACAGTTTTAAATGCCAATTGAAAGTAAAGTTTTTTAATTTATGCATAAAAACCACTTGATTGAATGCAGTTTATTTAATTCATCGTTGGTTATAAGAAAAGTGAAACTTTGAGTGAAAGCTCGGTGGAATGGAACTTTTTGATATTAATTTTCAATATTTCTCTCTCAAATATCATTTAATATAAAATAGATATATTTTTATAAACGGCTCTAAGGGATTGAAGTTAAAGATGAAAGCTTTGGGCTTTAGAGCTTTCGCGGTTGCTTTTCAGAAAAAAGATTCTATGTTGATAAAAACATTTTTTTTAATTTTTTAACAAAAGTTCATAAAAACTGAAGTTAAAAATGAAGCTTTGAGCTTTAAGTTTTATATAAAATAGCTTCTTACTCCTACAATGAAGCTTCTTAAAGCATCAAATTTAGATATTATTCTTCCAGTAGCCCGAACATTGTTGCCAAAATTCTTGTAAAATAATGTACCGTATTTTTAAAAGTTAAAAAATTAATTTATTATATGATTATATATATAGGTATATATATGTGTGTCTTCATGAACTTAAATCCCATTTTTTTATCTTTTCAGAATTTTTATTCAAAACCCCAAACCGAGTCAAAATTCCAAATTTATACTCAACATCGTCTACGCTTTGAAAGTGGTGGAGAAACACACACATACATACCTACACTCACTTATAACACTCATTCAGCGCGCAGAAAAACAAGAAAAACAAAAAATAACTTTGGCCTTTTCCCTTCTACATAACCTACTCGAAGCAAACAACAACAACAAAGTGTTCAACTAATAAAAACTGCGAAAATAATTACTTAACGGTATTAAAAGAAAAAAATTAACGGCAAGTAATATAAACATTTTATGAAAGCTCAAAACGGATATATATTTTGGAAACTCAAAAAAAAACCCCGGCTATAAAAAATTAACTTCTCGACAATTACCAAAAGAAAACACATGAACCAAAGTGAAAGCATAATCTAAATGAAAAATTTTGAAGCGAAATAAGAAGAATTAAACAAGTTAAACTTTTTGTTAAAAGCAAGCAGTTTGACTTTAGATTTTATTGTTGTGAAAGCTCATCTCACAAGTGAAAGCTCACAAAAGTTCTAATTTTAAAATAAAAGCTCCTGCAAAGTGGAAGCTTATTCTACTTTACAACAACAAATAAAGCAAAACTTTATTTAAAACAAAATTAAAATATTAAAAGCCGAAAAATCGTGCAACTCTCATTCTCCCGCACTTCATCTCTGAAAGCTCATACAGCCAACTCTCTTTTTATGTGTTCTTCATTATCGCCTTTCATTTTTCTGCAGTCAAAAAATTAAAAAGTTAAATTTTGAAACAAAACAGTTATTATTTTAAATAAAAAGTGAAATTCAGTGGTGTTTTCAAAAATATTATTGAGAAAGGCAAAAGCATTTCGTGTCAAATTTAATAAAAAAATCTAAGATAAATTTAAAGTGACAGCAATAAAAACTACAGCAATAACGATTACATACATATAAACAAAAGCAAAATCTACAATCAAACGCAACAACCGCAACAACAACAAAAACGGCAAGACGGCCAAGCAAAATATTTATCTTATGGATTGCTGGACGGGTAACGCCCGACTGGCGAGTGTTTTAGTTTAAGGTGAGCTAATTTACATGGTTTTTACAGAAGAAATAAATTAGATTTGTAAAATAAGTTAAATTAAAATCATATTAATTTAAGTAAAATTAAATAATCAAAATCAAAAAAATTAAATCAAAAAAAGAAAAAAATATAATATAATAAAATGAAATGAAATGAAACAAAATAGAATAAAATATTTAAGAATAAAATTAAATAAAAAAATGAAAAAAAAAATTTAAAAAAAAAAATAAAAAATTAAAAAAAAAAAAAAAATTTAAAAAAAAATAAAAAATGAAATGATGAGAAGGAAAATGCCTTCCGGATCATCATTATTGTGTCGTCCCATCAATGGTAGGTGACACTTGGAGGTCACTAAAAACTCCTCTAAGGAACCGTCGCTCGCCCGGCAACCGCTTTCGTATTACTTCAGGGTGGCGTTCCATTTTTCTCGTGGTGAGATTACATCTCGTCACCTGCGTCCCAGTATTGCTTTTTCGCTCGTATCACATGCTTCACGAATTCCGTTACGTTTTTCCCTTTTTATTCGCTGTTCAGCATGACTGAAGTAATGTTATCTACGCTTAGTGGCCCAACTGTGTTTTCGAGTCTCATTCGATCAGCTTGCCAGCGAGCGGATTTGTAGAATGTATGTTCGCCATCATCTTCGTTGGCGTCGTTATAGAAACATAATGGATCTTCGTCCGTGGTTGAGGGTTTCCTGTCCTATATATTCTTTAGTTAAATTGTCAACACCTCCTTGGTTCCTCAGTTTTCTTAGTGTCCAATTTCTTTTCTTTTCTGCTGCCAAGAAGTCATTGGGAACGCCCCAACTTATTACAGCTATAGCCTCTTTCGATACTTTTCGGTAAGCCAACGCTACCCTCAGAGCTGCTGTCGCATACACTTTAGCTAGTACATTTCCCCTGTTATTCCTAATGAGTGTGTCTGCCCATAACTCGGCTCCGTAGAGTAAGATATTGATTGTGGTCGCCATTAGAAGTTTTCTTTTTTCCTGAGTCGGTCCCTCGATGTTAGCTAGCTATCAGTATGCTAAGCTGGGAAGTGATTTTATAGCCTTTCTGCATACCATACTGTATTGGAGCCCAGTAGGAGAGTCTAGGGTCTCATTTTACACCTAAATAATTAAGTACTTTTCAACTCATCTGAGTTTGTGCGCCAATCTATTTCTAGACGTATATGCTTCATCGTTAATAGCAGTAACTCGGCTTTTTCTGTAGTGAGTTTAAGGCCCCACTGGTCAAGCTCCATCTGTGCTCTTATCATGACTTGGTTTAACTTTCTACCTGCATCTACCGTATCGCTCGCAGTATCTATCGTGGCGATGTCATCAGCATAACTCACAAGATATATACTATCAGGCATCTCAATGTTAAATATACCTGACGAGTAGCTGACGTTCCAGAGGCCTGGCTCGAGTTTTCGAGACCCGTCTGATGGTCTGGTAAAGTAGGACTTTGTCCTTTAGATAGCTCCTCATCAATAAACTAAGATATTTGAAGTTCGTCGGTGGTAAAGTAAGGTGTTTCCATAAGAGCGATTTCCTGCACTGCTGGTTATTCGCGTATCTCATGTGTCGGAAATAAGGCCTTAAAAATCTGATCCATTTTATGTCCGTTTAATTCTGGAGGAGGTGTCCTAGCGCCGAGTTTTTTCATCGCTACTCTATGACCTAGTCTTCAAGGATTTCTATTGAGATCATGAAGCAGCTCCTTTCACTTTTCGTTCCATTTCCGCGCCATGGTATTGTTCCGTTTCTGTGGTTGTACTGCCTCTTCACCTATTCCTAGTATAGACTCGCCATAGGTGCAGATACGCTCTCCACAGTTATGCTATTCTTTCTGTTCACCAGTAGACCGGACATTTTTACCTCATGTTTCTGTTTCTTGGCATACCCTTATTGCACGCTCTTGTCATTATAAGCATCGTATCTTTTACAATTTTCTTAACGTTTTCCGTATTATTCTGCGGGTTGGTATGCTTATCTATTCGAATAGTAGTAAGTTGGTGTTTAGCCTTGAAGCATTCCATTTGCGAAGGGCGCTACGTTTACCATTTTCAACAGGTCGAACATGATATTCTATCATAAATACTGGTGATCGCCACCCAATATAATCCTCCAGAATTTCACAGCCCTTTACTCTGCTTGCCAAGCGCTTCGATGCTAATGTTATGTCAGATGTAGTTTCGTCGCATCTCTGTACCCCCTTGGTTTAGTACTATATGGTCCAGACGTGCGGTCATCTCAAGTATCAGTGAGATACTCTCTTGAGTCAGTGTTCTGCATACCTCATTTAACTGCTTTAGAGTTAAAACCTCACACAATTATCACGTGTCTTTCTTGAGCCGCGTCCTCGATGTAGTCAGTAATAGTAAATGAAATGAAATGAAATGAATTAAAATCATTGAAATAAAATAAAATAAAATAAAATAAAATAAAATAAAATAAAATAAAATAAAATAAAATAAAACAAAATAAAATAAAATAAAATAAAATAAAATAAAATTAAATAGAACAAAATAAATAAAATAAAATGAAGTAAAATAAAAGAAATAAAACAAAATAAAATTACATAAAATAAAATAAAATGGTATAAAATAAAGTAAAATAAAATAACATAAAACAAAATAAAATAAAATAAAATAAAACCAAGCAAAAAAAAAAATAAGATAAAAAAAATAAAATAAACATTTTTAAAATAAAAAATATATAAAAAAAAATATAAAAAAAATAAAAATAAAATAAAAAAATAGAAAAATTAAATAAAATAATATGAAATAAAACGAATAAAAAATAAAATAAATTTTATAAAAAAAAAAAAATTATAAAATAAATAATTATAACACAAAGTAAGATAAAATAAAATTATTAAACTTAGATTTAATACTAACGCTATTATTCATTTAATTACAAAAATGTACCTTTGCTATTTTGTTTTATTAATATTTCCTTATTAATTTTTATTTTAAATACAAAATACGCTTCCGCCTACGGGAAGCAGCTGCAATGCGTATTTTTCGTTTGATGTTTTGCCGGAAAGTAAGATTGACATTGAAAATATTTTCGAAAATATGAAATGAAATTTCACAATTTAAGAAATCAAATTTTTCATTAGAAAATTTCAGAAACCTTGCAGAAATGCCTAATTGTATAGCACAAGCAGATATCTGCAAACAGCACACATTTATTTACATACACAATAAATTAATGCCACCTTCCTTCACCCACTTTATTCGCTATACTTACATACATACATATGTATATGCATATCGCCTTTATGCTGTCAATCACATCATTGATTGTCTGTCTGTCTAGTCTAACAGCTTGCGGCTGCTTTGCTTTACCGCATCTATGCAACTATGCACGTTCATATGTAGGTATGTATGTGTTTCCTCTAATTGTTGTTTTTGCTATTACAGTATTTGTCGGCGTTGTCTTTTAATTTAAAAGATGCCAATTCGCAGATACTATTATAATACACAATGATTGCGTTGGCTAATTTTGCAAGCTGCAATTATATCTACAACCACACACACGGCATAGACGCACATATACACACACATAGACGCACGAACACCCTTTAAAAGTGAAGGCGTATAATTAATAGAAAATCATGCTTGCTTGCGTGCAGCACCGCTCGACGATGAAATACCCAGTAGGAACATTTTTGGGAAGTAAGGCTGCGCATTATTTTTTTTATTTATCTAACTCAATAATATTAAAAGAAAAAAAATCAATAAAGATGTATAAGCCAGTGGTTCCCAATGAATCGTTTTAGTTGTTTAAATATTATTAAATTTGATTAAAAAAATTTCAGTTATAATAAACTGCTTAAACTGTTGTTGTGCTACTGGGTAGTCAAAAACGTATTTGTTGTGCACACATTCACTTTAGCATATCTATGTATATAAGTGTAACTATAATTTATATGGGCTCGTTTGGTTCGTGTTAATTAAAATTGATTTCTTAAAACATAAAGAATGCAAGTGATTAGCGTAAAATAACTGGGGGGAAATGTTAAATATAATGCTATGAATGACGGTCAGTAGTTATTTGAAAGAATTTGAATACATTGTTGCCAATTTTTCATGTGGAAAATTATTTTTGCGCTCGGCAATTTACACTCGTGGTTGAGCGCGTGCAATGACATTACGTAAAATTAGTTATGTGGGCATGGTCTGATATTTTGGTAACAAAAAAATTGAGCTCATTTTAATCGTACTACTACGCTGTTGCCAATTTTCTTTAAAGAAAAAATTGTATTTATATGTCTTCTTTTCTGGTTTTTGTGTACGAAATCCGATTTTGAGCTGATTTTCGTTTGACAAATCAACTCTGGTAGCGTGCAATGTCATTCTGCGAATTTTTTAAAGCGATATTGCCAATTTTCTTATTCAAAATTTCCAAATTTTGTAACAATTATTAAGGCATGCACAGAATGAAAATTTCCGCTATATTGATGTACTACACACTGTTGCCAATTTTATTTCTGTGAAAAAATTACTAATTTTATCATCTGTATTCGAATAATTACGAATTTACATTGCTTAGTTATGTTTAATAAATAAACAAATCGATACAAAAGACTCATTACACTGTTGCCAATTTTCTTCGCTACAAAATTTCTACTTAAAATTTGCATTTATGCTTTCTGCATATGAACTGAACACTTGGAGTGTGTAAAGTCAGGAAAGTAGAAAGTACTAGCAAGCTGAAATCAATTAAATGGTGCAATTGCCATTGTTGCCGATTTTCTTTTTAAGAACTTTTTTTATTGAAATTAAAGTTTTGACTTTCTACATAAGAATTCCAAACTAGGTCAAATCAAAGAAATACTCCTTTTATCTCAATCATCAACAAAATGAATATAACCACTTTATTACACTGTTGCCAATTTTCTTTTTTTTTTAAATTTCTGCTTACTGCATAAAAAATCAACTCTTCAAGTGTAAGGAAAGTTGATTTTTCAAACACTACTGTAATCTAAAGTGGTGCTTACATTGTTGCCAATTTTCATAGTAAGGAAAAATTTTATTGTTGACAATTTTCCTAATAAAAAAATTAACAATAGTTATGAATTTTCCCTTTTTTCTTCTTCGGGATTTCCACACTGTTGGTAATTTGCATTTCGCATCCTCTACTCAGAGGCAGCTAGTGGCCAAATTTCTTCAGTGAAAAATATTTCTTCTAGCTTTTTGTAGCGTTTTAATCTTTGATATCTGGTCATTTTAGCATATGATACATTGTTGCCAATTTTCCCCATGAAAAGAAAATTCCTTTCAGCTTCTTGGTTTTGAATATAAAGCAGGTATATGTAGCGCTTTGATATTTGATCCTCTGGTCACTGTAGTGTTTCATACACTGAGAAAGTTGTAATTTATCTTATATTCATCAACACCATGTTGCCAATTTTCCCAAGTGTTATAATTTTTTATTTTTATTAACAATAGTTATGAATTTTCCCTTCCTTCTTCTTCTGAATTTCCATACTCTTGGTAATTTGCATTTTGCCAATTTTCTCATACATTCTTACATTGTTGCCAATTTTCTCCATGAAAAAATTTCTTTCAGCTTCTTGGTTTTGAATATAAAGCAGGTCTCTGTAGCGCTTTGATATTTGATCTCTGGTCACTGTAGTGTTTCATATACTGAGAAAGTTTTAATTTATCTTATATTCATCGACACCATGTTGCCAATTTTCCCAACTGTTATAATTTTTTATTTTTAGTAAAAATATTTAAGAGGCAAATTTTTGAGCTTATTTTTCGGCCAGGTGTTATTCTCTTAATATTTTCCGGTTTGGAAAGGTGTACTTCAAATAGTAAGAATAATCAGGAAAAGAGCTCATCAACCTATACTATTGAATGAATGGTGTGATCGACAGCTTGTAGCGAGCTTTTCGCAATTGCTCAATACGTCAGCTAGTTAGAAGGCGACGCAACACAGGGAATTTGCAAATGTTGAGTACACGCGTACGTATACAAAAGCAAATGGAGGAAATGGCAAAAAAAATGTGTGTAAAAATATGTACTATGCCGCTGGGCATGATCGTCAAATAAACGTATGCATATTAAAATGAATAGAAAAATTACAAAAAAAATGGAAAAAAATCGCAATTCACACAGCATGCAGCAATAGCATATGCGGGTGAGCAAAGCGAATAAAAACAACTATGCGAGTACCTACATACATATGTACAATTGTATATTGACAGGGGAAAAATTTTTGCAAGCAGAAATTTCATAAAATCTCCTCAAGTGTCGGTTGCGAATCGTTTCGGTTGTCGACGACGCAGTGGAGCGGTGCAGCGGCGAGCGAAAAAAATATCAGAAAAGTACAAATGAAATGCGAAAAAATGCGAATTCACAATGCAAACGAGCAGCAAGAGCCTATGCAACAACAACAACTATAACAATGTGAACAACAACAACAACAACAACGGGTAGAGAGTGCGCGGAAAAAGCGAAAAAAATCTGTTTGATTCAAGGCCAAGGCCAATGCGAACGGAACACGAACGCATAAGTATACAAATATACATGCATACATATGTATATGCAAGCGTATAAACAACAAACAGCGACGAGCGCAGATCGCAAATTTCAGATCACAATCGGACACATACAAACGAGGATGTGTGCACATACAGAGGTGCATGTTTGTGTATGTATGCATGCATTACAGTGACACAACGGCATACATTTGTCCACATACTCATGCAGATAAGTAAGTATGTGTTTATGCATATGCACATAAATACAACAGCAAGAACAAAACCAAAAGGGAAAAAATTAAAAAGCTCCCGAGCGATCTGCAAAAAAAAAGTAAAAAAAAAACAACAACAATAACAACAAAATTCAGAAAGAATAGAATCACAGATGCGGATGTGAAACAACGCGACAGCAAAAAACAACGTGGCCGAGCGCACAGAGTGCAGTAGACGCTCCCGCGCGTTGCGTTGCGTTGCTTGCGTTAATTGTTGTTGGGGCGCATGCTGTGCTGGCTATTTTTTTGATGTTTTTGTAGTTTGTGCTTTGATATTTGTTGTTTTTATTAATGTTGTTTTTTTGATAATATATATTTATTGCTGTTGTTGCTGCTGTTGTTGTTGTTGCTGCTGCCAGCTTGTTAGATATAGCAGAGAAAAGAAAAAGCGGCAAAGCAGCTCTGGCGGTAGTGGCAGCAACAAAAACAAAAATTAATGAAACAACAACAACAACAACAACAAATATCAGTTATGCGCTATGTATGCGCTGTGCATTAGAATTGCACACAGCCGCATGACAACAGCATGTGCGGGTATGACAACGACAACAACAACAATGTGTCAACGCTTGCAATCATATCGTGTCTAGGCATACACATATGCATATACATACATATATATTTATCTACATGCATATGTGTGTTTAATATTTGTTATTAATTTTTCATTATATTATTGCTGTTGTTGTTGTGCACGTTATACGTTATGCGTTGCTGATCGCTGTTTATTGTTGTAGTTGCTTTTTTATGTTGTTGCTGCTGCTGCTATCGACTGATCGTGAGATTCACTCAGTTTTCTTGGTAAAAGTGAATGTTGTGCAACAAGCACAACAACAACAACAATAATAATAATAATAATAACAACAACAACAACAACAACAACAACAAGTTTTTTCCCTGCAAAAACCAATAAAAACCAAAACAAAATAATCCTTATGTTTTTGTTGTCGCTCTTGAGAGGCATGATAGGGTAGTTTAGTGGGTGTAGTAGTAGGCGCTTGGGAAGTGTTTCGAAGTAAACCATTTTTTTTTTGGTTCGAAAAAAGGTTTTTTTTATTTTATTTCTCATTCAATTTCTAAAATAAAATAAAAAACATAAATGTGGGTATTGATTTTTTTTTTAATTTTAAATTTTCAAACATATTATTATTACATTTGCGCTTAAATACAAAACATAAATTCGAAAGCTTAATTAAAAAAAAATTAAAAAAAAAATTAACTGCACCTTATAATTTTTAAAGAAATTTCGAAAAAATCGATTTTTTTTGGCATATTTTTGAAGTTTAACTATTTGAAAGTATGTCTGTAAGATAATGTTTCAAAATTCAAATTATTTTGGGGGATATAGCGGTTTCTCTGAGGCTGAATCCAAACCGGCTCGACCTTTACGCGAAACTTTAAATACGTTTTTCTCGAAACTGTCTTATTCAAAACGATATCGACGATTTCTCAAGTTCTACAGAAACGAATTATTTGAAATTTTTGGAGAGTCATCTTCCAAGACTTCTCAATGTCTGGCACTACGCTCATCCGAAAATTTCAATTTTCAGTATTTTTAAAAAATTCGAAAAGTCCAAAAAAAGGTTAAATAATTTTTTTTTTTCAAACAGTAGATATTTTGTGAATTTTTTTCCGTATACCAGACACTGTAACACACCTCTAGATTAATAATCTTATTTATATCAGATTTGCTAGAAGGGCTCAAATCGTGGGTAGGGTCATGTGACAATTTTTTACGAGCCCCCACTTCATCAGATGGAATAATTAAAAAAAAATTCCATTTTTTGTTTGTGTTTTTCTCATTTTAATAAATACGTTATAAAAAGATTGACAGTACAAATATTGATTGCTTTCTTTTTACGGAGCTTCAAAGATTACCTAACATTCATCCTTCTAGACGAGAAAAACTCCTTAATTTTAAAAATCCTTTTTTTTTTTGAAAATGATATATTCCTTTCACTTAATAATAGAAAAAATTAGTTAAAATATTTTTGGGTATAAAAAAATGCATTTAATTCTTTTGTTTATCTGAAAAGTATTGATATCATTCGAAAATATTTTGAGAATTGAATGAAAAGCTATTTTGATCCCAATATACGTTTCTAAAAAAATTCATGCATATATGCATATGTTACATAAATATGTGCACCGTTAACTGCCCAAAGAATAATAGAAAAAATAATACAATTTTTTTTCTCATTTAATTAAAAATACCCCACATTAAGTATGAAAAGAAATAATTTGAATTTAAACAAAAAAGTTACAAAAATATTAAAATTTATTTTGTATTTTTGAAATAGAAAAATTTACAAAAAATACCCGCAATTTATGAAAAGTACGTATAAATATCAAAAAAGAATCGCCAAATGGATATGCGACTACCTACAAACACACATATCAAAATAATTACAGAAACTTTTTTCAACTCATACGCCTTTTTTCACTTTTCTTTCTTAACACGCTGTTGCCTCTTATAGACTGCTTCCTACTCACTTTTTATGGCGCTTTTCAACTACTTAATTTATTTGTATGCTCTTTGAATATGGTACTGATGATTGACTGACTTTTTGTTGTTGTGTTTCTGAATACTGAGAATGTCTTGTTAATTTTTTGCGCTTTTGTACATTTTATATAGATGTTTTTTTTTAGATAAACACTCTTTTCATATTATTTTTACTGTTGTTTTTGTTGCGCTTGCACGCCTGCTGCTGTTCGGCTGTTGTTGTTATTGTTGCCACAATATTAATTGCAGAAAACCAGAAGTTATGCAATCAAAATGGCAAACGATTTATTGGTGTTTGGGTAGCCTGCACTAGCATGGCATAACATAGCTTAACATAACATGACATTACGTGCCGTTAGTATGGCATTTGTGGCATTTATAGTTGGCGTGTGTTTGATTGTTTGCATATTGACTTCTTGCCTTAGCCGATTGGACGCTTAGCACGGATGATAGCTGGTTTTGTTAGAATTTGCGCTGGCTGGCATGCAAAGTGAAGTGAATTAAGGCAGTTGTCGGTTGTTTTCAAATTCTTGTTTGACTGGCATGTTAGCTAATTTTGTAATAAACCAATAATAAAAGAGAATAAAAAAATAATGAAAGCATAAAATAAATTAAATTAAACAAAATAATGCAAAATAAAATAAAATAAAATAAAATAATATAAAATTAACTAAAATAATATAAAATAAAATAAAAGAAAAAAATAAAAGAAAAAAAAATAAAATAAAATAACGTAAAATAAAATAATATAAAATAATAAAAAAAATAATAAAAAATAAAATAAAAAATAAAAAAAATATATAAAAATATAAAAAACTAAAATAAATTGAAATCAAAAAAAAATAATAAAATAAAATAAAGTAAACAAAATCAAGTTAAATAAAATAAAATAACATAAAAAATAAAATAAAATAAAATTAAAAAAAATAAAATAAAATTAAAGTAAGTTTAAAAAATAAATAAAAATAAAATAAATCAAAATAAAAATAAAATAAAACAAAATAAAATAAAATAAAGTAAAATACAATAGAAAAAAATAAAATAAAATAAAACAGAAATAAAAATATAATATTATATAAAATAAAATAAAATTCAATAAAATGAAATAAATTATAATAATA
Source organism: Neoceratitis asiatica (assembly GCA_030068015.2). Lineage (NCBI taxonomy): Eukaryota > Metazoa > Arthropoda > Insecta > Diptera > Tephritidae > Neoceratitis > Neoceratitis asiatica. The sequence continues at coordinate 10,776,613 of CM061525.1, read as the reverse complement.
TAAAATAAAATAAATTAAAATAAAATAAAATAAAATATAATAATGTAAAATAAAATAAATCAAAATAAAAATAATAATACAAAATAAAATAAAATAATATAAAGTAAAATAAAATAAATAATATAAAATAAAATAAAGTAAAATAAACAAATTAAAGAAAAATTAAATAAAATAAAATAAAATTAAAAAAAATTACAGAAAAAAAAAGAAATAAAAAAATAAAAATAAAATAAAAAACAAACAATAAAATAAAATAAAATGAATTTAAATTAATATAAAAAATAAAAAAAATTAAAAAAGGATATATAAAAAGAAATACCAAAAAAAATAATATGAAATAAAATTCAATTCAATTAAATAAACTGAAAAAAAACTCAAGGAAAAAATTATAAATATAAAATATGTAAATAATATAAAATAAAGTAAATAAATTAATTAAATTAAAAAGAAATTTAATTCAAATTAAATAAGTTGCGCGACGAAATGGACGTTTTAACCCGGCAATTGCCAGCTTTTCAATTACCCACCAAACGCAGTTCGCTTTTATGTTTTTGTGAAAAATCACAAAATCACTATCAACTCTCAATGACACAGCAGCCCAACAACAACGCACAAATGCACTCACTAACACTTACTTAGTTATCGTCACTATGCCGCTTGCTTGTAACGCCTTTTTTCCATGCAACGTCATTCAATGCCACAGTTTGTAGGAAAAAAAAGTGGCACACAAACAAAATTAACTAAAACAACAAGCACTCACCTATAGCACCAACAACAACAACATCAATAGTAATAATATGTATCTAACAATCTTCCAACAACAACAACAACAACAAACATTTGCCGTCCGTTACTTCCGTCATTTGTAGGTAAATGCCACATAATTAACGGCTAATTGGACGGGCATGTAGCAGTTGTTGCATTGTTATTTGTTGTTGTTGCATTTTACGTTTTTCTTTTACTCTTCGAAAATTATATGGTGGTTACGTATACGTAACGGTGGACGAAAGTGCAAATTAATTTTTACGGAATAATGTTAATGGTTTTTGTTGTTACGAAAGTGGCAGTGACGAAGAGAGAGAGGGAGAGAGAGATGGAGAGAGAGATAGAGAGAGAGGGGAAATGAGTGGAAAAGCGGTCAGATGCGAATGATTAAAGCAAAAAATATATATTTGTGTAAATATATGTCATTGAGTGACAGACAGCATTGTGGAAATTAGAATAATTGCTGAAGAATAGTATGGCAATGAAATGACAATTAAAAAAAAAGAGTTAAAAGAGTGAGGTAGCATCAACAAATATCACGATTGAAGTTAGTAATGGAATTTTCTCTCTTCGTTATTTGAATTTTTTTTTTTGTGGAAATTTTGGCATAAACGTAATTTTTCCATTCATTCAGTGGAACAATGTTGCCAATTTTCCACCAGAGAAAATCATACAACTCACATCCTGTGGTTGTCATGCATATATTTCTAATTTTTCTAATGAACAAATCTGGAGAGCAAACGTTTAACGCGCTGGTCAAGTATATATACAATGTTGCCAATTTTTCCTTTCTTGCCAATGAGTGCACTGTTGCCAATTTTATTTTTCCTAGACAAGTAAATGAAATTCTGACAATTTTGAACATTTTTTCTACATGTAGTTTGCGCCATAGGTATGCTGTTGCCAATTTTATAGTTATTTGAACAAACTTATGGCATTTTCAACAACTTTATGCTTATTTCAACAGACTGAGATTTTTCTTGTGATATAAATATATTAATGATCAACTGATTTTCTTATTAGAAAACTTGATTTTCCGATACATGTTAATGTTATCCTGGCAACATTGCCAATTTTCTACATGTGGCGAGGGGAACAATGTGGTTGTGGTGTAAATTTTTATGCTAGTTGTTGCGCTGACTTGGACACTTGTTGGCTGTGTAAAAATTTTTTTTGTAGAAAATTTCATTTTCTGCGCCATTGAAATACGAATATTTCAGAATAACCTTAACGTTTGTAAGAGCTTTCATACTTCCCTTCTAACCAACATTAAAAAGTCGTCTGCAACTGCATAAGAATTATTCAAAATTCGAAAAGCTTGTGCAGAGCTTTCATGCTTCTGGAAAAGCTTTCATATTCTTTTTGGTGCAAAGCTTTCAAACTTTCAGAATTTTATAATTACTAAATTTCAAAAGTAGCATTAAAGTTAACTAAATTAAAGCACAAAAATACGTGATCGGCGGCTTCATTAGTTCTGTTTTTCTAAAATAATAATAATTTGACTTACCGCTTTTTTGTTCCTCTACCTCCTGTTTCAACCTACCAACCAATTATTTTACGTTTTTATTACAATTTTTATATAATAAATCAGCTTTGTGTATGTAATAAAATATTGAATCGCTTCGCATGATCGGTTTTAAAAGCTCAAAAGCTTAAAAGCTTCACTTGGAAAGCTCCTTTGTTGAAAATTCTCGCGAAAAGCCACCAAATTATTTACTGCTTATTGCAAAATCTTAAGAGCTTCGCTTTGCAAGCTTTCTCTCAGGCTTTAGTTAGTCAAAACAAAAGCTTTAATTAACATGAATTTTGAAGTCATGAAAGCTCGAAGAATATTATTGCTTTTATAAAGGAGGTAACAAATATCAATTAAACATTTGATAGGCCGCTAAAAAGTATGGGAAAACTGGCAATGAGGGGAAAAATACAGTGGCGAGCATAAGTGGATGAATGTTTGTCACTTCTGCACTCATTTGTTCATAACATCCGTTGTACTTATTCAAATAAAACCATTTGTTTTTAAATTTTTAATCCATATATTATATACTAACATATTATGCAAGGAAAAGTCAAAAAAAATTAAATGCAAAAAATTCTAAGCCAAAAAACTAAACATATCTCCATTCATCCAATTTTGCACGTGAGTGAAAATTCAATTAGTTACATCAGTTCAGTATTTAGTCCACAGACCTTTGTTTTTTATTACACTTTGGACTCGTTTTGGCATACTTTCTACCAAATTTTCAATTCTTCCATTAGGTATTTCGGTCCATTCTGTCTGAATCTTTGCCCAAAGCTCGTCCATATTTTTAGGGGCTCTTTCATACACTGCCAATCTTTTTTTTTTAAATGGCCCATAGATTCTCGATAGGGTTGAGATCTGGGCTTTGTGCAGGCCACTTTAGCACTTGGAAACGTTGATCATTCAACCAATTTTTCACGATTTTAGCAGTGTGTTTAGGATCACCGTCTTGTTGAAAACACACCTCGTCTTCGGGATACGCACTTAGATCGACAAAATGTGGCAAATATTTTTGCTAAATGTTAAGGTAGTCTTCCTTCTTCATAATGCCTTCTCTTTGCACAAGTGGGCCGACATGCCACCAGGTGAAACATTCCCAAACCATTAGATTATCTCCACCATGCTTCACAGTTTGTTTCACTTGATGCTTTTGTAACTTTTCCTGTGGCTGGTGCCAGTAGTATTGCTTTCCATCTGATTGGAACCTATTAATTTTGGTTTCATCTGACCATATCACTCGTTTCCAGTCGTCAACGCTACAATTTTTATATATTTTACAAAATTTTAATCGTGCTTCCACATTTTTGTCAGACAAAGCTGTTTTTTTTTGCTTTATTGCTGATACCAAACCGATCCGTCGAAGGGCTCTCCACGCAGTCCACTGACTAACATCCTTATTTATTTGCTCCGCAGCCAATTTTGGTGTTATGGAGTCTTTACGCCGCATTAACCGCTCCATAACGCGAGCATCTCCATCTGTAAGTAGCCTTCGACGACCTTTAACGTTTGAATCAGGCTTCACATTCCGTCTTTTTTGAGCGCATAAAACAGTACTGTGACAAATTGTTAATTTTTTTGCTATTTCTCGAGACGACTGTCCATTTTTTTGTTAACGCAACGATGCTATCTTGCTATATTTTTCGCATATTTACACTGTTTTATTAATCGTTGAACTAAGCACACTTAAACGCTCGATTATATTTGAACAAGTGACAAAAATTGTGAATTTGAAAACAAAGTGTTGAGCTGTAAACGAAATTCGTAAGATTTTCATAAAACAGTAAACTCAAAGCCAACTTTTTCAAAAAAAGCATAAGGTGCAAAATTGGATGATATATAGGAGATATGTTAAGCTTTTTGCCTTAGAATTTTTTGCATTTAATTTTTTTTTTGACTTTTCCTTGCATAATATGTTAGTACAATATTTGGATTAAAAATTTAAAAAGAAATGGTTTTATTTGAATAAGTGCAACGGATGTTATGAACAAATGAGTGCAGAAGTGACAAACATTCATCCACTTATGCTCGCCACTGTAGATTATTTTCTTGCAATGTACACTAACCACAAAGATATACATATGTACATATGTATGTATTTATGTAAGAATGTTTATATATATGTATGTATGTATATTTCCACAAATGCAACTCACTTCACGTATTCATGTCGCAAATTTATCGATTAATTATTGCTGCATTCAATAATAATAACAACAAACAACAACAACTTTCACAATAAAAACAGGCCACCGCGTCGCAGAGACGTTTGCCCACAGCCACATAAAATATATGTATGTATAAATGTATGTAAATTATATGTGTATATGTGTGGGTATATAAAAGCACCGTTCTAATGCTTACGCTGACGTCATGATGCAATTTATGCGCAGCATGACAAATCAATTTCGTATGCTGTACATACATACATATGTATATGCACTATTGCCGTTGTTGTTGTTGTTGTTGCTATTGTTGGTATTATTATTGCTGTTGTGATTGCTGTAAAAAGTTGGTGTTAACTGTCCACATCAAAGTGATTGCAATAAACATAACGACACACACACCTAACACACAGGCAAACATACATACACATAAGCTTACGTTATTACCGTTATCAGTGTTGTAAATTTCTGTGGCGGCCGAGACAAATGTGCCTCTGTCGTCGCTTGGTGCATTACGTTCAACAAGCACAATGATCTAGAGTTAGGAGAGAGAGAGAGAGAGACAGGGAGATAGAGAGAGAGGGCGGAAGGAGTGCAGTTAGAGAGTAGGAAGTCAACGGAAATGCTTTTAATGGTGTAATATAAAAAGTTACAGAGAAATCATTTAAGGGCATACACACATACATACGTACATGTGAATATTCATACATATATACATATGCATAAAAACTGAGGCTGCTTTGAATCCGCCATGCGGGCAATGCAAAGGGAAGTGCGAAAGAAAAAACCGCTCAGATATATATGTAGAAGTCTAGACTGCTGTCGTCAGTATTCCCATAGCTCACCTTAGCTGAGCCGTATGTAAGACAGTTGAAGGCTTTAATCAAATCACTCCACCGTTTTTTACTACGGTTCTCAACCGATTAACCAACTTTTCGCGTAAGTGAATGATGAAGCCCTCGATGGTGTTTACGTAAAGTAATCTTAATATGCTTTGTCACTTTTGAGATTAGTGAGCCTTCAGCTTTTCTGTTGACTCTTACTAATCAATCACATACGAAAATGTGTTGACACGTTAACTGGACACGCCCAGCAAGCTGTGTCAGCATTTATTAGTAGAATTTTCATTCCGAGAAGAAATCAACTACTTATGAATAGCTAGTTCTGAGCTTGAGATTCCGTCCTTTTAATACCTTCGAAAACTTGTAATAATCTTATATCTTGGTGTGAGAATGTGAGATCTCAGCGTGGTTGGGTCGTTGAAAAAACTCGGATAAAATTCAGCTCAACTCCGTTGTGTAGTACCAGCTGTCGTGGAATGCAGCACGCGGTTGTTGTCCTCTTCCTGCTATTCTTTAATTTTTATATCTCAATCTGAAGTGCAGAAGAGTGCTCGAGGAAGTATTGGTTCGATTAGAATGCCAATAAGTTGCTGAAGATCAAATTCCGATTGTTACTAACTCGAAGTTGCTGGGAGGGACATGCGAGAGTCTGCATGTAGGCTCTGCTGGAATGCTACTGAAGGGATGCTGCTCACAGAATCCATATTGAAGCTATAAACCATCCGCCAGGAACATAAAGCAGGAACATTACATTGCAGAATACCTGCACGCCAAATGCTGTCGATAGACTTCAAACGCTATTCACAGAGGGTTCATCAAAATCTTCATTAACACTCCGCCTGTGAATGGCGTTATCGGAATTTAACCGCTGCCACCATAGAAAACGAAGAGACTGAGCTGTCTCGTGAGTTCCGAGTAATATAGGCCCAATTAAGTTAGTGATTAGTGTAGTAGAGATACTCCTATTTCTTTACAGCAATGAGACATTGTCCGACACTAACCAAATCTTTGATTGTCCAGCGAAAGATTTGGGCCGAACACCTCGAAAAAGCACTTGTCTTAGGTATTCTGACATCGACACCTTTCTTACTTCTTAGTGGGGCTACATAGAGGTCAAAATAACAACAACAACAACAAAAACAGAGTATCCACATCCTCTCCAGCATCTCAAAACTAATTTGAAGTGTATAGAAACTTCGCCCGACCTCATGATAGACCTTTGACTGGCTGATTCAATGAACAACTGCTTAATTGCAGCGAAAACAGGAGAACTTTGTGGCTCCACCTGAGCCTTATTTTCACATAAGTTTGCGTAATCATATACCAAGTAGCTAGAATGGGATCAGCAGCTACTCGTTTTTTGTTTTATTAGGATCCAGAATAGGGAAGAAAAGAAACCCCCTTGTGGGCGCTAAGCTCACCCAGAACTCATTCATCTCCCTCACGTACACGTTAGGGGAGATAGTAGCTGGAGTTCCTAGCTACACTTAGCCTCTACACATTGAATACCGCCGTGTGAGTCGCCGCGTGCATAGAAAAGCATGCCAACAACCGCCTATGATCGACCGAACCTTAGCCAGATCATGCATCAACAGTCAAACTCAACACCTAAGAGTGTATATTTGGTATGAAAACATTAGTTTTGAAAAGAAATTTCTTGAATATTCAGAGGCCTACTTTACAATGCGGTTAGTCAACCAACCCTTATGTGGAACGAAGCCACATTTACATCTAAGCTGCTATAAAGCCATATCTGGAGACTTTCACTTTACGATCATAGAGCTCAAGCGGATAGATATGCATTAAATAATGGGCCCTCAGCGATAATATGTTCAAATGATAGAGCTTTCCAGGACACACTCGTCAGTGCTAAACCTTCGAGGTTCTAAACTCGACTTGATGGAATAGTATACAAAAACAAAAAAAGTAATGTTTTTGAGAATCGTCTACCCGAATCTCGGCGTATAGACACAGTTCCACCGATCTACTTACTCAGAGGGTGAAAAATCTCTAGGAATTTAATACATTTTTTCGTCTAACCACCAAAGGGTTAATGAATAATGCGTTTTTAAGTGCATTTTCGATGGACAGACAGGCATACGTAGGTGACTCAAAAAGAAAAAAAATTAAAAAGCACAATTTACGAGCATACACACTTACTCACCTACAGACACGCACTTGCGCGGTGTAAGTGTAACAATAAAATAGGCGAGAAAACAAGCAAAAGCGCAATTGAAAAGCACGCACACCAGAACAACAACAACAATAACGTGAACAATATACGTAGCATTAGCGACGGCGGAGAGGAAGGTAGGGGGTGAAAAACGCTAAACCCACACCCGCTTCACCATAAGCAACGCGCTTCAAGGTTGTCGATGATGACAAATATATAAATTATAAAATATAAAAGCGCATGCAACAACAATAACAAAAACATATGTTTCTCACACACAAGTGTTGTCAAACGTAAACGCTATCAACGCTTCTCAGCGCCCTCACCCTTAATAAATAGTAAAAGCGCATTAGTAGAGTAGCCAAAGCGTAAAAATGCATTGGCAGCACGCAGAGCTTTGGGGCAGAGCGCTTGTGCGAGAGCGTTGCACCGCTTGCTCTTGCGCTGGGTAAAAGGGTGCGTGTGTGTGTGTGTGGGAGGGGAAAGGTAGAAGGAGAGAGAGTGAAGAAGAGTACATTTTTTGAGCGTGTTTTTTTGGTTAGAGGAAGTATTTAAGAATAAAAGAGTACAAAAAGCAAGCTGCTCGTTGCTGGCAAAGTAAGGAAATTTTACGCAATTGGAAGGAGGAGATGAAAAGAGCAAACAAAATGCAAAAACAAAATGAAAAGAGAATTCCAAATTAGAGAAAACTACTTGGTTTTGCACAAATAACAGTAAAATATTGCACACTATGGCAGCGAAGGCTAAGATCGTTGTGAAAATGGTAGAGGCTTATGCGAAAAGAGCAGAAGGACGAAGGAAAAGTGGCAAACAGAGCGTCTGAAATATAGTTTAAGCAAAATTTTTTTTTTAATTTTTCTTAAATTAATATTTTGTCACTAAATTCTATAATTACTCTCACAAAAAAATGTAAGAGAGCACCTTCCTTTACATGCCCTACCACAAACGCGCTCAAAAACACTCAAAAGAGTTACACTCATTTACTGTATTGCAGTGCTCTTTGTTTCAAATGCACCTTTTATTGCAATATTTGCTCGGCATATAACGGTATGCAATGCAATATTGCACACAGAGAGCTTTGCTACTACACTGCACTGCTGAGTCGCTGAGCGTACGGCGAATGCATGTTGCAACTCTTGCGAGAAAAGAGAAAGCTACGAAATGGAATTCAAAATTTTCAAAAGAGCACGATATGCTCAATTACAAGCAATAATATTTATTTTATGTTGAAATAGAATTTTTTTTTTACTTATTTTTGACTGGACAGGGTTGGCAGCAGTGAAAGGGGTGGCATATGCATATGTGTTGATATGAGTACTTTGACAAATATACGCATTTTATATGCTCACATGTACTAATGTACATATGTATGTATGTGGGTAGGAGTCTTCTCACATATGTATGTTTGCATGTTAAGTTATGCACTAGCTTGTCAGCGTGCATTGTTGTTTTAGTAGTAGTTTTTCTTACTATTTTATTTATTTAGGTTTGGCATAGTTCGACATTGCAGCGTTAATAATTAAACGTGCGACAACTACAATATATCTATGTATGTATGTGTGTAAGTATGTATGTGGTGACACTAAAACAATAAACAAAACTATGCTTGCAGAGTAATAACATTTTTGGGGGCCATACGTATAGGGTTATGCATTTTGCGGTTTCCTAAATAAACGAAAATAAAATGAATTTGAAAATATTTTTTTCATGAAATTCCTTTTTTATTATAAAGATTGAATCTTAGCATTATATGTGTAACACTACATCGATCGTTCAAATGGCAGCCTCGTGAATTTTTGTAAGCCTCCAACCGTTTTAGGTAATTTTCGACCACTTTTTGGCACATATAGAGCGGTATCTCAGCCATAACTTGACAAATGTTGGTTTTCAGCAGCTCAAGAGTTAAAGATTTATTCACATAAACACGATCTTTTACGTAGCCAAACAAAAAAAAAGGTCCAACTGTGTCGAATAAAACGATCTCGGTGGCCAATTGACATCGCCAAGATGAGAGATTACGCGGCCAGGAAATTTCTCACTCAATATCGCAATAAAGCAATATTCGCTCGTGTCGGTATGGCATGTGGAACCCGATATTGTCCAAGTCGTGTTCTTTAATTACAGGAAGAAAAATTCGGTTATCTCACGACCATAACGATCCGAATTGACAGTGAATTGATAACGCCGTTATCGTTGTATCAAAGAAGTAAGATCCCATCGCATCTTCGGACTCAAGAGCGTCCAGACAGCCATTTTTTTTTTTTTTGAGTGTAATGGCCTCTCTTCAATTACTTGGGAATTTTCGGAACCCCAAATGTGACTATTTTGCTTATTTATCTATTCACCGAGAGGAGAAATTTGCTTCGTCACTGAAGAAAATTTTATTTTTGGAAAAAATCGCGGTTCACCGCTTGTTGTTCAAGCACCCAATCGACGTAACTATGACGTTGTGAATGGTCAGTTGGTTTCAGTTATTGTATGAACAGAACTTTATATGGATGTAGGTGTGAGTCCAACTGCAAAATACGCCATAAAGTGCCATAAGAAACTCCCAGCTCTTGAGATCGTCAAGATATAGACACATTCTGGTCTTCGGTTACACTTTCACTTACAGCAGCGATATTTGAGGTGAAGCGAGCAAGACGATTGTGCGTTTTTACCCGAATCTCTTACCGCCCAGACATTTGCTTTAGGTTTGGAAACAAAAAAATAGTCGCTAAGTCTGGCGAATATGCTGGATCGGGTAAAAGTTCGTAACCCAATTTATGAATTTTTGCCATAGTGACTACACATATGTGGGCCCGTGCATTGCCGTGACGGAACAGCACTTTTTTCGCCAAATGTGGTCGTTTTTGCTTCGTATCAATATCGAATGTGTTCAAAAGTTCTGAATAATATTCGCCATTGAGATAGTTCTACCGTTTACATTGTAACCGATGTGAATGACACCTCATGCATCTCAAAAAACTGTAATCATGAACATGTTGGCCTGGCTGACAGACATACCTTGATCTTTTTTGGTGCACGGTTAACCGGAGAAACCCTCTACCTGGATTTTCTTTGGTCTCTGATTTGGTGTAGTGAATCCATGATTCGTCTGCGTTAAAGAAATGACGCAAAAATTCGTTTGGATTGCGGTTGAAGATCGTCAAGCACTCCTTTGAAGTGGCTACACTGCTACGCTTATGGTGCTATCGAGCTTTTTCATGTTCAAATATTCATGCAAAATTTGTTGTACCGGCTTAGTAGAGATGCATATAGCCTCAGCCTCAGACTCTTTTGTTCTCCGATCGTTCAATATCATTCCATGGATTTTATCGACAATTTCTGGCATGACGACTTTTTTTGAGCGAACTGAACGTTCGGCGTCACTTGTATTGGTTGGTACAACCGCAACGGAACTCTGTAAACCACTTCTTAACCATTGAAATCGATGCTGCTAAGCAAAACTTAGTATTTATCAAGTATTTCCTTGATTTCGGTTATGGTTTTTTTTTTTAAATTAACACGAAATTCACTTTTTTCCATATTCGTTGAAATCCAACAGATCGCCTGCTTCAATGGCTGTCCAACACGAACTAAATGGCTCAGATTGAACAAAATTACACATAACAGTCTATTAATCGTTAACAGTTGACGGAAGCAGTGTTGTATTACAGTAGTGGATCGGTAAATTTAAAAAATCTTTGACTTATCAAACAGCACTCGTATTAATAGGTAGTAGAATTAGGGATAACTTTAAAATCCTAAAATTTTATCTGAGTTTTTTTTTTCAATTTCACCAGCAGGAAGAAACAATAACAAAACGAAAATATCGTTCATGGGCCTGACATAACCTTATTCAACAAACCTAGAATCGATGGGAACTTTGAGAGCTTTTTGTTTTTGTAATGACAAGACTCGACGAATCAGGTTCTCGAGTTTTTGCGATATTTCAAACAAACACTATAGCATATATACGATCATGAGATCATCTTCAAACTTTTTTTTTGGATTGGCCAGGACGCTCTTTGTCTCGACGACGACGCTAAAATCACCATTTCTGAAGCGTCGAAAACACTCCGTCTGCTTGACTTATCGGTCGGTGGGTAGATTCACCATACGCTGCATAACTTGCTTGTAGTATTCTTTATTAACTGCACGACCTTTTGGCAGGAGCTCATGATGCACCACACACCATTGTAAATGAACATTGCGCGCCATTTTCGGTCTTGGCTCATCTGGCAGCTTCCATTGGGATGATTGGGCCTTGGTCTCGACGTCATAACCATATACCCACGTTTCGTCACCAGTTATGACCCGTTTGAGCATACTCGGATCGTTAATAACGTCATTCAACAACTCCGGAGCGATACTAATGCGTCATTGCTTTTGCACAAAATTTCGCAATTTCGGAACAAACTTCGCTGCCACACGTTTCATGCCTAAAACATTCGAGAAACTTGAATGACATGATTGGGCCAACATCCTCTACAACTTCCCTATGATGATTCGACGATTTTCAAGAACAATTTTTTTCACTGTTTCGATGTTTTCTTCGCTTGTTGACGTGGCCGCCGCACCTCCAGGACGCGCATCATCATCAACATCTTCTCGGCTTTCTGTAAAGCGCTTGTATCTCTTATAAATACTTTTTTGAGACAAAATGAACTCATATAATGCCACAGACAACATTTCAAGTGATTTATTCTCAGTTTGGTTTGGCAATTCATCGTGAATAGACTCACGCCTGAACAACGCTTGCATATAGTGCAATTTTATTTCGAAAATAATGGTTCTGTGCGGAAAACGTATCGCGCACTACGTCCATTTTATCGTCGACAAAATCGTCCATCAGAGCAGTTAATTCGATTAACCATGGAACGTTTTCGCACCACGTTTACTCTTATTGATAACTCGCATCCCCAAAGACGCCGTACAGAAGAAGCTATTGCTTCTGTAGAGCGTAGCATTGAGGAAGACCCGACTGAGTCCATCCGCCATCGAGCACAGGAATTGGATCTGTGTCCATCCACTTTATGGAAGATTTTGCGAAAGATCTTGGTTTGCGTGCTTACAAAATCCAACTCGTGCAAGAATTGAAGACAAACGATCATCAAGTAAGGCGTAGATTCGTCGAATGGGCCCAAAACGAGATTACAAATCGAAATTGGCTCTTAATGCAAGCACATGACAAACATACATATGTGTCCGATTATAACGAAAACGATAAAAACGATAATCGAATGTACATAGCACGCAAAAAATCAAAATTCACCTTTTCCTTTGAACATACATATGTACCTCGTAGGTAGTCGCTTCCAAGATCGGTCACAACTTCCAGGCGGAGTCATCATTTACAGCACGCAGCGAATTAATTTATCCTCCCAATAATTTAATTTAAATAATTTACAATTTTCTGCATCATTGTGGAAGTTGGGTTAGAAAAATTGTTTGTAAATTACTAAATATTCAAAATTTCAATTTTTCAATATTTATTCAATTTATTCCATTTTTTTTCTTAGTTTTACCGAGCAATTTTTGAGTCGCAAACGCTTGAGTAGTACATGATTTTGGAAAGAAAATTTTTTTATATTATTTTCCATAGCAGACGAAAAATTTAAGGGAAAATTTAAGGAAAAATCGTTGTAAGGACGCAAGAACTACAACAGCAGACTGACTAAAGTATTTTGCTTTTCATACATACAGTGGCGGAAAGTGGCGGTGTAGAAAGTACTATCGCTTTGCTGAAAAATGTTGGTATACGGTTTTATTTGAAATCCTTTTCTCACCACATGTATTAAAACAAATCCATTCTCCAACGTAAAATAAAACAATCATGGTGAAAAAACGCAAAAATATCCTTAACAAAAGTCTACATACACCACGGGTTTACTAGGAGTTATGTCGATATGCTGTGTTGTTATGGCGTTAGGTACCATTTCTACTATTTTTTTTTTTAATATGTTTTCTCATTTGCTAGTATTCAATTTAGTTGTTATTTAAGCACATTAGCATCAATAATGGCTCCAAAAGAAAAGAAATATCCATTGACGAAAGAATCCTGGTTATTTAGCAGAGGAAAGAGAAGAGATCGTATGGTGAAATTTACGTCCACCAAAGATACAGATCATTCTAAAAAACTTTGAAAAAAATGAATCCAACGAAAAAAATCCACGTGTTGGCCACCCGAAGAGACTAACTCGAAGAGGCATCAGCTTTATTCTGAAGGCAGCGAATGGTGATCCTAAAGTTACTGCTCCGAAATTAGCCGAAAACATCGCAAACTTATCAAGAAAGTATGTCCATTTAAGAACAATTCGAAGAGCTATGAGCGATAACGGCTTCCACAGTAGAATGCCTCGTAAAAAGCCTCTTATTTCTAAAACAAATCGTAAACTACGCTTGGAGTTCGCTAAAGCACCTTTAGACAAGGGAATGGATTTTTGGCAAAAAGTCTTGTTTACAGACAAATCAAAGTTCAGTATATTCGGCAGCGATGGTAGAGTAAAAGTTTGGAGAAAAGACAACACTGCACTTAACTCCAAAAATATAGTATCAACAGTGAAGCAAGGTGGCGGCAACGTAATAGTTTGGGGAGCGGTTGCGGCATCTGTAGTTGGAAAGTATGTTTTTATTGAGGGAAATATGGATCGGTTGAAATATAAGTCGTTGCTGGAAGCTAATCTGAAGCCTTCGGTGGACAGTTAGGAGTTTGGCGCAGACTCGATCTCTCAACAGGATAACCATCCAAAGCATACGGTCCATATTGTTAAGGATTGGTTGCTTTATCATGCTCCAAAGTAGCTACACACAACATCTAAAGCCCAGATTTGAATGTTATTGAACACGTCTAGGAGAGTTTTGAGTGAAAAATTAGAAAAAATTAGATTTCCAGCTCAGCATTACTCAAAGAACGTCTTATTGAAGCTTGGGACAGTATTACTCCCTCAGAATTGATAAATTTAGTAGCTTCGATGCCATGTGACGGCTTCAAGTTGTTATTGATGCGAACGTTGGACCAACTAAATTCTAAAAAGATCATCTTACCTGATATTAACCAAAGTTCTTGTGCTCAGATAAGTTATGTATGTACTGTTTGTAGACTTCTGGCAATGTTGGATTTACGTTTTTTTTTTGTCAAAACTTTACTATTTTGTGTTAAAAAATTATTTTTGTTTTTCTTTTTTATGATAAGGGAAAATAATTGAAATATACCTTTTTGGACTTTCAATTCAACGAAAACCGGTGGTGTTTGTGGACTTTTGTTCGCCACTGTACATATACCTGTATTTCGAAATTGGCCAAAACATTTATGAAATTTATTTGTTTATCTTTATTAATCTTTATTTACTTTCGCATGTGCATACCTACATACATATGTATGTATGTGAGTGTAATGCTCAAATTTTTCCATTAAATTTCATTACTGTTTCTATGTACAAATGAAAATATTTAAATTAGCAATGGGGAAATGGACTGGACTGTCTACAAATAACAGAAAAACAAAACAAATATCAATAATACTGCCACACACACACACACACACATGCATACATGCATTCATGCATACATATGTTTGATGCATTTGAGGCGTGCAACATGGCGTGGCGTGGCGTGGCGACCAATTGCTAGCCAATGACAGGTTGACTTGACAAACTAGCGCGACAAACAAACACATATGCACTTACCTATATTCATATGAGTAAGCATGCTTATACATGTGTACACACACAATATACGTACATATATGTATAGATGTCTGTATGTGAATATTAATGCATTTGTTCCGTCATTTGGTAACTTGAAGCCGCCAGCCATCCAGTTTGGTTGGTTGCTGCCAATGTAGTTTTATATGCATGTACGTACATATGTACGTACAACGTATATGCCAACATATTACTATCTATTGATAATGAATACACAGCGTAAGGGTAATGATGGAGGGGAAATATTGCCTTGACTTGACAAAACAGATTGAATGATGAAGATAATTGAAAATGCCATATAACATGCGACAATGAAATATGCACATAAGTATGTATGTATGCCAACATATATTCAAGTAAGTATTTATATACATATGCACGAGTACATATATGTATGTATATGCAATGTAAATACATGAACTGTGGGTTAAGCGACGCAAATGTGCACACAACTCAACTCAACTCAACTCAACTCATCATATGAATTGCATGTGGCAAGTGTCACACCAGCAACGAAGTGCATATTATAACAAAATATATTAAAAATAAGAAAAGAAGAAGCAGCAGAAGTACACCAACAATGGAAAAAATACTACTAAGTGAGGAAAAAAATCATACAAAAAAAAAATGCAGTAGTAGGCGTTACGCATACAAGGCACGCAAATTAATTGGCCGACTGCATTTGCGTGTTGCACACCTACACGCGAAGGAGGACGTAGAGGAAAAGAGAGTGGGTGGTGGTGGTGGTGGAGAAAATCGCCATTGAAAGCTTGTGGTGAGAAGGGAAGACGTAGTAAAGGCGACGTATAATGTAATGTAATGCAAAATTATGTGTGTGTGTGTGGAACATGATGAGCAATTGCATTTAAAGTAACTAGTTGGAGACTAATTCGCAACTAATATGTGAAGTAGTGATTTTTTTTCAATTTATTAATTTTTTATTTATTGATATAGTGTTGTGACAATGTCAGATGTGAACCAAAACGTACTAGACGCATACTAGTTCCAAAAAGGGCTAATAGTGAAATAGTGATTTTTTTCAATTTCTTAATTTCTTTTAATAACATAATGTTTTCACATGTCAGATGTCGCGCGAAAACGTACTAGTCGCATACTAGTTCAAAATGGGATTAAACAGTTTTCAAAAAAAAAAACACTAATTTTATAACAGAGTATAGCAAAAAAAAAATAAAATAAAATAAAAAATATAAAATATAAAAATATTAACAAAATACATATTTACTAACCGATATAATAACATTGTATTCTAGTAGCAAACTAGTACATTTCCAACCAATTGGATTTTAAACTGCAGAGCCTATATATCGTATGTACGCGCTCATTCATTGTGCAACATTTAGGGGCAGTGCAATTGAACAACAAATGGCCAAGTAGATAAGTAAAGGCCAACAAAAAAAAAGTACGTAGATACATACATTATATATGATATATGTACATGCGCTTAAGTCATTATGAGTAAATATACATTTGTCGCTTTACACAAAGTAAATAGTAAATGTACATACGTACATATGTACATATGTACATATGTACTAAGTGTATTAATTGCAAATCGCATTGCGTGTTGCAAACCACAAAACTATGTGTTAACCTCTATGTACATACATACAAACATATATATGCTAAAGGGGTGCCAAGATAAAATCACAACTGAGCCGGTAATTAGGATGGAAATGAAAAGAGACAGAAATAGAAATAAATATACATTCATAAATACATATGTACATACATATGTATGTATACATTTGTATGTTTGTGTGTGTGTTTTTTTTTTACTTAAATAAATATGAGTAAAAAATATCATAAAAGATTTTAATCACTTGGCAATCCTATAAATTAATGCATACAATATCCTTGGTGTAAATCTACATATAAAATGCAGCAAGTTTTTAGGTTTAATGCAATTAATTGATAATTTCGATTAACTGTTTTTTTTTTCTTTTTAATATTGCGTGTGGTCGCCAAAAGAAAGTTAAATAAAATTTATTTCGCTATTTTGATTATTTAATAATTTAGAGCTATTAATTTCTATTAATTTATTTGTGAGGTATTAATGTACATACAGTGGCGCACAAAAGTCTACAAAAATCCCCTATTTTCGTTGAATTGAAAGTCCAAAAGGTTTATTTTAATTATTTTCCCTTATCATAAAAAACCAAAAAAAATAATTTTTTAATATAAAAGAGTAAAACTATGACAAAAAAAAAACGTAAATCCAACACTGCCAGAAGTCTACATACAGTAAATACATAACTTATCTTAGTGCAAGAACTTTGCTTAATATCGGATAAGATGATCTTTTTAGAATTTAGTTGGTCCAACGTTCGCATCAATAACAACTTGAAGCCGTCACATGGCATCGAAGCTACTAAATTTGTCAATTCTGACGAAGTAATACTGTCCCAAGCTTCAATAACATGTTCTTTGAATAATGCTGAGCTCGAAATCTAATTTTTTCTAATTCTTCGCTCTAAAATCTCCTAGACATAATCAATAACATTCAAATCTGGGCTTTAGATGTTGTGTGTAGCTACTTTGGAGCTTCCAACAATGACTTATATTTCAACCGCTCCAGTTTACACTCAATAAAAACAAGCTTTCCAACTCCAGATGCCGCAACCGCTCCACAAACCATTACGTTGCCGCCACCATACTTCACTATTGGTACTATATTTTTGGCGTTAAATGAAGTGTTTTCTTTTCTCAAAATTTTTGCTCTTCCATCGCTGCCGAATATACTGAACTTTAATTTATCTGTAAACAACCCTTTTTGCCAAAAATCCATTTCCTTGTCTAAATGTGTTTTAGCGAAGTTTATGATTTTTTAAGAAGTAAGAAGCTTTTTGCGTGGCATTCTACTGTGGAAGCCGTTATCGTTCAGAGATCTTCGAATTGTTCTTAAATGGACACAATTTCTTGATGAGTTTGCAATGTTTTCGGCTAATTTCGGAGCAGTAACTTTAGGATCATCATTCACTTCCTTCAGAATAAAGCTGATGCCTCTTCGAGTTAGTCTCTTCGGGCGGCTAACGCGCGGCTTTTTTGGTGGATTCATTTTTTTCAAAGTTTTTTACAATGATCTGTACCTTTGGTGGACTTAAGTTTAAAATTTTTGTGATTTTCACCATATGATTTCTTCTCTTTTCTGTGCTGAATAATCAAATCCCTTACGTCAATGGATATTTCTTTTCGCGAAACCATTATTGATGCTAATGCGCTTAGACCACAACTAAATTCCATACTACCAAATGAGAAAACATATTAAAAGAATAGTAAAAAAAGGATTCCTAACCGCCATAACAACACAGTATATCGACATAACTGTTAGTAAACCCGTGGTGTATGAAGACATTTGTTTTGTTTGATTTTTGCGTTTTTTCACCATAATTGCTTAATTTTATGTTAGAGAATGGATTTGTTTTAATACATATGATTAGAAAAGGATTTACAATAAAACTGTATAACTACATTTTTCAACAAAGCGATAATACTTTCAACACAACGAATACAGGCGGTGTATGTAGACTTTTGTCCGCCACTGGACATACATATATTATTATACTCGGCTGTACTATGTACATATGTACACATAGTATATTGGCTTTGTTCAGTTAACGGTTGTATGTAATGACATATAGAAAAAAATCGAGATATATGTCGATATATACATATATCAAACTTTTTGAGATTATATAACTCAGCGATTTAGTCATATCAGTCTGGGACCGTTCGTCCATCTGTCTGAGATTAAAATATTCTGAAAAAAAAACTTGTTGAGCATACGATAAATTTTCAAAGTAGATAAATCAAAAAGTTTATCTCAGAAAGCACAGAACACAGTCAGCAAGAGAGCAAATTGTATACTTAAAATTCCCATAGTCTATAATCACGACTTGAATAAGTTCCACTTGAAAGACTTTTTAATTTCCACACCCCATTTGACTTAAGATCAATTATTTAAGAGGGTATTCTAGTGGAATTTTGAAAAATTCGATTTTTTTGCATATTTTTAAAGTTTAACTTTTTAAAAATATGTCTGTAAGAAGATGTTTTCAAAATTCAAATTATTTTCGGAGATGCAGGAATTTTTGTGACGTGGCATCCATACCAGCTCGGCCTTTGCACGAAACTTTCAACCTGTTTTCCTCGAAACTGTCTCTTTCAAAACGATACCCCTGATTTCTCAAGTTCTACTGGACCGATTTAATTGAAATTTTTGGAGATTTATCTTTATAGACTTCTTGACGACTGGAACTACGCTCATCCGCAAACTATTTTTAAAAAATTCGAAAAGTCAAAAAAAGGTTAAAAACATTTTTATTCATAAACAGTAGCCATTTTGTGAAAAACATATTTTTTCCAAATTTTCCGTAGTTACAGATTTTGCGACATTCCTCTAGATTAATAGTATTTTCTTTTTTCCATCAGATTTCTAGTAGGGCTTAAATCGTGGGTATGGTCAAGTGCGAATTTTTTACGAGCCCCCACTTCATCAGATGAAGAATCATGCAATAAAAATATTTCAATTTTAAAAAAAATTTCAATTTTAAAAATTTCAATTTAAAAGTTTATTCTCATGTTAATAAATTAATATATGTATGTATGTATGTATATAAAAATCAATGCAAATTTTGATAAACGCCTATAACTTGAGAACCACCAGACCAAATTGTTTTTGGAGTTATAAAGGGATATTAGGAGAAGGTTAATGTGAAGTTTTCATGCTATTGGTGCAGCCGTTCCAGAGCTATGACCATTTTATTGAACATTGGTCGCTACTCATATAAAATACATGCAACAACAACAAATACATGTAAAATTCCAAAATACACATACATTACGTGGTATGTGGTGGTGAAAGAGAGAGAGAGAAAGAGTGAAAAAATGCAAATGAAAATAAATTTAAAAAAATTAAAAAAAAAATTATAAAAAAAAGTTTTAAAAATTTTTTTAACAATTTTTTTCGTTTCCTTTACCAAAAAAAAATCGGAAATTCAAAATTCCAGCTAGATTTCATTTTTATTTTTTTTATTTTTTATAGGTGTAGCAAAGCACGCTGGGTTCCGCTAGTAACTTATAAAAAGACGGATGGTAAAAATATTGATTGCTTTCCTTTTACGGAATAGTTGGCATAGGTAGAGAAATAGGCGTACTTCCCATATAACGGACCTCCTACTTTTGGCCATTTTGTGGACATAAAAATTTCAGCCGAATATCTAATGTATCCGCTCCACGGGGATTAAGTTTTGCTTATTTGTTTTAATCTTAATTTAAAAAAAAATTTATTTCGTTTTATTTAATTTAATTTGATTTTATTTCATTTGATTTTATTTCACCTTTCATGTAGATGAAATGGTATATTAACTTTGGTCCGAAAGTTCACCAAAATTTATACCGATCGTATCAGATTCACGAGCTGAATTGATTTAGCCATGCCCGTCTGTCTGTCTGTCTGTCCGTCTGTCTGTCTGTCTGTCTGTTTGAACGCAAACTAGTCTCATAATTTTCGAGATATTTCAACCAAGGAAAGATGGAAAGTAGGGAGATGCACCTATACTTTTAAATCATCATTCGTTGGAACCGATCGGATCGAACCACTTTAGCATACATACAAGTACAAACGATTTTTCATATTTGAAATTTTGGGTCATAAATCCGTCAAAAAAATATCTAAAAAGGTAAAATTATGTATACTGCACATACATAATTAATTAACTTAATGGTCCTTATGTTAGTAAAGATTTGTGTATAACATTAGGAAGATCTATTCTTGAATACGGCTCGGTGATTTGGAACCCGAGGCATCAAATCTACTCTGACAGGATAGAGTCTATTCAAAAACATCTCCTCCTATTTGTCTTAAGGAGTTTGCATTGGGACTCTCAGTACAGTCTTTCTTCTTATACTAGTCATCTGAAACTTATCCATCTCCGTCGTCGGGAAATGCTTGGAGTAATTTTCATGGTTAAAATAATAACAGCTTCTTTTTCCAACCCCCTTATTCTCTCTGAAATCAAATTTAATGTTCTGTTTACAATGGCCAGACATTTTTGACCCTTGTTTCTGAAAACTTGTAAAACGAATTTTGAATATCACGAGCCTCTGCATTGTTTGTGTCTTGATTCCAACTGTCGTTCGAGCACATTTAACATAACCGACTAGCTTTTCCATATTAAGAAAACTATTTTGTCGACTCGCAACTAATCATTGAAGAACATTTGACATATTTGAATTAAGTTATTCTTAATAATCAGCCGATGAGTTTTTATTCTATAGCTGAACTTTTTTAGTTCTCGAAACTAAACAAACCCCTACACCACGTCTCTCCGGTATTCATGAAAACCAAATCAAGTTCCGTACGTCATGCGGACTACGCCCCTCGTGCCGTTGAGCGTTGGGTGTGGGTAAACCGTTGGGATTAATACATAATAATAATTGATGAAAATCATCGCAATGGGACGAATATAACATATATGAGATTTAAAAAATTGTCTAAGGGGTTGAAATTTGGTATTCTCTAGACGTCATTGCAAGGTTATATTGACAGTGAAAGTCGTAGAAATCGATTTTTGCAATTCGCCATAAAGTTGATATGTTCATGAAAGGTATAAAGACTTCGCACTGGCCGAATACAGTACTTCCTTTTTTTTTTAAATAAATTTTATCTTATTTTATTTTATTTATTTCTTTTATTTCATATTATTTAATTTGTTTTAATTTTATTTTATTTTTACTTAATTTATTTTAGCTCATTTATTTATTATTTTAGTTTTATTTTATTTTGTTGTAAGTTTTATTTCTTATTTTTTATTAAATTTAGTTAAATTTATATTATAATATTTTATTTTATTTTAATTAATTTTCTTTTTTCTTTTTTAATATTTAATTATGAACTTTTTCATTTAATTTAGTTTAATTATTTTATTTTATTTTATTTTATGTGTTGTTTGTGTGCAATTTTTAGTATATCTATATATATTTTTATTTAAAATTTCTATTGTCTGCTAAAGTATTTAACTACTGATGAATGTATGTTTGTGTAACAAGGTTAATTTATTGCTTAATTATTACAATTACACTTTGCAATTGTTTTTACTGTAATTTTTTTTCTGTTTATATGCATTTTTTTTCTCATATTGCGTGATATGTAATATTACTTGCTCAAATGCAGCGGCTTCAGCGCAATAAATGTATATTTTCTACATTTTAGACACGCATTTTTACGCTTGTCTGCCTCGTCAAAATATAATGTAAATTCGCATACACGTATATATAAATATGTCTAAGCGAACGTCAGTCATATTACTTTTATTAATGGATTTAGATAAGCTGCCGAGAGTAAAAAAAAAAAAAAAAAATAAAAATAAAAATAAAAAAAGTATATACTTCAGTATGAAAAGTAATAAAAAAAGTTATTTTATTAAAATAATAATAAAAATAACAGTAATTAAATGTCTAATAATAATATACATGTATATATGTATATATTATTTAGAGAAAAAAATTTTTTTACTTAAAAATTAATTTACTTTCATTACATTAACTGCTATTGGCACTTAAACCCACACTTTTACTCTACCTTGGCCACAGTTGTAGCTGCCATAATATTTATAAATTATTTGTCAATTATTTATACTAGCTTTAACCCAAATTTAAAAATATACATACATATGTAAATATCTAAAAAAAATTATAATATCTGAAATGCCAACCATTTCACATAAATTACAAAACCAACGCCTACTTCCAAAAAAAAAAAAAAACTATAATATTTTATGAAATTTTGTAAAAAAAAAAAAAAGATTGTCTAACAAAATATTTGCATAACCAAAGCAAAAAAAAGTTGACTCAAAAATTTTGCTTGCCACAAAATAAAAATCATAAAAAAATGCTTTGAACTAAAAACGTCCAATTTAAAATCTACTATGAAATTTCACCAAAAAATTTTGCGAAAAATCGCACAAAAAAAAGTCGCAACAAAAAAATTCGCAATACCTTAAACTACAGAACTTTCTATTCCAAACGTCTCGCCAACAATGCATAAATTTGCAAACAAATTAATACCCTATAAAGCGAGAACAATAAATTAAGGGAATGAGATTAATTCAAAAGTGATGGTGGGCCGAAAAGCTGAAAGATGCGACACATAACTGCTTTTTGTCGCGGAGCAGTCAAATCGAAACCAAATTAACGGTGAACAAAAGAAATTTGCAAAAAAAGAAAAAAAACTACAGTTTTTTCGCATCAGCATGATTATGTGTGTGTTTGTATGTTTGTGTGTGCATTTGAATCATGAATTATGCAAATCTAGTGCGAATAGGAAATTAAAGGTAGCCGAAAGAAGTTCAATCGAGATGTGTTTAAAAGATAAAAATTTGATGATGCTCACATTGGTTGTATGGAATTTAAATGGTGTGGCATTCAACTAATATCCTATTTATTTATACAAAATACAAACAAAAGATATTAGGCTTACAGCTATTTGTGCAAAGATTTTGGAATTTTATTTCAATTAGTTTTATTTTATTTTCTTAATTTTTTTAAATAAGGTTTTATTTCAATTAATTTTTTTCAAATTTTCATTATATATATTTAATTTTAATTTAATTTTTTTTATAATATTATTTTTTTTCTTAGTTTATTTTATTTTATTTTATTTTTTATATTTTATTTTATTTTTTATATTTTTTTTGTTATTCAATTTTTTCATATTTTTATATTTTTTTAAATTTATTTTTTTTAATTATTTTATATTATATTTTTAATTAATTTTCATTTTTTATTATTTTAATTTATTTTATTTTATTTTATTTTAATTTATTTTAATTTATTTTAATTTATTTTAATTTATTTTATTTTAGCTTACTTAATTTTATTATAATATTTTCTTTTATTTTTTTAATTTTTTTTAATTTTTTATATTTCTAATTTTTTAATTTTATTTTATCGTATTTTATTTTATATTTCATTTTTTTATTTTTTTATTTATTTTATTTTAATTTTTTTTATTTAATTTAATTTTTTTATATATTTTATATATTTAATTTTAGTTTAATTATTTAATTTAATTTTTTTAACTTAAATTTTATTTATTTTTATTTTATTTTATTTTTTCTTTTTTAATTTATTTAATTTAATTTAATTTATATTATATTTTTAATTATTTTTCATTTTATTTATTTTAATTTATTTTAAGTTATTTTATTTTATTTTATTTTATTTTATTTTTTTTTTTTTTTTTTTAATTTTAGTTTTCATATTTTATATTTTTAATTTTGTAATTTTATTTTATCTTATTATATTTATATATTTATTTATTTTTTTTTATAATTTTTAATTTATTTCCTTTTATTTTTTCTTTTTAATTTATTTTATTTTATTTTTTTATATTTTTTTTATATATTTTTATTTTATTTTTATTTTATTTTATTTTATTTTATTATTAATTAGATTTATCTTCCTTATTTATTTTGTATTTATGATTTAATTCTATAAAATTCAATTATTTACATTTTTTATATTATTTAATTTATTTTATTTTATATCTTATTTTTTTATTTTTTTATTTTTTTTATTAAATTTTTTATTTATATATTTTTTTAATTTAATTTTTTTTTAATTTTTTTTTAAATTTTATTTTATGTTTTTATTTTATTTTTATTAATTATTTATATTATTATTTTTATTGTAAAGCTCGAACCTTGGCATTATATGTGAAACACTAAACAATTCAAATGACCGCCTCGTGAATTTTTGCAAACTTCGATCCATTTGAGTTTGTATTCGACCACTTTCTGACACATATTCGTATCTCAGCCATAACTTGACGAATTTGGTTTTCAAGTGCTCAAGAGTTAAAGATTTATCCGCATAAAGAAAGTGCATTGGTGTCAATTCGTACGATCTCGGTGGTCCAATTGACATCGTCAAGACGAGAGTTTACCGGAAAATTTCTCACGCTATAAAGCTCGTGTTGTGTGGCATGTGGCACCATCTTGTTGGAACCACATATTGTCTAAGTCGTGTTCCTCAAATGCAGACAAAAAAAATCATTTATCGTATGACCATAACATTCGGAAGCGCCAGTGAACGTCTTGCCGTTATCGTTTTCAACGAAGAAAGGTCAAATCACACCTCATGATTAAAGATCGCACCAGGCAGTAAGTTTTTTGTTTTTTTGGCTGTAATGGTCTCTCTTCAATTATTTGAGGATTCTCGGATCCCCAAAAGTCGACAATTTTGCTTATTTACGTATCCACCGAGTGAGAAATGTGCCTCGTCGCGGAAGAATTTTTTTATTTCAAAAATCGCGGTCCACCGCTTGTTGTTCAAGAACCCAATCGATGTAACTATGACGTTGTGAATGGACAGCTAGTTTCAGTTATTGTATGAACAGAACTTTAAATGGATGTAGATGTGAGTCCAAGTGAATGATCCGCTGGACATTGTATGAATGTAAGTAAGCAAGACCAAGCTCTTAAGAGCGACGAGAAATAGACGCATCGGGTCTTTGGCTACACTTTCGCCGCCGCCATAACGATATTTGTGAATGGAGCGAGCAATGTCAAATGTTAAAATAATGGCCTGCACTTTCGAGCCCACTAAATGCTATTATTGTGTTACTATAAATATTATTATTACTTTTTTCATTTTGTTTAATTAATTTTTTTATTATTTTTAAATTTTATTTTTATTTTATTTTTTATTTTAATTTTATTTTATATTATATACTTTTTAATTTTATATATTAAACATTTTTATATATTTTATTTTGTTATTATTTTTTATTTATTTATTTAATTCATTATGTTTTAATTTATTTTAATTAATTTTCTTTTAGGTTTTCTTAATTTTTTTTATTTATTTATTTTATTCTACTTTATTTGGCTAAAAATTATAAGTTTCGTGTTGTACTTTATTTGAATTTTATTCATTTGGTTTATTATATTTTATTTGCTTTTAATTTAAGTTAATATAATTTTTTTATATTTGTTTTTTAATATTTATTATTGTGTAATATAATATTATTATTATATTTTTATTTTATTTTTATTTTATTTTTTTATTTTAATTTTTTTATTCTTTACTTTAATTTAATTTCGCTTTATTTAAGTTAATAAAATATATTAAATATATTTTGAGTAGAAATTTCATGTTAGCAAAGCTTCTTCAGCAGATAATTTTTGTAAATCTTAAATTATATTCCAGGTCTTTTTTTCGAAATAAAATCTCCAAAATTTAAAGCCAACTAAATAAACGAAATCTGCTGGGAAAGTAATGAAAGTAAAAAAAGTAAGATAGTATCTGTAGAAAATATCACTAAGAAAAAGCTAAACGCGTTGAAATGTTAGTCGTCCGAACGAAAATATCAACAACAGCGACAACTACTGGTGGCGGCAGCTGTGTGCCGCTCTGTAGAGTTTATTGAACTTTCGCGAAAATACATACATACATGCATACAGATAAACCTACAAATAAATAGGCAAGCGCAAAATAGTGCCTACAATGGCTTACAACGATTTCAACAGCAACAAAAAGTATGGGGAATGCTAAAATAGAAGAGACAAACGCCAAATGCTAAATGGGGGGAACTCAGGCAAAAATTGCGAAACGCACCACAACAGGCCCCATAAAAAAAAATAACAAAATAATTTATATCAGCAAACGAAAACAAAACTAACAACAAAAATGTGTAACAACGCGAAAAAGTTCAATGAACCCAAACCCAAAAAAGAAAAAACGGCACAAAGCGTCAAACGGCCCAGCGACCGATAGGCCTGTTAACAGCGTGTACGGATCAACGACACGCAGGCATTTATAAAAAAATTGCACAAAAAAGCAACAACAACAACTAGAAACAGGCGTGTAAGAATTGCCTTAAAAAACTAACAACAAGTAAAAAAACACTCAATTGATTTAGCAAAGATTTTTTTCTAGTGCGTAGATTCTGCGTCACCGGCAACCGACAACCGGCAGCTAGCTTAGACATACCAACAACAATCCATAATGACAGCTCATATCGGTGCGTACGCTTTATCAAATATAGCGCGACGCCTAGCCCCTGTGTAGCAACAAAAATTTTATTTATTTATTTTATAGTCGACAACAACAATAACAAAACGTAAAATTTGCACACGCAAAAAGTGCGTGCGGTCATTGAACTCGCGCAAATTTATCAATTGGCTGTGAAATAGAAAAAAAAATAAAAAATTGAAAAAAATAATAATAAACAGCCTACAAACGCACATATTTTGAGTTACTCCAGTCGCGCGCACTCACGCGCTTATGCGTAAATTTGTAGCGCAACTCATGCCAGCTACTCTCTGTGCGTTACTCACGCATTTTGTCATATTTTAAGAGAAAACGCTTGCCGCAATTTGCAAAAAATGTTGCAAATTTGCGAAAAAAAATGTTGCGGCGCGCTCACCAAAAACATTCACTGTCAAGTTCAATGTTAAGAGAATTTTGCACATTATTTTCACTGTGTGTGTGCGCGCGCCTCAGCCTACTATGCGCTAGATGTTGTGAAACTCTCAAGCGCTCAATTTATACGCAAATTTTTGGCACAAAATTTTAGTAGCTAAAAAATATACTTCAATAGCGCTCAACGCCGCCCGCATACACACGCATAATTGGCACGCAAAAACACAAGCGCACGCATTGTGTTAGTATATGTGCGCGCGTATTTGAGTTTAACGCTTGCGAATTTTTGGCAATTTTTCTGCTCTCCGCTTTAGTCACTACTTCGGCAATGTGCGCAGTTGAACGCGCGGTTAGCGCGTTAGGTTTTTACCAGCGCGCGCTTGTCGCTAAATGATGCGGCGTCATGCTTTTAATATACTTTTTTGCATTTCACTTTACAACAGTCTACTCTGCCTTTATCTATCCTTATCTGTAATATTCAATCAGCTAAGCGCAAAATTTGGTAATTTCTCTATTAAATCTTCCTTTTTTTATTCTTTTTTTATGCTAATTTCTCACATGCTCATATATTTCGTTTTATTACTTCGAAAATGTATTTCAACTATTATGGTAGCTATTTTAAAAACTTTTAACTATTTTATAATGCATTTTTCTGGCCAAAATTTAATATCTTGAAAATTGAAAAAAAAAATTATGCTAATTTTTGGCATGTTTTGTCTTTTGAAATTTACAAATATATATATTTTGATTTATTTTACACAATTTTATTTGTTTTTTATTATTTTCCGCATTGACGTGACTTATTTCGGCGCACACTTAATATAGTTTTTTCGCACAAACGTGCGCTTTTTACAGTTAACGCAACTATTTGGTTAAATTTGATAAGAAGTTGTAGAGAGGTTGAAAACGTGTTTAAATTTTCAAACTAAAAATTACATAGAAATTCTTAGAACAGAATAAACACGTTCGTGCCTTTTTGGAAAAAATATTTTGTATTTAATAAAAATATATTTTTTAATCTTTAAAATCATTAGAAATTAAAATTTTTTTACCCCAAAAGGGTTTTTGAAAGATGTCAAATATTTTTGGCATCTTTTTGTTCCGAAGATCAGTGATATTGAAATTTTCATTATTAATCTCATTGGCTATGAAAGTTTTTAAAAAATTATTAAAAATACCTATTTTATTTCAAAAGATATCACATCCTAAAGATATTTTCAGATTTTTCTTAACTGTGTGACGTTGGGCTGATGGGATCGGTGATCCTCAATCGAGCTACAAAATCAGTTGAGTTCAACATAATAGCTGTAATTTATGTAGAAAATTTGACTATGGAGAGATTTTATCAGCTTAATTTTCCATTTCTATATTTATATGATCCGTTTTCTACCTGCTAGATCATCGATCACCAGGATCATTAATCCTAAGTGGCAATAAAAACGAATAAATAAATAAAAAATAAAAATAAAATAACGATGATAAAATAAATGCTATAAATAAATATAAAATAAAATAAAATAGAATAAACTAAACTTATTTAACAGAAAAAAATATAATAATAAAAAATAAATAAAAAATATAATAAAACGAAATGAAATAAAATAAAATAAAATAAATAAATAAAATAAAATACAATAAAATAAAATAAAATAGAATAAAATAAACTTATTTAACAGAAAAAATAAAATAAAAAAATAAAATACATAAAATAATATAAAAAAATAAAAATAAAATAAATAAAATAAAATAAATAAATAAAATAAAATACAATAAAATTAATAAAGTAATATACCAAAAAAAAAAACCAAATGAAATAAAATAAAATAAAATAAATAAAAAAATAAAATGCAATAAAATAAAATAAAATAAAAAAATAAAAAATAAATAAAAATAAAATAAAAAATTAAAATAAATAAAAAGAAAAAATAAAAATAAAATAAAATAAAACGAAATGAAATGAAATAAAATAAAATAAAATAAATAAAAAAAATAAAAATAATAATATAAAACAAAATAAAATAAAATAATAAAATAAAATAAAATTAAAAAAATTAAAAAATAAAATGAAATAAAATAAAATAAAATACAATAAAATAAAATAAAATAAAATAAAAAAATAAAATAAAATAAAAAAAAATAAAATAAAATAAAATGAAAAAATAAAATAAAATTAAATTAAATAAATAATTAAAAAAAAAAAAATTAAATAATATAAAATGCAATAAAATAAAATAAAATAAAATAAAAAATAAAATAGATTAAATAAAATAAAATAAAATAAAAAATTAAAATAAATAAATTGAAATAAAATAAAATTAAAAAAATTAAAAAAATAAAATAAAATAAATAAAATCATAAAATAATGAAAAAAATAAAATATAATAAAATAAAATAAACTAAAAAATAAAAATAAATATAACAAAATAAAATAAAATAAAATGAAGAGAAATGAAATGAAATAGAGCTAAATAAAATAAATAAAATTGAATTAAATAAACTAAACTAAAATAAAATAAAATAAAATATATTAAGCTAAAATAAAATCATTAAAAAAAAAATTTAAAAACAATAAAAAAAAATAAAATAATTTAATTTAAAATAAAATAAATTGAATTAAAAATATATAAATAAAAAAATAAAAAAATTTAATTAAGTAATTAAAAATAAATTAATAAAAATAAATAAAAATAAAAATAATTAAATAGAATTACTTCTAAATAGTTTAATTTTGTACATACTTACATACATATGTACATATAGTGTTTGAATAAAATGCACCTACATAAATGCGCATGTATGTATTTGTAATATGTATCACAGCATCTATATCTATCATAACCAACAATGCATTATTTATTTCCTTCATTACATTCATTAAAATGTTTATTTTAAAATTCTATGCACGTCGTCGATCGCCTCCATCAACCGCTAGCGAACAACCATTGCCCGACATTGATAATGAACTTTTACAAGTGTAGAGCAGCAGCGCGTTGTTACGCGACTATTTCTAACAAAAAGCAACAACAAAATTTTTTTAAACATAAATAAATAAAATATTGCGAAATGCCTAACACAACGCCCTCCTTCCCCACCTCGCCAGTACGTTAGTAGTATGCCAACGTATTGCAGCATGATCGACTAACAGCCGCTTGTGCAAATGATCGAATCACAAATATATTTATGTGTGTATGTATTTATGCTCGTAGCTACGAATGCGTTCGTTTCGTAAGCATTCAGTGGAGAAAATGAAAAAAAAAAAATTAAAAATAGAATTGCACTTTTTTCGCCATATTAGAAACAAATTCTAAAAAGTAAAAAAGTAAAAAATTGTTTTGAGAAATTAAAGCACTAAAAAGTGTAAAGCGAATTGCAAGCAGCACAAAATGAAGTATATGTATATTTCACAGAGCGCTTAATCGTAAAATTCTATTGATGAAACTGCGTCATTTGCATTTGAGTATAAAGTATAACACACGAGTACATGTTCTATACGAGCATCACAAATAATGTTGCGCTGTTGCCAATTTTCACGATTTCGTGGTTGTTTTGTAAACCGAAAGAGTTAAATAAAAATGTAAACAAGTTCGAACGAAGTAATGTCTTAAAATTTGATAATATATATTAGTGCGTGCTATAGTAGCGCCATCTATGGAAAGTTTTTAAAAAACTTGAAGGACAAAAGGATGCGTTATGGTACCTATTAGGGAGAGATATAAATCGATTAGAAAATTTTGAAATAAAAGCATAATATATATATTATTTCTTACAGGGAGCATATAGCATAATATATATTATTTCTTTCTGGCGTGTAGTTTTGCTCCAAAGACTGATTCGAAGCGGGATTGTCTTCATAGACTTTAGATTTAACAAATCCCTACAGGAAAAAGTCTAACGGTGTGATAACACACGATCTTGGCGTCCAACAGACCGGTCCAAAACGTGAAATTATCTGCTCACCGAAGTGTTCTCTCAATAAATTCTTTGACTGATGCGATGTGTGTGAAATGGCGCCGTCTTGTTGAAACCACATGTTGCGGAGATCACAAGCTTAAATCTCAGGCATCAAATAGTCGGTTATCATTGACGATGTCGCTTGGGAAGGTCGAGTGGCTTCAATTCTTGCACAAGCTGTATTTTGTACGCTTTCAATTTAAGATTTCGACGTAAAATGCGCCAAGTCGTTCCGTACGTCAGTGCGAGTTGCTGCGAACGGCGTCGAATCGACACTCCACGGTCTTCGTGTACACTCTCAGCTATACTTTCTTTACTGCGTGCTGGACGTGGTCTATTCGATCGAATATTATCCAATAATGAATGCTGGGCCTCAAGATGGGTGACGGTGTTGCGTATAGTACGCTCAATAGGCCGATTATATTAACCAAAAGTTGAGTGAAGCGCGCGAAACACACTCTTTACAGAACGTGAATTTTCGTAATAAAGTTGAATGATTTGTAAACGTTGTTCAGGCGTAAGTGCTTCCATAATGAAATGCCAAGCAATATATATATATATATATATATATATATATTTGGCGCTGTGTAACAGCTGAAGCGATTTTCGGTCGAGCTCCTCCTCCAATTTGTGGTTTTGCGTCTTGATGTTTTTACCAACAAATGGAGGGACCTACAGATTATTCTAAGCCGCCTCCGAACGGCCGATGGATTTTTTTATGAGGAGCTTTATTTCATGCCAGAAATACACTCGGAGGGCTTGACATTCCCTGCCGAGGGGCGACCGCAATTGGAAAAAAATTTTTCTATCATTTTAGATGTTGCTCGAACCTGGGCTCGAACCCAGGCCTTCCGAATGTCAGTACGCAATGCTAACCACTCGGCTATCGCGGCCGCCAAACAATACTGAACAAAAATAACATGACAGCTTGACACGACTCACGCGTGATCTGTCAAAAAAAGGCTATTGAAAAAATTACCTTTACTTGGATCACCTTTTACATATGTATGTAACTGACGCTGTCGCCTTTACCGCATGGTTTGCCATGTCGATTTCCGAAATAGAAAAGTTATGCACTTTTTGTACCTTTCCGTCAATTATATTTGAGAATGATTTAAATTTTGCGAACTCTTTGCCAAATTGTTTTCTGTTTTTTTTGGTATTGCATACGTAAGTGTAAATATATTTATTAATATATTTGTATTTCGTACGGATTTTTGTATGTATTTTATCCTTGAATTCTTTCCTGATTTTCTGGTAAAGTGAAATATAATTTTTCTATTTTTCAGTTGAAAATAATATTTTTTTTTATATCAATTGCATAAATATTCTTTTTTATTTCTATCTTAAGCTCTAGAGATTAGTTTCTTCAAAGTTTCACAGGCTCGTATACACATATGGATATAGTATGTATGTATGTATATATTCGCAATTTCTTAGGTCTTTTGTCACGCTGTATTTCTAAAACCAAAAACTTAACGCAAAAAAAAAGAAGAAAAGGCGTACACATTACATATGTACATACATATGTAAGTACATATCTACTCAAATGTTTGGCCATTAATATATGTATAGTTATGTTGATATATGTATGTATTTTATGTATGCAAGTTTATGCCAAACCCCTTGAAAAATACCATAAAGCACTCAAAAGCAAAATTAAAATTGAGGAAGTAAACTAAGTAAAACGC
The DNA here is from genome assembly GCA_030068015.2 of Neoceratitis asiatica. NCBI lineage: Eukaryota > Metazoa > Arthropoda > Insecta > Diptera > Tephritidae > Neoceratitis > Neoceratitis asiatica. The sequence goes on along the minus strand of CM061525.1, from coordinate 10,743,378 downwards.
TCAATCACAAAAGCTTTAGCTCCGCCTCTCTAGACTAAAGATTAGGAAACAAAAAATGGCAAAAAAAAACAAAAACAAAATGAAAACGCAAAACGCAAAACACAACGCACAGAACAAAACGCAAATGTAAGTAAGTATATGAGATTTATGACAGTACATATGTATGTATGTACAACAAAAATAACAATAGAAAAATGTTTGCTTTGGTGCGTTTGAAAGTAAAATGAGTAGAGATTCGATTTCAATAGAATTGGAAATGGAAATTACAAAATTTTAATTAATTTGGCCGCTGCAAAAAACAATTTTAATTCTTTATTTTATACAATTTTATCACTCATTTTTATACCTTTCCTGTACGGAAAATGATATTTTAACTTTCATCTACAGTTTGTAAGTACCAGAAGGAGCAGAAGTGATACCGATTGATTCAGAATCACGAGCTGAATTAATTTAGCCTTGTTCGCCTGTTTGGCTGTCCGTCTGTCTGTCAGTCTTTCTGTCGGCCTATCCGTCTGTCCGTTTGTCTGTTTGAACGCAAAACTAGTTCCTCAATTCTTGAGATGTTTCAACCAAATTTTGATAGGAAGATGTACCTATACGCTTAAACAGTTTGACCACTATACCATATGTACTGCCGATTTTTCAGTTTTTTTTTCTGGCTCATAAATCCTGCAAAAAAAGTACCTAATATCGTGAAATTCGGTATAATATAGATACATAAAGAACTGCATACCGTTATTTTCAATTGTGAGGTTTTGGTCAAAACTTAGTCAATAAAGCGTTTAGGAGCATGAAATTTGATACTATCCACTAATACTATAAATTACATTTTTTTTTTGGTGAAAAACGATCGAAATCGGCATACGATATCATATAGCCAACGTACAATCGATTTGTTCAGACATGAGGTTTTGGGTAAAAAAAATTCGCTAAAAACGCATCTAGGAGCTTTAAAATTCGGATTATCTACTAATATTATGAATTTCATATTGGTAGTGAAAATCATCGAAATCGAACTAATATATCATGTAGTTGCCATACAATCGATTTGTTCTGATATGTGGTTTTGGATAAAAAAAAAATCCGCAAAAAACGCATCTAGTAGCGTAAAAATTCGGTACCATGTATTCATGAATAGCATCCATATCGGAATACTATATAATAATTTCAGAAATGAGGATTTGAGTTAAAAATCGTCCAAAGAAACCGTCTAAATACAGCTGTTCTTTTTTGTTTTATTTTATCTTATTTTATTTTATTTTTCTTTGCCTTTTTTCTACCAAATTTACTAAAATTAAATTAATTTATATTAATTTAATTCAATTATTTTTCGTTTTATTTTATTTTACTTTACTTTATTTTATTTTATTTATTCTATTTTATTTTATTTTATTTTATGGTATTCTAGTCTAGAATTTTGGAAAAATCTATTCTTTTGCATATTTTTAAAGTCTAATTGTTTGAAAATATGTCTGTAAGAGGATTTTTCAAAATTCAAATTATTTACGGACATAAAGTACAGGTATTTATGTGACGCGGCATCCTTATCGGATCGGCCTTTACGCGGAACTTAAAATGCGTTTTTCTCGAAACTGTCTTTTTCGAAACGATAACCACAATTTCTCAATTTCTACTGTACCGATGTACTTGAAATTTTTGGAGAGTCATCTTTATAGACTTGTCTATGTCTGGAACTACGCTCATCTTCAAATTTCAATTTTCAGTATTTTCAAAAAATTCGAAAAGTCCAAAAAAAAGGTTAAGTAAATTTTTTTTCAAACAGTCGCCATTTTGTGAAATTTTTTGTTTTCAACTTTTCCGTAGTTCCAGACTGCGACATTCCTCTAGATTAATAATACTTTTTTTCAGATTGCTAGAAGGGCTGAAATCGTGGGTATGGTCAAATAACAATTTTTCACGACCCCCCACCTCATCTCTTAATTTTTTTTTGTTTTTTCTCAAGTCAATAAATAACTAATAAAAAAATGGATCCCTCTAGGTTAGAATGTCCCCTTATATTATTTTATATTATTTCATTTATATTTTATTTTGTTATTTTATTTTATTTTAATTTTTTATTTTTATTTTTATTATTTTTTTAAAATATTTTTTTTTTATTACATTTTTTAAATTTATTTTATTTTATTGCATTTTATTTTATTTTATATTTAAATTTTTTTTAATAAACTAATTTAATTTAATATTATTTTATTTTATTTTACTTTATTTTTTTATTTTATTTTTTATTTTTGTGAAGCTTTTGAAATTAGTTTACAGCGGTTCAAATGAAGCATAGCAAATGGCGTCTGTAAAAATTTATGCAAGTTACTTACTGGCCAACTGCAAATATATTTTAACTCATAAAATTTGGTTTAAATCCAAAGCGACTATTTCAACTGCTGTCAGAAAAATCTGTTTTACTTTAAAGCTTAATAGAAATTAATCTTTAATATGTCTTTTCCTCATTTTCTAACACTGCTTAGAAGTTTCTGAAGTCAACATAGCAACGTTGCTAATATTCACCATCCATTTTTCTTGTATTTTCTTTTGAAATTGAGTTAAACATTTTTGTTGTTAAGTGTATTAAGTCCATTTAGACATATTTTTTAACTTTACTTAGAAACTGCCGAGATCAACTTTACAACGTTGCCAATTTTCAAAAGAAAAAATATTTATATAAAGTTTTTACGATAAAAATTAAAGAAAATTACAATTTTGGGCGACAAAAATATAATTGAACTTTTATTTAATTTTATATCAAAGCCAAAAATCTTTCAAATCATCATTCCGTCAAAAGAACTTTGTTAGCTTTTAATAATTTTACCGGCTAATAAATTGGGTAATGCTAACATTTCGTTTCATAATTGAGTCTCTGTTTAGAATTTCCCATAAAAGCTCAAGCATTTCCCAACACACTACCCACCATATGTGTAAACATTTACATAATCATGGTTTAAGGCAATCTATGAGATATTAAATACATATATATATATATATATTTGTATGTGTAAATACTTTTGTTTTATCTATCACTCGTCCATAAGCTAAGAAGGTTTGCGCGAGTGATCAGTGTTTGCCATACATTCATTACACGCGTACAGCTGGTTAAATACTATGAGCACCGCAACCCTCCGCCACCACTACCACCACACGCGCGCAACACCTTCCGCTTAGCTTGACAAGCTAAGCTACCTTAACAAAGTTTTGCTGTTGTTGTTGGTGATCATGTTTGCATCTTAAAGCTTCTAATAGCCGCCAGTTGACTGTTGCTTGGTTATCCGCATTTGGTGTTTGTCGCCGTTGCTTGTTTGTAAGATATTGTTGTTGTTGTTGTTGTTATTCGCTGTCGCTGATGATCACGTCGAATCGATTTTTATGGCCAAGTGGAATTTGAAAGCATTTTATAAATATTTATGAATTTACAACTGCATACCGTGCGCATATACTTACCTATTTAGTAATATATGTAGGTACATTTTTTTCTCAAATAAGTATATATGTGTATGTGTGCTGCAATGCATAACACTGCGGCACAGCTTGCGCCGGTTCATTGCGAATTTGCAATTGAAATTTTTTTTTTTGCAGTTGCAGTACTCGCTCACACCCGTAAGATTTATTTACATTCACATATACATATGTACATATGCATTGTATTAACCAAGTTGCACTGTGTAGGTGTCTGATTCTATACATACAATAGATAGTAATCCGAGTAAGCGTTTCTAGGAAGCTGTATGGCAATTTTCTATAAAAAATGATTTTTTTTTTACATTTAAAAATAAATTTTTTTTAATAGCAAATATTTTTTATTTTTTGATATTTTTTTAATATCAAATAGGTTTTAACTTTTTTTTAAATGTCATATATTGCCTTAAATCTTATCAGTTTATTTTTGAAAAATTAGTCAAATTGTACCATAAATACGATTTTTGCTCATAATTCGACCATGGCGCCGCCTACTGGAAGCTTTTCGTAAGCATCCTAGTGAAATTTTTTCTGCTTAGTTGCTTACATATGATAAATAAGACCTTAAATTAAAAAAGTAAAAAATTGATATTGGCACCAACTACGGAAGCAATATTTTGGTTCGGTATTTCAATTAAAATTTCGAGATATACATAATTTACTGCCTCTGCAGTGAATACAAACAAAGTTTTTTTGTAGGAATTTTTTTAAATTCATTAATTTTTATTTTTGAAAAAATATCAATATTTTTATTATTAACAAATAATTTTTATATTAAATTTATTTAAAAATATTTTAATAAAAGTTTTTTCTTTTCTATTTCCAGGTGAGTCTATCTATGCAAATATTTCTTTTTAATTAACGGTATGTATAATATAAAAAATAATGTCATTCATAAGAATGAAAGTTTTTTACAGAATTTTTTAATAACATTTAATATTTCACTTCTGAATAGAATTTTCATATTCAAATGATTTTTCTTCTTCTTATATTCGCTTCCTGTGTAAATAACAAACATTTTCTGGAAGTCACGAATTCTTCTCTTTGATGTTATGAGCTACACAAGGTTCATCACTAAATATCGTTTGGAAGAAAATTGCTATTGGTTGCGAGAAATTTTAGCTAATTTTATATATATATATATATACCGGATTTGCATTGGCAAGAAAGTTGATTTTCTCCGTTGAATTTGAAAATATTCTAGGGCTATGTTGCCAATTTTCATTCTTCATTGAAAAAAAAAATTTCTGTATTGAATGAGTTTACATTGTTAATAAAGAATATTTTTTCGCTGAAGAAAGTGCAATGTTGCCAATTTTCCCTTAGTTTCTTTCATTTATTTTTTGTATGTTTATTAGGCTTATATTAAGCCCGAAGCTAATATTCCTTATTAAAATTTAGTATTCCGAAGCAATGTGGCCTATTTTCACCCTTAATTTTAAATTTTTTTTGGCAGTTTTAGTAGCTTACATTAAAAGCGCAGCTAATTTTCTTTACTGAAATTATATACTCCGAAGCAATGTTGTCAATTTTCACCCTTAATTTTTTGAATTTAGTTTTGCATTTTTAGTAGCTTATATTAAAAACGCAGCTTATTTTCTTTATTAAAATTAAGTATTAAGTATTCCGAAGCAATGTTGCCAATTTTAAACATCTATTTTAACAATTTTTTTTTTTTATAATTTGATAAAAAATTGATTTTTCCAATATTAAGAGGAAAAATGGCAACGATGCTTCGGAGTTCTGAATATTAATGAGGAAAATTGTCTTAGGTAACAATGTAAACCTACTAAACCTCGGATTCAAAGACAGCTTTCCTGAAGAATTATGAGGCAACGTTGCCAATTTTCCTAATAATTTTAAAAACTCCTATTTCTAATTAAACCGCACTTAGTCTTTCTTACTTGTTATACAAATTTTCACTCACAAGTTTTTTAATTTTTTTTTTAATCAATTATAAAATAATTTATGAATTATTTTTTTTTAAAGAAATTACTTTTTTTTTCTTGTTTAAAAATTACTGTTGGTTAATTATAAAAATGATTACTATTTTCTGATTAAATTTCTTTCAAGTTTTATTATTATTTTATAATAAATAATCATTGCCTTTTTAGTTTTAAAATTCACTCAAAATTCATTATTTTTTTTCTCAGAAAAAAAATTTTTTTTGAGCGATATTTTTTTGTTCAAAATTAAAAATTTTGTTTGACTAGACCATAATCTAATAAAAAATTGATATTTAGGCTGACAAAAATTCAAAAATTATTGGTTTTGTGCTTTTAAATTAACTATTTTTTGCGGATTGAGAGTAGTTCAAGAAAAAAGGATATAATATTAATGATTGGAAAAAATATTTTTTTTAACGGAATAAGCATATTAAAATAAATAATAAAAATATTTTAATAAAAAAAAATTTTAATAATAAAATTAATTATATCAACAAAATGGAATAAATTTAAAAAAAATATAAGAATAATGTTAAAGAATTATTTTTACAAGTTTAAAAATAATTATAAAAAATTATTTTTTTTAAATTTTAAATTTTTATTTAACGCACTTAGTAATTATTATATTAATTTAATTCGATTAATTTGAAACGAAATCAATTGACGCATAAATTAATAATAAATTTTCACACACAAATTTACCTATTTTTTATATACCATATATGAATATATATATATGTTCTAAATACATACCTGCATAGAATTTCACTAGGCCGCATGAAACGTTTAACCCAAATAGACGAAATTCGAATAACCTTCACAATTATTACTCACTGTACAATATAGTGATAGCAAATGATGCATACATACATACATACAGGCGTAGTTATGTACTTGTACATACATATATGAGCTAGCGCAAATCAAACAATTACGCTAGAAATCAACGAAAAGAACGAAAAGCCTATCTTATCACCTAGATGAAAGAAATAAATAAATAAAAAATAATACCAAAATAAAAATAATATAAAAATAACGAAAACAATTAACGTGTCGCCTACACATTGCGTCCTGGAGTATGATATGATGGCAAAAAATAATAATAATAATATACTTATATGATGTAGATATATAATATATAAATATATAACCACGAGTGTGTACATACATATATATATTCAGGGTGGCCCAAGTAGAGCGATTTTTCAATAGCCTCTTTTTGACAGATCACGCGTGAATCGTGTCAAGCTGTCATGTTATTTTTGTTCAGTATTGTTTGGCAATTCATCATAGAAAGACTAACGCCTGAACAACGTTTACAAATCATTCAACTTTATTACGAAAATTCACGCTCTGTAAAGAATGTGTTTCGCGCGCTTCACTCAACTTATGGTCAACACAATCGGCCTACTGAGCGTACTATTCGCAACACCATCACCCATTTTGAGAGACCTGGCATTTATTATTGGATAATATTCTACCGAATAGACCACGTCCAGCACGCAGTGAAGAAAATATAGCAGACGAAGCTGAGAAGAAGATCGTGTAGAGTCGATTCAGCGTCATTCGCAGCAACTCGGACTGACGTATGGAACGACGCATGGCGCATTTTACGTCGAGATCTTAAATTGAAAGCGTACAAAATACAGCTTGTGCAAGAACTCAAGCCGCTCGACATTCCCAAGCGACATCGCTTCGCCCTATGGGCTCTTGAAAAGTTCCAAGAAGGTTCGACGTTTTCGAGGCAAATTTTGTTCAGCGTGAGACCCATCATTTCTGGCTCAACGGGTATGTAAGCAAGCAAAATTGTCGCATTTGGGACGAAGAGCAACCTGAAGAGATTCAATAGCTGCCATTTTATCCGGAAAAAACAACGGTTTGGTGTGATTTGTGGGCCGGTGGATTCTTCGTCCACTTTTCTTGAAAAATGATGCTGGTGAGAACGTAACCGTTAATGGCGACTGTTATCGCGTCATGATAACCGACTATTTGATGCCTGAAATTGGAGCTCGTGATCTTCGCGACATTTGGTTTCAACAAGATGGCGCCACTTCGCACACATCGCATCAGTCAAAGGATTTATTGATCGTGAAATATCACACCAAGATCATGTAATATCACACCGTTAAACTTTTTCTGTGGGGATATGCAAAAGTCTAAAGTCTATGCGGATAATCCCGCTTCGATTCAGGTCATTGGTCAGTTACCAGTCGAAATGCTCGAACGAGTCATCGAAAATTGAGCTCAATGGATGAACCATCTGCGATGTAGCCGTGGCCAACATTTGAAAGAGATAAACTTCAAAGAATAAATTCCAAAGAATGTTATTTCGAATGAAAATAAACATTCCCCAGATTAAAATTTTCCGTGAGTTTTTTTTTTAAGCAGGGACCCTGGAAATGGATCACCTTTTATATATACATATGTACATATGTTGCCGTAAAAGAATTGTAAATTTGATTTATCTAATATCTTCACATATACATACATATGTAATTAATGCGTAAATTACGTCATAGAAATTTTCACACGCTTCACGTAGATAAAAAAACCAAAACCAACAACAACTGTAAAAACTACTCAACTTCACAATACCAAAATTCGTTGTTAGTGCGGCGAAATAACGGAAAATACAAATAAATTATGACTCGAAATGAAAACTTTGCAAAATTCATCAAACTATATTCGGTTATAATAATATTAAAGTTTTGTGAAGCACATACACACGCACACACATAGTAATTTTTATGAGCCCATCCGCAACTATCTATTGAAATATATATGTACATACATATGTACATAACATAAGTATGTATATACATATATATATGTATGCATATACAAATTTTAAACTTCCAATCATAGCTCTCCCGCTCCTACTGCTCTCCCCACACACCCAAAGCTCTTCTGTTCCACTTTACCCACCACAGCTGTTCAAATGCGTAGCGCCAAAGTGTGTCAAGGACAAAATTGTGCGAATTTTTTCTAATCACACTTAACTAACTTAACTACAATATAAAAACATATTCACATACAAACCTACATATGTACATGTGTATGTATATATGTTATTTCCATTAAATATTATTTCGCATTGTTTTACTGGCAGAAAAAAAAAACGAATTTTTTTTTTTAAATTAACAAAAAAATTGCTGTGCGTTTTTTACACGCGTTGGCTTTTTTGCATTTTGCCTTGGTTGTTTTGTGCAAAAATTATCGTTGAACTTAGTACGCTTATGCCGCCAATAATATTATAAAAAAATAAAATAAAATAAACACAAAATAAAACAAAAAAAAACCTAAAAAAAATTATCTATATCCAACAGCAACAAGCTTCAAGTTATACACTTTCATGAGAGCGCGTGCACGCACTAGCGGCACTTATATATACATATATACATAGTACTTATATATATATATATACATATACATATATATGTATATGTACATATGCTCGCTCTTTGGCAATAGAAACCTACTGAACTAATTTTTCGCAAAAGTCGGCGAAACTCGTGTTACTGTGTACATATTTACATATGTATAAACATACTATAGCACTATGTACATACATATATACATGCGTACATACATAAATATATAAATGTACATAGTAGTGTATACAACTGATATATTAATAGATAATGCTAAATTACGCCACGCATATGACCCTGTAGGAAATTTTTGATATATATGTATGTGTGATGAGTAATTAATTATTTCCGGAAACGAATTTAAGTATAAAAGGCTTACAAATGAAAGTTTTTTCTTGTGACAATAGGTTTGCTCTGGAATAATTTTCATCAAACTGCAGCCCTTTAAGGTTTGTGAAGTGAAGGCTTACCATTCGTGATGTGTTAGTTAGATCTAGAGCTATGGCACCTTATAGTGAAAGCTTTTATTGGTTTTTTTTTTGTGATTTTTTATGCAGAAATTGGACTTTAAGTCGTCGTCAAATTGAAATTCATACGTTACTACGAACCATATTCCGATATTGTTGCGCTCATTTTCATAATTAGTCAAATTCTCAATCGAGGTTCATAAAAAAACTCTTTATTTGTTCAATAAATATTACAAAATTTTTAAATGCAACTACTTATGTACATATATACGATATGATTTTTGTGAACAGCCAATCAAGGTTGTGCACCAAATCGTTACAGAAAATTCTCCAATAATCTAAGTATTGTGACTAAGTTGAGTTGACCTGCTAGCGAGTAGCTAAAAGCCTTCCCACAACTGTTGACGACGCTGAAAGTCATCATTGCTGATGATAGAGCTAGAAATGCCGTCTGAACAGTCCGTAATTATAGTTACTTCCTGTAGTCTTCCGTCTTCTTCATCTTCATTATGGCAGAATCAGGTCGTACCTTATTTTCGCGCCAATTGGACATACCAAGTGAAATCAGATCGATCTACGCCTGATCTTTCTAACGTAGTGAGGGTCTTTCTATGCTTCCACCTCTACTAACTCTAACGAAAACTTTCAAAAGTTGGCGCGTTTTCAATCACTCAGATGACATAGCCCCTTAACTCGCTGAACTATGTCAATTTCGCCATGAGTTGGATGAGGCTATAGGCATCTCAATTAAGCGGGTACATCACATTTTACATGAATATTTGAACATGAAAAACCATCCGCGCGATGGGTACCGCGTTTGCTCACACACGCAACCGCGTAACCACTGTGAGGTGCGTTTGGCGATGTTCAATCGCAATCCAAAAAAATGTTTGCGCCGTTCCGATACCGCAGACGGTACATGAATTCACAACATAACACTAGAGACCAAAAAATAATCAAGGTGGATCTGTCAACCAACAGTGTCATGACCACAGTTTTTTGGGATGCACGAGGTGACATTCAAATCGATTACCTTTAAAAGGATAATTCAGAGTTTTTGGACAGATTCGATATTAATTTGCAGCAGAAACTACCCATTTGGTGAAAAAAATACTGTTCCTTCAGAACAATGCACGGGTGTATACGTGCAATGGCAAATATTCATAAATTGGGCTACGGACTTCTACCCCATTCAGCATATTCTCCAGTTTCAGTCTCCTGCGACTATTTTTTCTTTCCAAATCTGAGGAACTAGCTGGGCGGTAAATGTTTCGGGTCGAACTCAAAGGCTTATCATACCAGCTTTGTATGTCCGTCTGTCCGTCTGTTTGAACGCTAAGTAGTCTGGTATTTTTTTAGATGTTTCAACTAAACTCGGATTGGACCCCTATAAAATACGACCGATATTTCAGAATTGAGATTTTGATAATAATGAGTATTTTTATGCTATAAGCTGTCATGGAGAAATCAGCAACCGCTAGATGGCACTCGAGATGGCATTAAAAATTAATACTCCAATAAATAGCTTATACCTAGCACCTTTCCTAAACTCTAAAAAGGGCAGCAAAAAGAGATATAAAAATAAATTAATATTTTTATAATAAAATTATGCGAATTGTTGAAAAAAAGTTGAAATATGTATAAACTTCTTGCATAATCAGTATACATACATACATATTTTGTGTATTCTAGAAGACCCAAACGGCATTCACAGGCCGTCCCCCAAACGGCTAGCCCCTCAGCTGTCTACCTAAAATACCTAACTTAATTTCAACGTTCGCACAACGCTTTCGTGCGCTTGTTCGATCGTCGCTGGGTGCGCTCGGCCAGCAAAGCTACAAAGTACGTGGCGATAGAAACGAGTAATGAAATAAAAATATAGCAGAACATGGCAAACAAAAGAGGGAAGCGGGAAATACGTATGTAGCTATAAAAACGCCAAATGGTGAGTAGCAACAAACAAAGCAAAAACAATAACAAAAATGGATTGCTGAAAAATTAGATGCGAGATACGCACATAAACAACTACAAACGAGAGAGTACGCATCTACACATGAAGAGGCGTCCAGTATTTGGGAGTAAAACACACATACAAACGCGCTCATATGCTATGACTTAAAGTAAGCGCTGGCTATGCGCGCTCCCCATCGATGCTACAGCGTTAGATCGCCGCGACAGACGGTGCGACAACCAGATCGCCGCTTTGCATAAACGCTGCGAAGAATGATGGGAAGCGACAGTATGGCGTGCGTATACGCGCAACACTAAATACATTCAAATATATTAGATATGCATATGTATGTAGGTGTAGGCATACATAAAGCATTCGTTTATATGGTTTTTTTCAGATGGCAACACAGCACTCAATAGTAGGAATACATAGCGAAGTACCGCGCCGCTTTGCACAGTTCGCACATTTATGGCATCGCATCGCCGCTGGTGACCTCATCTTGGTCGACGCGTTTGCAAAAAATAAAACTGCAAAATCGCTAAAACGCACATTCGTACATATGTATGTATGTACTATATACATTGAAATATGTATTATGTATGCTTGTAAATAGCTATATATAATTAGACTGCCGAAACAGTGGCGCTGGGCGTTAGTGACATGAGCGCGTCGTAGAGTGTGGTAGCCGCGCGGTAAGCGCTGAGAGCGGCAGGCAATGAAGCGCTATGAGTCGCTGTAGGTGGCAGTAGTAGCAAACAGCATGGTCGCTTTATGCACACAACTCTTGAAATATATACATACATACATATGTATGTATAGCAAAAGGTATTTGAATATATGTATATGTAGATATATACATATAACAGCTGTATTTTTTATATAGACGTTGAATTTTTTGTATTTAAATACGTATGTAGGTATGTTTGCATGTAAGTATGTATGTTTTTTGTGCGTCTTTGACTTTGTGAATTTTTTCTCTATTTCACTGCTATTATGTGTCTAATTTCGCAAGATGACAAAAGTATTAATGGTAATAGTTAAAAAAAATATAAATACATCTATATATATGTACTTTTTTCTCATTTGCCGAAAGTGAATCGCTTTTTCTGTTCTCACTTTCGCCTTTATTACTATTTATTTATTTAATTTTTATTTAGTTTGTTTTGCAGTCATAATTCAACTATTACTGGCAACTTTGCTTTAACGGCAGATATACATACCTACATACACACACACATATTTACAAATGAACGATCTACAAAATAAAATGACAAACTTAGGGTTCTTTAAGTCTTGCGTATTATTTTTATTTTTATTTATTTTCTTTTATTTTTGTTCCATTTAATTTTTTTATTATTTCACTCTAGTTTTTTATTTTATTTTCTTTTATTTTATTTTATTTTATTTTATTTTTATTTTTTTTATTTATTTTTTCCCTATTCTATTTTATTCTATTTGATTTGATCTTATTTTATTATATTTCATTTTATTTTACTTTAATTTATTTTAGATATTTTTTATTTATTTTTTATTTATTTTTGTATTATTTTTTTTTTGTATTATTTTATTTTTTTATTTTTATTATTTTCTTTTAAATTTTTCTTTTTAAATTAAATTAAATTTAATTTATTATATTTCATTTATTTTATTTTAGTTCTACTTTTATTTTAATTTTATTTTATTTTATTTAATTTTATTTTACATTAATTTTTTTATTTTTTATTTCATTTTAGTTTACTTTATTTTATTTTAGTTATTTTATTTCATTTTATTGTTTTTTATATTTTTTGTTTTTATTTTATTTATGTTTATTTTTTATATTTTCTTTTTTTATTTCTTTTCATTTTATTTTAATTTATTTTATATTATTTAATTTAATTTTTATTTAATTTATTTTTATTATATTTAATTTTGTATGTTCTACTTTTATTTTTATTTTATTTTATATTATTACATTTCATTTTATTTTATTTCATTTTGTTTTACTTAATTTTTTTTTAGTTATTTTACTTCATTTTATTTTATTTTCTTTTTATTTTTATTTAATTTATTTTTATTTTTTATATATTTTTTAATTTTTTTAATTTTTTTCCATTTAATTTTATTTAATTTAATTTAATTTTATTTTATTTTATTTTATTTTAAATTATAATATTTTATTTTATTTTATTTTTTTGAATTTTATTTTATTTTATTTTTTTATTATTATAATATATTTTTTTAGTTCTACTTTTATTATTATTTAATTTAATTTTATTATATTTTATTTTTTTTTTGTTTCATTTTATTTTACTTTAATTTATTTTATTTCCTTTTATTTTATTTTTTTCTGTTTTATATAGATTTTTTAATATAATTAATTTTTTTTAATTCTCTAATTTTATTTCATTTTATTTTATTGCATTTTATTTTAATTAAATTTATTTTATTTTGTTTTAATATTTTAAATTTTATTTTTTTATAATTTGTTTTTAGTTTATTTAATTTTAAAAATAAAAAAAATATATACATACATAACTACTTCAAACTACGCCTCTGGGAAAGCCTAGAGTAAATGGAAGTTTAACACATAAATACATTTATTTACGCATACAAGCATACATAGTGAAGAACGCGTTGTCGTCACTGCGACGCACAACGAATCTAATGAGTGGAAAAAAACAAAAATTTCATTTGCAAAAAATTAGTTTGCGAAAAAAATTCGCCAACATGCGATACGCACAAAATTAGGTCAAATAGAAGCAGCGCTGCGGAGAAGGCTAAAAAAAGCATATACTTGTATGTATGTATATAGAAACGCACAAAAAATAGAAACGTGCGTGCCATTCAGTTGAAGAATACGCAATTTTTTGTTTTGTTTTGGGCCTTTTGAATTTTATTTTTTCAGCACTGTATTGTTGTTGTACTTTTTAGCTTGTTTCTACGTTATGGTGCTGATAGGCTATCTATGTATGTATGTACTTCATATGAATATAGTATACATATATTTATCAATATTTTTTTATTAAATAATATATACTAAATATATAGGGACACATTAATTTTATATTTTTGAGCTCAATAATCTATTAGATAAATAAAAGATATTATTTATTTACCTATGTATATCTAGGCTTTTTTCTCATTTCAAGCGAAAACTCGGTTTAAAACTTCATGTAAGTGTATGTGTACATATTTATACAGACCTATTCAAATTTTAAGTACCTACTTTTATCCACAAACGTTTGAAGCGTTGGAAGCTCTTTCCTATTCAGATGCGAGGTATGTTCAAAGGAAAAGTTGAAGGTTTTGCTCACTGTTGTCTTTGACTACAATGGTGTGTGGTGCATCGAGAGTTGCTGCCAAAAAGTCGTACAGTTAATAAGGAATACTAAAATGAAGTTATGCAACACTTGCGTGAAGCAATACGACTCAAACGATCGGAACTATGGAAGAGCAAATCATTGATTCATGTACATCACACCATTCACGCATATTTGGGTATTAGAAGACTCTGTGCTAAGTGAGTACCGCGCGGGCTCACTTTTGACCAAAAACAACGACGACAGAACAGTATTTGGAGCTCTTCAACCATAATACGTCGATATGTGACCATGGATGAAACATGGCTCCATAATTTCACTCCGAAATTCAATCGACAGTCAACCGAGTGATCTGCACATGATGAACTCACTCTAAAGCGTTGAAAAACGCAACAGTCGGCTGGCGTCATTCATTGTCCACATTGAAAAAGGAAGAACAATCAACTGCGAGTATCACATGGTATTATTGCACCGTTTGAAGGACGGAATCGCCAAAAAACGGCCGCTTAAGGAGAAAAAGAAAGAGCTGTTTCACCAGGACAATGCATCGTGTCACAAGTCAGTGAAGTCAGCAACTATTTCCTTATCTCAGATCTCAAAAGAAAGCTGGTTGGGAAGAAATTTTCGTCGATTGAAGAGGTGATCGCCGAAACTGAGGCCTATTTGGAGTAAAGGACAAATCGTACTACCAAAATGATATCGAAAAGTTGGAGAGTCGCTATAATCAGTATATCACTCTTGAAGGGAACTATGTTGAATAAAGCAAATCAAATTTGCCAAACAAAATGTTCTTTACTAATATAGACCTGGGACTTTTCAATTGTCCTATTATTACCTAAATCCCAAGAATATTTAGCGACAATGACGAAAAACAGACAGAACATGCTGTCAGTGAATTCATTTCACATTCGGAACAAGTGATAATCTTCTAATCTTCTAAACACATAAATACAGGGGGTACCTCCTTTCAGTTAAAAAAATGTAATAAAAAGAAAAAAAAAAAAAAAAGATAGTTTAAATAAATCAAATAAAATAAAATGAAGAGAAATGAAAATAATAATAATAAAATGAAAAATGAAAAAAATAAATAAAAAATAAATAAAAATTAAATAATTTAAATTAAAAGAAAAAAAATGTATTTCATTAACATAACAATAAAATAAACTAAAATAATTAAAAAAATATAAAAAAATAAAATAAAATAAAATTAAATTAAATTAAAAAAAAAATGTACAAAAAATAAAATAAAATTAAATTAAATTAAATTAAATAAAATGAAATAAACTAAAATAAAATAAAATAAAATAGAATAAAATAAAATAAAATAACCTAAAACAAAATAATAAATAATAAAAAAAATGAAATAAATAAAATAAAAAAATAAAATTAAATTAAAAATTAATTTCTGATAATTCAAATAAAATGAAATGAAATAAAATACACTTAAAAAAATTGAATCGATTATAGTAGATTCAGCAAAAAAAATATATTTTAAGTCATACACAACACCACCTCAATGACTTTCAGAAATAACTTAGCGAGTTTTTTTTTAATTTTTTTTCTTCAATCCAATTGTTGTTACTTTAATTGTCTAGCCATAAAAAAAGTTAAAGGTGATTTGTGTGAAGTTTTTTTTGTTTAATGCAAACATATCTTCCTGGTTGCAGAGCGGTGGGGGTGGCAGCGGTAGAATTTTTGCGAAGTGCCCACACAACACTGACATTTTCATATACATATGTATATCAACGTGCATACATATAACTAGTTCCGTCATCTAATGCTGGCGACGATGACCGACTGCTTGGCGAATTGCGTTTCAATGTCAGTGTCAAGTTTGTTAAATAAAAGTTTTTTTTTTTTGCATATCAAATGTATGTATGTATGTTATGTGCCAACAAACGCTAGTTAATTTATGGAAGTTGCAAAAAGCTACAAGAATAACGAAAGTAGAAACTTAAAATCGCAAATTTGTATGCATATACATACGTATGTATATGTACATACATATGTATGGGTGTATGTAAATTTCTGCATAAGACAACTAATTACAAAAGCTGTGCGCACATACATACATAAATAGGTGCATTTATACTCGCATGTCCATGTGTAAGTACGCGTAATGTATGTACATACACACTTGCATAGTTGCTATGCACATAAATGTATTTGAGAAGTGAAGTAAATTGAAGGTCAACTGCATATGAAGTACAGATGAATGTTGGTATTTTTTAAATGTTTATAGAAATACATGAAAAAGAGAGGAAGCTAAGGCCACAAATTTACTACTGTGATGGATGGCAAAGATTTTAAAAGCTAGTTAATTTAGATTTTATATTTTTAAATTAAAAAAAAAAATTTTTTTCTTCATTTTTTTAATTTATATTTTTATTTAATTTAATTTTTTATTTTTTTTTATAATCTTTTTCTTTTCAAATATTTTACCTCTTTATTTTAATTCATTTTCTTTTCCGCTAATTTGCTATTGGTTGCCTACACTCATTTATGCATTTTACGAAATAAGCTGTAAGAAAATAAAATTAATACATACATAGATAAATATATCTTTAAATAAGCCTTTTTTGTTGTTTTTGTCATTCGCTTATTGCATCAACTGCGCATGCGCAAACGTCGTTTTACTATATGAACAACTTGTGAATAGAAAATCAAGAGAAAAAATAAGAAAAAAAACGGAAAAGAATGAAATTAAATAATTATAAAACAAAAAGAGAGAGCTAAAATTAAAACGAGTATGTGTTAGTGTGCTTATGCACATGCATGCATATGTATTTAAGAGTATGTATATGCTTATGGATTTTTTCTGCAAAGTTTTAGTGTTGTTTTATTGGGGGGGAAAAAATCGCAAAGAACGACAAAGACATAATAAAATCCACATTAACTCGTTAGAAACTACAGCGTGGTGATATAAAGGAAATATATGTAAGTAAAAAATCTTTTTTTTCAGGTATGAAGCGCTGAGAGAGGGTAGAAGATGAGGAAGTTTACTGCAAAGCTGAGAATTTATACATTTTCATATATTTTATAAGTATACATATATGCATAAGTACATACATACGTTGGTAATAATATATTCATATGTACATACTTACATTTCTATGTGCGTGCGTTGAGATTCAAGGTTATTCCGCTTCAAATACTGCATGCAGTCAGTCGCTTAAAATGACAATAGAGCAAAAGTAGCAACAACAAAAACAATGGATATACTTATATTCACATTAAAATTACCCAGTTGGAACGTTATATTTATAAATTGTGATCCAATTAAAGATACTTTTGGCAATAGCCTTTTTTTGATAGATCGCTTCGCTCAACTTATGATCAACATAATCGGCCTATTGAGCATACTATTCGTAACACCATCACCCATCTTGAGTGACCCAGCATTTATTATTGGATAATATTCGACCGAAAAGACCACGTCCAGCACGCAGTGAAGAAAATATAGCGGCCGTAGCTGAGAGTGTACACGAAAACCGTGCAGAGTCGATTCGGCGCCGTTCGCAGCAACTCGGACTGACGTATGCAATGACGTATGGCGCATTTTACATCGAGATCTTAAATTGAAAGCGTAAAAAATACAGCTTGTGCAAGAACTGAAGCCGCTCACCCTTCGCAAGCGACATCGCTTCGCTCTATGGGCTCTTGAAAATTTCTAAGAAAATCCGACGTTTTCGAGCCAAGTTTGGCTCAGCGATGAGGCTCATTTCTGGCTCAATTGGTATGTAAACAAGCAAAATTACCGCATTTGGGATGAAGAGGAATCTGAAGAGATTCAAGAGCTGCCATTTCATCCAGAAAAAACATAGTCATTAGTCCATATTTCTACAAAATTTATGCTGGTGAGAACGTAACCGTCAATGGCGACTGTTATAGCGCCATGATAACCAACTATTTGATGCCTGAAATTGAAGCTCGTGATCTCCGCCACTTCCCACTCATCGCATCATTCAATGGGTTTCTTGAGAGAGCACTACGGTGAGCAGATAATTTAACGTTTTGGGCCAGGGGCCGGTCGATTGGCCACCAAGATCGTGTGATATCATACCGTTAGACATTTTCCTGTGGGGATATGTATAGTCCGAAATCTATGCGGACAATCCCGTTTCGATTCAGGCCTTGGAGAATAACTTCACGCGTGTCATTCGCCAGTTAGCAGTCGAAACGCTCGAACGAGTCTTTGAAAATTGAACTCAACGTATGGACCATCTGAGACGTAGCCGCGGCCATCATTTGAAAGAGATAATCTTGAAAAATTAAATGCGAATTTTCTGTATTTTTTCTTTAAAAAAAAGCAGGAAACCTCGAAATGGATCACCATTTATTTATATTTATATTTATTATTCAACGCTTCCGAATCGTTTCATAGGAATTGAATCCTCAAAACCCTTAACGGCAACCATTACTTAAACTCCTCCCAAAATATTTTTTTAAGTATGATTCCACATTTCTAGTACTTACACGCACACTCTCATATACAAAATTTCATACAAACCAATTGACTATTCACTATTCACTCACCTTAAGTGCTTGGGCTAGGATTTGTAGTCGCCATTTTTGGCGCACTATAACAACTACAAAAACAACTAAATGCCACGCCAATGCGAATAATAGTAATGAATTCAACAAAGAAGCATAAAATTTACTATTCGAAGAAGAAGAAGAAGAAGAAGAAGACGAAGACATACACTTAGCTGAGTGCTTAAAAGCCATGGCGTTTCTAGGAATGTTGCACCCTTTTTAAGGTGAACTGAAAAAAATAAAAAAATATGCGCGAAATGGTATTTCGTTGCGAAAGGCAACGCGAATTAGTGTAACGTCAGGCAGCAGCAACAACAACAACTATAGCAAAAGCATTTGTACATTGGTTAAAAATGGAATTTCAAGTTGCCTATTTATAAAAACCAACAAAAATATTTAATGCACACGTAACTACATATCGCTGTATAGGTTTTGCTGCATGTGGCAGCAGCGTTTCCATGAACAACGCAACAACAAGAGGAACGCAACAAAGTCAGTTGGAAATATTTTTTTGATAATGGCTGCACCTCAAACGTGCATGGCGATGGCCTAGTACACGCACACACACACACACGCACACACACACATGTATAACTAAACAAACTGTGCGTTAGTGTTGTTGGTTTTTTGTTTTGGGGTTGAAATAATATTGCCATGAGCGGAAAAGAAAATACACATTATGAAAATGAAACAGCAAGGAATGCACTTAAGTTGCATGCAACATTGCAACAATGGCCGCCAAGGCAAATGTAGGCAGAAAACTAATACACGCCGCCGCATGCACACACATCCAAATAATGGTTCAAGCACTCACACGAAATAGCACGCAAATTATTGCCGGTGTTTGAGTGTTGTGGCATGCAACTTGCACCTTTGTTTGCTATAACATTATTATATATTCCAAAGCAAACATGTAGCACTTGCTTGTTTGTGTGTTTGTGTGTGTATGCGCCTTTGCTTATAGGCTCAGTTATGGCTGACATGCATGGCGTTGCTTTCTTTTTGTTGGCTTTTTCAGTTTTCCTAGTGAAAAAGTTGAGTTAATTTGCTAAAATGCGATTGTATGCAGCAGGGCGGCGCAAAAGAAAGAAAAACCAGCCTGTAAGTTGGAAAGAGTTGACAAATAGTGAATTCTACTTATTAGAGTTGGAGATTCGAATTATCGATTCACGCTATATATATATATATATATGTATATATATATATACATATTTGTAAGCGATAAAATAAGTAAATGAAAAAATACATGTAAGCTCACAGATGATTTGAGAAAGCTTCCAAAAGAGCTTTTTAAGCTTTGAAAATTTTTGAAAGCGTTTTATAGTTTTAAAATTTTTTGCCGTAAGCTTTTGCTGTTGTGATTTGACACTTTTAGTATAATTATTACTGAAAAAAGGGAGAATTAAAAAGGTTGTTAAACCTTTTAGGCAATTTTAAATTACTCCCTTTTTTTGTTTCTTTAAAAAATATCAATTTAAATTGATTTACTTCGTATTTTTATATTATTTTAGTCTTATTAATTAATTTAATTTCATTCATTTTTTTATTTTCTTTTAGATTACGCTTTTTCTTTTTCTTATTTTATCAATTATTATTACTTATTCTCAACGGTTTACCCACCTTCCGTCCATCAGCATGAGGGGCGAAGTCCGCATGACGTACGGAACTTGTTTTGGTTTTTAATGCAACGAAATAGAATTTTTAAACATTATTCTTTGAGTTCGATCATACAGTTGTGAGCAGATCCATTGTAAAAATTTTGTTTGGAAACCCATTAAGTTAAGTTTCTTGATTAGCAGCGAGTGGGACACTTTGCCAAAAGCTTTGCTGAAGTCGAAATATATTACATCAACGCTGCTGCTATTCTTTCTGATTGCATCGATGATATAAGATGTGAACTCAAGTAGTTTGTTGGTTGTAGATTTTCCTTTAACACGTCCATGTGGGGAATGCGATATAAATATAAATGATGAGATTGAATGAGTCAAATAATCAGTTATAAGTAATTCAATAAGGAATTGCACTGAGTTTAGCTATACCTCGGCAATTTTCTGCCAAAATCAGGACCATTATGTGCATGACTTTTTATTTTTTTGGATTCTATATTTTCTTATTTATTTTAATTAATTTTATTTTTTTTATTTTTTTTCTTTTTTTATTTAATTTTTTTAACTTTATTTGATGTTTTCTTATATGTCACTTTATTGTTTTAATATTTTTTTTTCTATTTTAATTTAATATCTAGTTGAATTTAATAATTAATTATTTTTATAATAATTTATTTTAGTTCAGTTAAGTTTTTATTTATTTTATGTAATCTAAGTATATATTATCCAACTTTATTCTTTCTTAGCTTATTTTATTTTTTTTGTTTCGTTTTATAATATTTTATTTCTGCTTTATTTTACTTTCTTTTAGACATCTTTTTTCATTTATGTATATATTTAATTTACTTCATTATATTTTAATAATATTTTAACTTAATTAAGTTTAATTTTTTTTTATTATTTTATATTGTTATTACTTCCTTTCATATTATTATATTTCCCTTAATTTGGTTTAATTTAATTTTATTTCCTTTTTCATTTTAATATTTTATATTTTTTATTTCATTTATTTTATCTTATTTTATATTAATTAATTTTTTTTTGTATTTTATTGTATTTTTATTTTATTTTATTTTTATTATTTTATTTTATTTTGTTTTGTTTTATTTTGTTTGGAATTATTTCATTTTTTTATTACTTTTTATTACTTTTTCTTTCATTTCATTTTATTTTATTTTATTCTATTTTCTTTTATTTTATTATATTTTTTTATTTTAATTTTCATTTTATTTCATTTTCATTTTATTTTATTTTATTTCATTTTATTTTAAGAAATTTTATTTTATTTTTTTTTACATTTTAATTTTTATTATTTTATTCTAATTTATTTTATTTAATTTGACTTTATTTTAGTTAATTTTATTTTATTTTATTTTATTTTATTTTATATAATTTTATATAACTTTATTTTATTTTATTTCATTTGTTTTTATTTTATTCGATTTTATTCTTTTATTTTATTTTATTTGACTTTATTTTATTTTATTTTGTTTCATTTTATTTTAAGTTATTTGATTTTATTTTATTATGTTTTATATAATTTGTTTATTTTATTTTAATTTTTATTAAGTTATTCTATTTATTTTATTTGACTTTATTTTATTTTATTTTATTTTATTATATTTTATTTTATTTATTTTATATTATTATATTTTATTTCATTTATTTTTTTAATTTTAATTTATTTTATTTCATTTTCATTTTTTTATTTTATGTTATTTTATTTTATTTCATTTTATTTTAAGAAATTTTATTTTATTTTTTTTTTACATTTTAATTTTTATTATTTTATTCTATTTTATTTTATTTTATTTGACTTTATTTTAGTTTTTTTTTTTTTTTTTTATTTTATTTTGTTTCATTTTAATTTAAATTTTTTTATTTTATTTTATTTTCTTTCATATAATTTTTTTATTTCATTTTAATTTTTATTAATTTATTCTATTTTATTTTATTTAATTTGACTTTATTTTATTTTATTTTGTTTTATATTATTTTATTTTATTTTATTTTAGTAATTTTTATTTTTATTTTATTTTATCTTATTCTATTTTGTTTTATTATATTTTTTTATTATATTTTATTTTATTTTATTTTTTATTTTATTATAATTTATATTATTTAGTTTAATTAAATATAATTTTTTTTGTTAATTTAGTTTAATTTTATTTTATATTCTTTTTTTTATATTTTTTTTTGTTTTAAATTTATTTATTTTATTTTATTTTATTTTACTTTATTATTATTTATTTATTTTATGTTATTTAATCTTGTTTTATTTTATGTATTTATTTTGTTTAATTTAGCTTTATTTTATTTTGTTTTATTTTATTTGATATTATTTAGTTTAATTTTTTGTTATTTTATTTATACTTATTCATTTTCGTTTTAAATTATTTTTTTTATATTTAGTTTAATTTAATTTTCTTTTCTTTTATTTTATGTTAGTTTTTTTTTGTTTTCATTTCATTTATTTTATTTTTTTTAATGTTATTTTATTTTATTTTATTTTAATATATTTTATTTTACTTTATTTTATTTTTTTATATTTTATTTTATATTATTTAAATTTATTTTTTATTATTTAATTTTATTTTATTCTTTTTGGTTTATATTATTTTGTTATATTTTAATTAATTTTCTTTTCTTTTATTTTATGTTATTTTGTTTTCATTTTATTTGGTGTTTTTTGTATTGTTTTTATTATTATTTTTACTTGAAGTATTGTACTGACATGCCATATTATTGCATATCTTTGTATGTGCACACACATACATATATATGCACATTAGCAATAATGGCCGCCTATTTGCAACGCTTGACTCGCTAAATAAACACACATTTTGAAAAATTGACTACTGAAATACACACTGAAACACGAACTATCGCATACATATAATTTCGTGTGCAGTATGTTTGTACATATACATATATACTTATATATGTATATGAATATCATGAGTTCGATACGTGTTTTCTACGAGAACGTGCCGTTTGAGCTCCAGCCCTTTCGTTCTTCTAAGCTCTTCAAATGAGCTGTTTTGCATACAAGCTCATACATACCGAGTTAGGTTTACATAAGCGCACGTGTGTGTGCTTGTGTGCGTGTGAAAAATATTAATCTATATTTATTTAGAAATGTGTATATATGAAAAATAATGGCATAAAGTTACATACTGTGTATGAATACTTATGCATATGTATGTATATACATAAGTACTCATCTATACCCACCCTCAGGTCAGAAGACACGTGACTGCCTTTGCTGTATCAACCCCTAACTACGCGTCGTAAAGCTCTGGCATACATACATATGTACACGCAGAAATTCTTAAAACTCACGCTGCTTTATCGTCTCACCCTTTGCTTTCTCATGCCCACTGCTCACTGCTTTATCCCAACTTTTTTTCTTCTTCTTCTTCTTCTTCTACTTGCTTTGCCTTTTCTATCCTCCCTTACCAATTTTTTTTACGCTGCAGCCATCTCATTGACTATTTCTTGAGTTGCCATTTCATGTACATAAACATATGTATGAGTGTGTGTATACCGTTATTTTGTGCGTTCTTCTCTTCCATGTGCTCTATTTGACAATATTCTTGTTTTACTTGTTTCTTTCTCTTTTTTTGTTTTTTTGATTTTTGCTTATTTCCTTCTCCTTCGAGCCTTCTTTCTTTGCCATCTTTTTACCGTTATTCAAACGTTGTTTTTATTGCTGTTAGCATAGCTATGTACTATTGCTTGCGTGTTGGCAGCTTTGTAAAGCTCATCCCCTTTTTGAGACGGCCATACCGCAAACTTCCACCTGTCAGCCCCTTCCCTACTCGACTGCTCGACTGTAGCGCTTCCCTATGCCTTCAGCACTCAATGGTTATATTTGGTTGTTGTTGTTGTTTTTGTTAAATTTAGTGCGTTCTTATTGGTTTTGTTGCGTTTTGCCATTACACGCTGCCACATCGCACCCTTACCCACACACGAACACACACACGAAAACACACCCATACACACACAGATACGCTTGCCATGGGTTTTTGGTAATACACACCCCATTCTTCCTTGGTATGGAATTCGGTTCCGTGTTGTTGTGGCGCTATTCTCCTCCTATGCTAGTAGGTATGTTGCTCACATACTTACATACGAGTATGTATGGTATGTACATATGTTGTTTTGTAGGCATACTTGAAGGTGTGCTGCCGCATGGTTCGAGTTGCGCGTTATGTGGCAACCTTATCCTTCTGCTTTCTGCTTCTTCTCGCCGCCCTCTTTCTGTTTGTGTCTATCGCTATTTTTATTTTTAAAAGTGAAAAATAATAAATAAATACAAAAATAAAAAATAAAAAATGGTTCAAACCGTTAAGTATTCAACTGGCAACATTAGGGTCTAAGCATTTGAGAGTTTACAAACGCATACATATATATCTATACACTTATACATACATAAATATTTTTGTTGGAAAAAATTTTGTGTTAGACACTTACACATTTACATATGTTTGTATGTATGTATGTATGTATTTGGCTCGTAAATGCGTGCGTGACATGCCAACATGTACTTATAATATATACATGTGTACATACAGATGCTATACATAGCTATGCACATTCATACGATAGATTTATATATATTTATTTTACTCTTTGGGGTTGTTTAGTTCATTCGCATTTTCATTTGACCTCATATGCGATTCTTATTCGTTGTTTTTACAACTAATATACTTAGAAGCACACATATATACACATATGTACATATCTATTTATATATATATGTACTTATACATAATGATTTGTTTCCCTACCCACATGTACACGTATGTATATAGCATAGTGTGTAGCCTGCAATGTATAATCACAATTTCTATCTACTTTCGCTCCATGAAAACACACCTACATATGTACATACTCAGCTCCACATATGTATGTACATATATGTAAAGACCCCCTTGACAGCTATAGTCCTATTCGAGTTCGTTGCGAAGGATTGGCGCGTGATAGGGATACATGGAAATAGTGGGAATAGAAGAGTTATTCCCGGCCCTGCAGGGATGCATTGTCTAATGCATTTTGCAGATTCTGCGCGTCTCCGATAGCACCTCATGCGTTGCGGTTGCGAAACGCGGGTGTTTCCACTGCCTTCCTGCGTGCGTACAATGGTGCGAGTCTGCTTCTTTTTTGTTATGCTTCGTGGTTGCTGGCATTTTTTGTTGTTTACTTTCCTTGCGGGATTTCCCTTGGGCCATTGAATAACGCTCTTCATACGTTTTTGAGGAGCTGGCGGTGAAAGCGCTGCCGGCCCTTTGCGCGGCGAATGGTCGGTTTGCGCGAGAGCACCTTCGTGCATCAGGGTGGTGTGTGGCTTGTGACAGCGCTTGCAGCTGCTTGGCGAATCGCATTCGCCCGTGGTATGGGTCAGCGCCAAGCAATTAATGCAATAGCCTTGCGCCCTGGCTACTGCGAGACGTGCAGTACGGAATGCGCCACACATGCGCAACGCATTGTACTTATGGCAGAGTCTGCACTGGAGACAGTTTTCTATCTCTGCCGTTGGGGCTAAGGATACAGCCTTTTTTGTTGCCATTTTCTTCAGGGATAACTGGATAGATATGTAGTTTAGCTCTGAGTTGAATGGAATTATCCTGTAAGCTAAGAATGCTCCCTCGGGAAAAAGCACAACTTGACAAGTGGGCGCGTAATAACCCCATTTTTGGTACATAAATCCAAAACTCGAATGTAGTTATGCGGCCCACCGCGAACATTTTCGATGCGCCCTAGTCGCCACTCGGTGTGTGGTAGTGGGTCTGCCTTGACTACTACCAAGTCGCCTGGCTGAGGATCTCGCTGTGGATTCTTCCATTTATATCTCTTTTGGAGGTCTTTGAGATAATCCTCTTTCCAACGACGACTAAATTCATGGTGAAATACTTTAATCTTCTCCCATCCTTTGATCAATGAGAGGTCGCTCGCGTTTGGCTCGGGAATGATCATCAGCGGTTTGCCTCGAATGAAACGACCAGGAGTGAGTGCAGTGAAGTCAGCGATGTCTTGTGACATGGCTGAAAGAGGTATCGAGTTGAGAACTGCCTCAATTCCCACTAATAATGTTGGAAAGTCCTCAAACGTGAACTTATGGGATGCAGCGGCTTTTTTGAGATGGATCTTAAAGCTTTTGACTGCTGATTCCCATATGTCACCTATATGAGCTGCGCTGGGACGAATGTAGTGCCAATTTATGCCTTGAGGAGCATATTTTTGAACAATATCGGCAAAGTACTCGTTAAGGGATTTAACGAAGTCGCGTTATATGGCGGGCTGAGCGCCGATATACGTTTTGCCGTTGTCGCTCATAATTTTGGATGGATATCTTCGTCGACCGAAGAAACGTACAAACGCTGTTCGAAATGCCTCAGCGATCAGATCAGAACATATCTCAAGAGCGCTGCTTTCGTTGCAAAGCAGACGAAGACTGCAACATAGCCCTTGAGCAAGGTGCTCGACCTCAACACGGAAGCTTTGATTTGGAACGGCCCAGCAAAATCAACCTACGTGGTGGAGAATGGGACTGAGAATGTGCAACGCTCAGGAGGTAGAGCGGCCATTATTTGCGTGCGTATTTTTTGCTTGTTAAGCGTACATGCTTTACATTGAAAAATTCACTTTTTGATCAGAGGTTTGAGTTTCGGAATAACGTGTATCTGCTTGAAGAAGCAGTTCGAGGAGAAACTTCAAATATAAGTGGCTAAAACTCGATTTAGTTGGGATGATGATTGGGTGCCTTTCGTTGTAGCTCAACGTGTAATCTGCCAATCTGCCATTAACACGAACAAGTCCGTCCTTGTCCAAGACTGGATTTAACACGAGTAGTGAGCTCTTTTTGTTAATTGGTATATTATTTCGCAAGGCATCTTTCTCGCTAAGAAAATAGCGAGTTTGAGATATGTCGATGATGCGCTTTTTTGTGAATTTACATTCATCATGTGTCAGATGGGGCAAGGTGATTAAAGGTTGCTTTGTGGACTTATTTCGGACGTTGCCTACGAACCGCAACATATACGCAGTCACGCGAATCGCTCGGGAGAAAGAAGAAAACCGATCTAGAATGTTGAGCTCATCTCCAAGTCCAAGATATGCTTCTATCTTACGTCTTTCTGGCGTCTTAGAGTTCAGCCAGGAATCAGTATGGTAGGAGAGCCATTTCGGTCCTTACCATCAAAGTGAATTGGCAGCCAAGTCCTGCGGCTTGCAACCGAGTGTACCAAGATCAGCGGAGTTATCTCCGCTTGCAATATGACGCCATTTACCGCATTGAATATAGTCTCTGATTTGAGAAGTGTGGTTTGATACATGGGTCTTTCATGTGCATGGTGGCTTTTTGAGCCATGTCAATACGATCTCGGAATCTAACCATAGAAATGTGTTGCACGCTTCTAAGCAGAGTTGCGTTTTGGATGGTTGCAACCAGTTTTGCTAATAATTCTGCGCCACACAGCTCTAAATGAGGTGAGCTTACCGTTTTCAACGGTGCAACCTTACCTTTTGCAACTAGAAAGGTAGAACATATTTCATTCTCAGCATGTGTGTGGAAGAAAATTGTTGCACTATATGCTTTCTTCGAAGCATCGCAAAACCCGTGTATTTGGGTGCCTTGAGTAGATTTTCTCACATAGCGGGTTATTGTTGAAAAAGTGTTTTATCTACGAGGGTTCTTTGATAAATCAGTGA
The DNA here is from genome assembly GCA_030068015.2 of Neoceratitis asiatica. Taxonomy (NCBI): domain Eukaryota; kingdom Metazoa; phylum Arthropoda; class Insecta; order Diptera; family Tephritidae; genus Neoceratitis; species Neoceratitis asiatica. The sequence continues at coordinate 10,715,020 of CM061525.1, read as the reverse complement.
ATTTTTGAATTTTTTTGCGCAGTTACTATGCACATAAAAAACTGCTCCCCCAACCGATATCGATTAATAGACTACTGTCAAGTTCAAGAGTAAGCTGCGCCATTTAGTTTGTGTTTCACAGCCATTGAAAGCAGATGATCTCGTGAATTTACACGAAAATGGAAAAAAAGTGAATTTCGTGTTCTGATTAAGCGTTATTTTTTGCATTAAAAAAACCATCACCGAACCAAGGAAGGATCTGAAAAATACTATGAGGACTCTGCACTATAAATTTCAATGGTTAAGAAGTGATTTACTGAGGTCTGTTGCGGTCGTATCAGCACAAGTGATACCCAACGTTCAGGTCACCCAAAAGAGATCGTCAGGCCAGAAATCGTCAGTAAAATCCATGGTATCTTATGGAAGATCATAGAATAAAAGTGCATAAGGTAGCTGAGGCGGTGGTAGGTATCTCATAACTGAACTGGTACATCACTTTTTACATGAATATTTTTTATACATGAAAAGGTCATCCGCGCGATGGGTGCCACGATTGCTCATACACGACCATAGGCGCCAATTGTGTAACCACTTCAATGGAGTGTTTGGCTATATTCAACCGCAATCCCAACCAAATTTTTGTGCCATTTCGTTACCATAGACGAAACATGGATCTACTACACCAAACCAGAGACCAGAGTAGTAAGAACAATCAAGACAGTGAGTTTCTCCGGGTGAACGTGTAACAAAGAAGGCTATGGTGAATCTGTCGGCTACCAAGGCCATGAACACAGTTTTATTCCGAAAAATATATATTTTATTCCTCAAAGTCACTGACTTATCAAGCCGTCTTTGTACTTCACTTAGTTCCTATATTTATTATGGCAGAAAAACAAAACTAATTCATAAAATACTGGTTCCAAACTAGTTTTTGAATGGCAGGAAATACACCAGTTCTATATTTCAAATATATAGCACTCAAATACGAAAGCAGCCAATATTTATACGAAAACTTCAAGAGAACCTCTGGGTAGCCTCTTGGATAACCACCACGCCTACTCTAAATGTAAACCCGATGGTATCATTCCTCACGATATTGTGGCAAGGATTGAGAACACACTGCCCGAGGAAAATCAACTATCAGCAATTGGTATGCTAAGTTTAGACGTGGTGAAATGAGCACCGAAGACAGACAGTGAACGCAGTGGAAACCCAAAAGAGATTGTTACTGACGAAAACATCAAAAGAATCCACAAAAAGATCTTGAATGACCGTAAATATATTTGGATATGAGTGGGTGCCGTGCGAGCTCACTTTGACCAAAAACAACGACGAGTTAATGATTTGAAGCGGTGCTTGGCTCCATCATTTCACTACGAAATCCAATCGACAGTCATCCGAGTAAACTGCACGCAGTCGGCTGGCAAGTTTCTGGCGTCTGTGTTTTCGGATGTGCATGAAATAATTTCAGTGAATATCTTGAAAAAGGAAGGACCATCAACAGCGACTACTACATAGTGTTATTGGACCGTTTTAAAGACGAAATCACCGAAAAACGGCCGACTTTGAAGAAAAGTGTTGTTTCACCAAGACAATGCACCATGTCACAAGTCAATGAAATATATGGCAAAAATCCATGAATTTGGCTTCGAGAATTGCTTCTGCAATAACCGTATTCTCCAGATCTGGTCGCTAGACGACTATTTCCTATTTGCCGATCTCAAAAGAATGCTCGCTGGCATGCAATTTTCGTCGAATGAAGAGGTGATTGCCAAAACTAAGGCCTATTTTGAAGCAAAGGACAAATCGTACTACCAAAATGATATCGAAAAGTTGGAGGATCGCTACATCAGTGTATCACACTTGAAGAGAACTATGTTAAATAAAAAAAAAAAGATTTGCCAAAAAAATGTGTTTTACTATGGTAGGCCGGGGTCTTCTCAATTGACCTGTTGAAAGGCATCAGGATTCCACTTTCCACCTAGTTGAAATACCAATTAATCTTTGAATTCATCTTGAACCAAAATTTTTGTTTGGTAAACTTTATGCGAGCTACAATGCGACAAGCCTAAATGTAGCTCAAACGTTGGAGAAATCAATCCAATCTCGATTTTGCCGACTCAAACCATTTATAAATTATTGTCTTAAAAGAGTACTGTAACTCAATTATGATTTCCATTTTATGAGAGCAATTTTTTCTAATTTCTAATTTTCTAATTTCAATTTTTTTTTTTAATTTTTTTCCAGGTGAGTGAGGCATCTTCGACAATGTTACAGCATTTTTTGTAAGTAAATTGAAATCATATTAGAATATTATTTAAATATTTAAATATTAATTCTCATATGAGAAAAATCGCTTGAAGGCTGGTGGTATGGTATAAAAATTTAAGTTACGCAGCAGTAGGTTCCACACAATGCTGTCACAAGAGTACATGGAATTGTGCTTTGGAACCGACTGTGTAAGTTTGTATTGTCTCAAGTCAGAAATTATTTCTGGGCTCACACAGCTACAACTAAATTAATCAAAAAATAAATAAATAATTCATATTTGATTATGGACGCGAATAAATTTGTGATCTAATTCTGAAAAGTCACGACAATGCCACAAAGGAGTTGCTAACAAAGAATTTATACAATAAAAAAAAATAAAAAAAATTTTAAAAAAGAAAAAAAAATTTAAAAAAAAATTAAAAATAAAAAAAATAAAAATTTTTTAAAAGTGAAATAGAAAAAAACAGGAAAGAAGCGCTGTATTCGGCCAAAATCCGAAGTTTTTATACCTTTCAAATTTTATGCGAAAAGAAAAATTTTATTTGGACGATTTTCAATATCATTTTAATTTGAATTTGTCGGGCGGCCGCAATAGCCGAGTGGTTAGCATTACGTACTGCCATTCGGAAGGCCTGGGTTCGAGCCCAGGTTCGAGCAACATCCAAAATTATAGAAAATAAATTTTTCTAATTGCGGTCGCCCCTCGGCAGGGAATGGCAAGCCCTCCGAGTGTATTTCTGACATGAAATATATGCTCCTCATATAAATCCATCAGCCGTTCGGAGGCGGCTTAGAATAAACTGTAGGTTCCTTCGTTTGGTGGTAAAAATATCAAGACGCAAAACCACAAACCACGCTTCAGCGGTTACAAAGCGCCAAATATATATATTATTGATATAGCAAATTTTAGACTATTAGATGCTATTTTGCAGATTTTTTACCTAAAATCCAATAACTTGGCGAATCAGTTATATGTGGGCTATGTGCTATAGTCCTCCGATTTTGATAATTTTCGGTGTCAATATTTATTAGAATATTCATGTATCGAATTCCATATTTCACACTACTAAATGCTGTTTTTGACGGATTTTTGACTCAGAATCTCATATCTGAACGAATCGGTTATAAAGGGACTGTATGATATAGAAGTCTGATTTCTATAAATTTCGGTGTCAGTATTTACTATAATATTCGTGTAACGAATTCCAAATTTTATACTACTAAACGCTGTTTTGGTGGGTTTTTGACCCGAAATCTCATATATCTGAACGAATCGGTTATATAGGGACTGTTTGATATAGAAGTCCGATTTCGACAAATTTCGGTGTCAATATTTACTAGAATATTCGTGTTTGGAATTTCATATTTCACACTACTAAACGCTGTTTTGGCGGATTTTTGACCTAAAATCCAATATCTGGGCGAATCAGTTATATTGGGACTTTATGATATAGAAGTCCGATTTCGATAAGATTCAGTGTCAATATTTACTAGAATATTCGTGTTTGGAATTCCATATTTTACACTACTAAATGCTGTTTTGGCGGATTTTTGACTTAAAAATCTCATATCTAAACGAATCGGTTATATGGAGACGGTATGATATAGTCGACCGATTCGGCCGGTTACGACAAATGATCAAAACATAGTCATAAAAACACAAATATTATGTTTATGAGTGAAAAATAATAAGTAATAGAGGCAATGCGGACATCACGTAAAGATTTGTGCAGTCGAAGTTTTGATGTTTTTCTCTTGCTTACATGAACACAGACTCAACTCGCCGTTGGTTTGAGCAGGAAGTGGAGACATAAGAATAGAAAAAGTGTTGCACTCGCGCGCGCATGCGCTGAAAAGCAGATGCTGATTTGATGGGTGCAATAAGATTGTTTAGTACAAGCGACGAATGCTTGATGCGCTTAGTCCCTTGAATTTTGTTGTTATTGTAGTTAGAATATAGTTTTTGAGGTTTTTTCTAGCGCTCAGCAGTACGCCTCATTTCTAGCTGCAATTGGAATGCAGGTGACGCACGCGTAACAACAAATGCAAAAAACGCCACAGCATGAAACAACGTGCAACAGAAACATTTCACAACACTTAGTGGCAACTTTCAACTCCATCCCAGTCGCGGTACAGGCCAGCTGCATGCATGCAGAGAATCACAAATTGGTGAAATTATATTTTTAGTTACGCTGCGAAGATGCACCACCGCCGACGCATGCTGCAACAACGCTCAACAAAACAGCACAGGAAAATGTGGCAAGTAAATTGCGGCAGATACAATTGCCACAATTCAAATGAGTGCTTTAGATTTGGTTAATTTTTTGTTGTTTCTTTTTCATTTATTGTTGCAACAGCAAAGCGTGACTAGCCAAAAGTGGCGGGTTTTGTGTGGCATGTTGCATAAATATTTCTTTATGCAGGTATATGTGTGTGCGTGTGAGTTATGCGAAACGTCAACTATTGGGCGTAAGATATATATATATATGTATATTATGAGATTTCAATGGTCAGTTTTTTGCTCCTTTGTTGTTGTTGCAATTTTTAGTTGTTGTTTTGTTGGTCCTTAGCTGTCTCAGCACTTGACCGTTGGCGCTTCTCTACTATGTTGCTCACTCCCCTACTACCCTGCTGGTCTGCTGGACGAAGCAGTTGAAACACGATTTTTCAGAACACGCCACATGCAACATCATCAAACAACTGCTGGTATAGTGAAATACAAAAATGGTAAATTTTTGTAGTCGTTGTTGTTGTAGTTCACGCAATCACGACTTTTTAATGCGTGCCACATGGATTATGTTGCACGGAGCGTCGCGTCGCCTCGGTGCCAGGAATGGTCGATGCTCTACAGTAAGATTGCTCGTGTTATTGTTGTTGCGCTTGGGCTACGCTAGAAAAAATGCGTTTTAATTTAATTTGATGAGTACAACAAAAGCAACAATAATAACAACAACAACAAGAACAACAACAACAAGAACAAGAAGGAAGGCAGCAATATTAAAACAATAAAACAAAAATACTCAAAACTGTTGACTGCCAACAGCAATTGTTGCAACTTGTTGCACGTTTATTAGCTGCACATCGTGGATCTTGTGGTGCGCTATGCGCTTGCACGCCTCACAGTGCCGCTAGCTAGAATGAAGCGCAGTATGCGGCAATTGCATAGAAAAAAACAACAACAACAACACGTACATATCTAGTGTAGGATACGCCTTCGCAGGAAAATTGTGGCAAGTTCAATGAGGACTGGTATTGTTGTTGTTGTTGTTGTTGTTGCTGTTTTCTGTTTTAAGCTATTTTCAGTACCGCATTTCAGATGTTGTTGTATTTTGGGCTATTTCTGACTGAATTTTTTTTTGCATTTGTTGTTGTTGTTGCACGGCTATTTCTCGTTGTAAGACGTGACTTTTCTGCGAGTTATGAAAAATGCAGTGCACTTCGAGACGAACACACACACACACACTCACATATGAATTCATGCAGATACACGACACTGCAGCAATTGCGTTGCACACGCAGCAAGTGCAACAGGCAGGCACTTTTGTGGCAAGCGCATGAGTGAATGCCGCCTCCTCACGTATTTTCAATGCGGCAACTTACGCGCTGCGGCCAACCAACCAACTAACGAAGGCTGCTACACCCACCCACCTGCGTCGACGCGCACCCATTTCGCAACGCACATATATACACACATACACACACATAAATATATACATACATAATTATAAAGATATATGTATGTGTGTGTATGTTGCAAACATGTAGATGCCACAGATTGTGTTGCCAACTTGTTGCCGCACTGCGGCATATCGTACGTTAGCTAGCCAGCAGCACCTTGCCACAAGTTCACCTTTCCGCCGCTGTGCGCGCTCATGTTGCACGCAGAGCACGCATTTTCAGCGTGAAATGCAATTTTGTGCGCCAAAGGAATTTCGATTGTGTTGCGCATGCCTGCCAAATGTTGCTTTACCGAGTCTGTTTGTTGCTATTATTGTAGTTAAATGCAATTGCTGCATGGTTGTTGTTGTTGTTAATGTTGCTGTCTGTACTTTCGTTGAAAAGCTTAGAGCGATGTCGAAAAACGGTGGAAATGTGGCACGTATGGGTTTGCAAGAACTAGCTAATGCACATAAACACACACACAGACACACACACAGGCATAGATATATATATATATGTATGTCGGTGTATAGTGAAAAAAAATGTTTGTTATATGCGCCTGCCACCAAAAAAGGCGGGTGGTGCCGCTTGCTGCTTGCTGCAACGCACGCTCACGCAAATCACGCATCTTCAGCCTTCAGCTTTGGTCCAATCTCTGCAATTTCAAAACCGACTTTTATTGCCCGCCTAACTATTATGATGATCTACGCTGTTGTTGTTTGCTATTTTTTTTTTCCTTTTTTTCATTTCTATTTCTTTGCTGCTGCTGCAAACTGTGAACTTTGAGGCCAAAGCAAATTATTGCCGTGCAACGTGCCCCAGCCAGGCTTATTTTATGTCGGCAACAACGTTGATTTTGTTGTTGTTGCTGTTTGTGTTGTTGTTGTTGTTGTTGTTGTTGCTGTTGTTGACGCTAGTTTGTTCAACTTTGTCTATGTTTGTTGTTGATTCACATTGTTGCTGTTGTTGTTGTTAAAGAATTTTTTCCACGCAATGCCTTTTGTTGTTGTTGCTTTTCTTATATTTGTTGTTATTCTTGTTTCTGTTTTATTTAATTTTTCTTATTTTTGTACGTACGTACTATGCGCATCTAATGAGGCGTCGCGTCAGTGGGCAGCACTTAACAGACATACACTTCTGCCCGTGTGCGTTTGGGCATGCATTTATATAGCTTCCCTTCCCTTCTTGACGCCGCACACTCTCTTTGACCATGAAAGCCATTTACCTTTTTTGTTGTAAATTTATTCCACTTTTCTAGGTACGCGCGCGTGGAATTAGCCTTATAAGCCGCAAAGTGGTTTCATTTTTCGTTCATTGGCTTTTCGCTGATTGACCAAATTGATCACGAATTTCTAACACTGCTCCTAATGGCCGAAGAATCACATTAACTAAGTTTTTTTTTTTTGGTTATAATAAGCTTTGATTTTATTTTAAATAATTCCGGGCAATGAATGGTGATAGCCACTGAGGCAGATATGGGTATGCTGAAAGTAAAAAATAACGGTATATTCATTGTTATTTTTTTTACAAATTCCAATTTTTTTCTATGCTTAAATTAATAAAAAAATGGTAAAAAAAATATATAAAAAAATAATTAACAAAAATTTTATTTTTGCAAAATTGAAAAAATTAATTTTCCTTCAATTTTGTTAAAATACATTTTCTAATTCCTTGAAAAATATTATAGTTGCAGAAATAGCGCGTTAGTTCATTCAAAAGAGCAAATATCCTGAAATGTATGAAAAAACAGAAATATTTTTAAAAATCTAAAAATGTTAAGATTTTCAAATTTTTAAATATATTGAATTTACAAAATATTTTCTTAATCTTGAGTTTAAAAATTTGAAAATCAAAATTTCTAGAAAAGTAGAGTTTACTACTTATAATTTGTAGGTTTGAAAATCTTGAGAAATGTAGAATTTGTAGAATTTGAAATATTTAAAAAATTGTCCAAATGAAATATTTTATTATATCGAATTTATAAAAATTGAAAATCAAAAATCTCGAAAATGTGGGATTTATTATCCGAAAATTTTGAATTTATGAAAATCTTGAGTAATCTCATATTTTTGAAATATGAAATTTTTGAAAACACTCAAATGAAATGTTTTAATAATTTTTTTATAATCTCGAAAATGTTGAATTTATGGTATTTTAAATTTTGAAAATCTTGATAAATGTAAAAGTTGTAAAATTTAAAATTTTTGAAAATCTTTGAAACATGTTAAGAAATAGTCGAAAAGCAACTTTTTACATACTCGAATTTATAAAATTTGCAAATCAAAAAACTCTAAAAAAATAGAATTTACAATCTTAAGTAATGTAGAATTTTTGAAATTAGAAATTTTTGAAATTTATCCAAATGAATTATTTTATTAACTTGTATTCATAAAAATTGAACAACAAAAATCTTGAAAATTTGGAATTTGTTTTATTTTGAATATTTAAGAATTTTGAAAAACGTAATATTTGTAAAATCTTATATTTTCGAGAAAAGTCCGAAGGAAATTTCTAGCTTTTGACCAGAGTTGACCACAAAGCTACAAAAACAAACTTTGGAAGGAAAAAAAACACAAATTTAGAAAATTCGGGATTTGAGTCTTTGAACCATTGAAAATTTTGGAAAAAAAATAGTTCAAACATTTTTAAAAATTCTTAAAGAAAAATCATAATATTTTTTGCGAATTTAAAATTAATTTAGAAGTTAGTGGATTTTTGAGAATTCAGATAAGAATAGTTTAAGAAATTTAAAGAAAGACGCACATTTTGAAAATTCTAGATTTTAAAGATATCGAAAAAAAAAATATTGAAATTTAGATTTTTTTTTTAATTCTGAAAGTTATAGATTTTTAAATAATTTTTAAAAATTAACGTTTTTGAATTTTCCAAAATAATCGCAAATAACATATGCTGCATATAAGGTTCTTTGATTTTTTCGTATTTTATTCAAAACCTTGAATTTTCAACATTTTGAATTTTGAAAAATTGTTAAAATAAATTTGAATTCTTGTTTTTTTGATAAAAACTAGTAAATTGCAAGATTGATGCTGTTTTTTGAGGTTTTATCTGGGAATTAATTTTTATGTTTTGATTATGAGATTTTGATCTCGGGAGACTGATAGTAAGATTTTAATTTTTTCATTTTGATTTTGAGATATTGGTATTGAAATTAAAATTTTCAGATAAAGATATTGATGTTTTGATTTAGAGGAATATATATTGAAATTTTGAAGTTTAGATCTTTAAACTGAGATTTTGGTTTTGAGATTTTGCCTTTGGAAATCTCATTTGAAAATTCTGGATTTTGTTATTAATATTGAGATTTCGGTTTTGGGAAGTGGATTGTTTATTCTCAGATTTTTAACTGGGATATATCGAGTATAAGATTTTGGTTTTGGGTTCCTTATGCTGAAATTCGGTTGTGAGATTTGGATTCTGAAGTTCTGATTTTGGGATTTAGATATTGAAATTGTGATATTGGGATTTTGATGTTGAGGCAATAATACCAAGATCTTGCAATTCAGATTTTTATACTGATATTTTGTTTTTCAAGTTATCACTATAAGATTTTGATTTTTGATGTAGAGATATTGACTTCGATATTTTTACATTGGAATTTTGTTTTGAGATATCGATTCTGAGATTTGGATTTTGAAGTTCTGAATTTGGAATTTGAATTTTGAGATTTAGATATTGAAATTTCGTTTTTGAAATAGTGATATTAGGATTTTTAAGTTGAGGAAATGATACAAATATTTTGAATTTCAGACTTTTATACTAAGATTTTGCTTTTCGGGTTCTTACTTAAAGATTCTGGTTTTCAATATGAAGTTATTGATGTAGAGATAATGATTTCGCGATTTTTGAGTTTTACATATTGAAATTTCGATTTTGAAATAGTGATATTGGGATTTTGATGTTGAGGAAATGATACTGGTATTTTGAATTTCAGATTTTTATGCTAAGATTTTGCTTTTCGGGTTCTCACATAAAGATTCTGATTTTTTAGATTGAGATATTGATGTTGAGATATTGATTTCGAGATTTTTATATTGCGGTTTTATTTTTAAGATATCGATCATGAGATTCTGGTTTTGGGAATCTGTTAATGAGTATATGATTCTTGGATATTGATTTTGAGATATTAATACTGAAATTTTAATCTGGAGATTTTGATATTAAAATGTGGGGTTTGAGATTCTGATTTTGGAATTTTAATTATGATATGATTAATTTGGAAATTTTCCCATTTGGGATTTTTGATGTCCAATTACATATTAACAACATAAATTTGAGTGGCGCTTACCCTAATGAATGATAGTCTTCCTACTCGTATATGTGTTAGTCACAGGCATAACATGAGATTGCGTTACACAACAGCCATTAGCAGTCGTAATTAATTACAAATTTTAGTAATTGAGTAAATACGCATTCAAGGCTTTGGCTGTGCAACAATGTAGAGGCTATAATATTTCATCTTTAAGAGCCGCATGCGTCACAGACTTCTCATCATTTCTGCTTTTTTACTTGTACCAAAAAAAAGTTATAAATAAAATTGAGATATAATAAATATGCATAAAAATTTCAACAATAGGTGTGCTTGCAAAGAAATTAATGAGTTTGAGCGATGAGCCTGAGTAAAAATATTATTTAATATACTTAGATATGCAGTTTCTTAGCGTTTTACACGCACAAGCCATGCTCTTGAACTGTTGCTTTTAAACGTAAAGTGTCATAAATTTCAACTTATTCTTATATATTACATATATACATACATACAATACATGATACATTAAAATAGACGTTACCTAGCAGTCACCATACTAAGGCATCAACAAAAGCTGCAGCTTACTACAAAATTCACCTTGAAAAAGCTTCCAACCTGCAATGGTCAGCAAAATCACATAAATTATCGTTTTTTGTAGTAGAAAAAAATTTCAAAAAAATACATACATATATATGTGTATAAAAAAAAGTGTATTTTTCATTTTATTCGTCCAAAACTTGTTTGCTGCCGTGTTCAAATCTTCCTACACACGCACACACTATTGCGGAATATTTATTAGTTCCTTTTAAATTGCATTTTAAATAATTAACCTCAACATTAACTATTGTTGTTGTTGTTGTTGTTGTTGTTTTTTTAGTATTACTTTAATGCATAATTATTAATATAAGAAATTTGTATGTATGTATTTTATCTTGGTTTGCGAAAAAAAAAATTGTAAATTAATGATACATATTATTTATGACAGCCACAAAACACATTAGGGCGTGTCGTTTTCCGCTAACAAACATATATACACCATCAATCAGCTGACACGAACTGTTCAGCCGATCAGCAGCACACTGCTTTGTCGTTTCTACTCGCGCTGTCGGTTGGTTATGTGCATGTGTGTGATGGGAATTGCGTGGAGAATTTTGTAGCTAAGAAATTTAATAAAAAAAAAAACATTTTCTTTCTTACGCTAGCTGAAAATCAGTGAATTCTTTAAAGAATTTTTTTTAAGGCTTTGAAATTATTTTTTAGAATTCTTATTCGACAAATATTCGAGAAGGAAAGAAAACATTATCCAGTAATCGAAAGTCGTACTCTGTAGTCTTTCAAAAAATTCTTAAATCTAACAATTTTAATCAAAGCAAAGAACTGCAATCGAGACTACAGAAAATAGTGCTCTCAATCACTTCGGGAGTGAAATATTAAATCAAAATACAGAAATATCTGAGTAACAATGAGAGCAAATAGGAGCGTGGAGCGCAGGCTCTCCTAGCGATATTTTCGCAATAATGAGCTTCCGATTTTCAAATTTCCTGTTTCGCTCACTGAATCTTTGAAGAAATATGAGAGTTTTCTTTTCGCTTATATCAGCAAAATCAGCTGTGGTAAGAGGTATAGTCTAGTTCTCAGTCTTAAATCCTCTAAAACATTAGTTTCTCGTTCGGCGTCAAGTGAAACATTTTCTCGGCTGTTCTTACTCTTTATAACGAAGTGATGGATCTACATTCGTGACGGTTCTCATCTTGATGACTCGCCAACAAGATGCAAGTTATTCAATGTCTTCCTTATGCTTATTTTGAGGGTTTGAAAGAATCTATGTAATAAGACTAGTTTTAACCTCTCAACTGCGCGACAAATAAACCTCAACTTGTCTTCCACATGGTCTACAGCTCGTTGAACGCTGGGTCCAATATTAGACAGTTAGTCAGTTGTTGAAGCTGCTTGGTCGCGAAATTTTTATCAATCGCATGGTGTGATACCAATGATGAGCCTACATCTGATCGAGATGTATTCAGGGAACTTAGCATGAGGTTTACCACTACGGATAGAGATAAGTCTACATGCGATGCGTCGAGTTTACCGTAGTTTGGACTACTCCAATTCTAGCTGGCTCGTCGGCATCTCACAGTTTCCTGGAAGTTTCCGTGTCCGGTGATAAAAACCACGAACTCAAATAGTCGAAAGTATGCAAAAACCTTCCCTGCAGTTACATAGTTCTGCTTGAAGGACCCTGCAGAAAGTCTATTGCTCTCATCAATTACGATTGGAATTATTTGGAGCTTCACAGCCAATTCTGCCATCGAGTTTTGACTGGTCGTCTAAGATCCAAAACTGTGTCATTCCACAAGGAATTTTCCTTTCTGAGATCTTTGTTCAAAATGCTTTGTCAAAACCGAAAGCTGGGTTAATGTAGTCGATCCCTTTCAAGAACAGTTTAGAGTTTAGTATTTAGGCGTGTACTATAACACGGTTTCTCGCTAGAAAAAGGAATATCGATGCCATCGAGTAAGGACAGTTAACAAGCGTAAGGCTGGCGAAGAGTATCAATTCCTTCTTGTCTTTTTAGAGTTTACTTCTAGACCGTAGTCTTTACACCAGTTGCTTACTATGCAAATTAAATTTTGGAGTAAATCAATTAAAATTGGAGGTGTTTACACGCGGTGTAAGGGTGTATACTACTACCTCACAACCCGTGCTTCTTAGCTTCTGAAGAAACGTGAAAATAGTGAGACACCAAAGAAGAGGAGACTGGACTCCGGCCTGCGAGGTGTGACATACTAGGTTACGAATGCGCCCGCTAGTTCAGCGAAGATTACCCTGTTTTCTGAAAGAGTTTTACTAAGTGCCCCCTAAGACGCTTTTCTCGGAGTTTAATTGAGTTGATCTTGGGTAGGATATTATAAAAAACCTCTCAATATCTAGAACAACGTCTAATGTGTATTATTTGAGGACGAGATCTCTCTCAATCCTCATCACAATATCGGTAAGCGATTACGAGCGCTAGTAACACATAAAACAAGCTCCTTATAGGGTCCACATATTTCATATTCATTTCAATTAGAATACATATTTCCTAAAAAGCTTAAGCCCGCTTTGTATTGAACTAGTTTATAAAAACTCAAAATAGTTGTTGCCGGAAAAAATCGTTGAGCTCCTTTTTTAAGGTCATTCCATTTATTGTTTTTTATTACCCACTGCCTGTGGTCATAAGTGGCAGCAACTCGCACTTTTTTGCGTCACTTCATTGCATGTGCTTTTTTGCTTCTTTTATTTTCCTTTACACTTTAACATCCTTTGAGGGTGGTCCTGCATGTGCCCAATTACACTGTCATCCTACCACATCGTATGTGTTATGTGATTGCTCAGCGGCCAGTTAACAGTTGAATTGGCTGAACTCTCTGCTTGTCTGCCCGTCCGACTGCCTGTGCGACGATCTTCATCAAGGTAGCCTCCAAGTCGTTGTGTACCTTCTCCGCCTGTTTCTACTTGCTGCCTGCTTTTATTTTCTTTCTCTTTTTGCACTCACCACCATATTTTTTTATTCCTGTTTTGCCAGTTCCACCTTAAAAATTCTCCTTTGCTTCAGTCAACTTTTTCTTGCACTAACCCCCCTCCCCAACTTCTCAGTATGCCGGTGGTTCATTCGCCGGTTCAATGGCTGTTCAATCGTTTATTGTTTTCTGCTTTTGACTTCGATTTTTTTCGTTCTCTCAATCATTGTTACCTCGGCCGTTGCTGTTATTCATGACATTGTTTTTGCTTTGTTGCTCTTCTTCTTATTTTTTGTTGTTGTTGTTGTTGTTTTTGAGTAACTGCACTTTTTGTGTTGTCTTCTTTTTGACACTGCACATGCTCGGTGTGCGTCGCAATTTTTGGAATCCCTTACGGGAACTGTTGTTTTATTGTTGTTGTTAGAGTTGTGTAGGCCGTGTTAGGCTCTGTTCAGCTTCTGTTGGCGGTTATTGTTGTTGTGTCATGTTGTGTGTGGTCAGTTTGGTTGATTACTTAATTTTATTGTTGACGTTTTGAGTGATTGCCCGTTGAGCTTTCACTTCTTTTTCGCATCTGGTTTGTTCGTTTCTTTTCTTTTTGATTATTTTTTCTTTATGAAGTTAGTCGCATTTAATGTTTCTTTCTTTTTCAACTGTTTCTGTTTCTTTATCATAATTCGTTGATGTTTTTTTCAAGTTATCTTTTGCTCTTTTATTTAGTGCATTGCAATGTTTCACCACTTCCTTGTGACTCGAGGCCTTACGTTTCTTTAATTATGTTTAGCCGTAAAGGCTGTGAGTTGTGAATTGTTTTGTTTCGGTTTTATTTTATTTTAATTTTTCAAAATTCATTCCTGGGAACACTAAGCTTTTCTTAGTAAGATCTATATGGTGTTGCCAATATCTAATTGTCTCCAAAACAAACTTAAGAGTTAGTCATATAAATCTTGTCTTGAGGAGATCATTTCTGAACTAAATTTACTCGGTTTTGGAGTATCTGCTTAAAGGAGTTTGGATATTAGCTCGAAAAGTTTTGAGCGTATTTAAGAATTTTTTCAATGAGATGGCTAAGAGAACCTCCCTAGGGAGTACCTCTCATATTCGAAAAGCATCAGCTTCATGTGTGCTCCTCTGAGCGAAAAAACTATTGATTTAACTCTGCGGTAGAAAATGGACTCATTTCTAGGGCAAAGTAAATATATTTTGAAAAATTGGAGGGCTCATCCTGAGAAAAAGTTGCCTTGGCTCGATCAATAGGCTCGGTTCCATATTAAGATGCATTATTTCGCTAAAAATTTCAGGGTTGAAAAAATGGGATCCAATGTGCTTATCAATGGAATTATCATATTCTGTGTGGTCATGTCCTTGTCATACTGATTTCGTACTCATCCCCTTATTTTATTTTAATTACCAACATCTCCGCTGAGAGAGGGAACG
This sequence comes from Neoceratitis asiatica, assembly GCA_030068015.2. Taxonomy (NCBI): domain Eukaryota; kingdom Metazoa; phylum Arthropoda; class Insecta; order Diptera; family Tephritidae; genus Neoceratitis; species Neoceratitis asiatica. The sequence continues at coordinate 10,699,906 of CM061525.1, read as the reverse complement.
AGAAGGAGCACAACACGTCTTCGTGTTTCTTGAAAAATTGATCCACTTCCCGTTAAAAGTACTTTAAGAACTTCACAACCGCTGAGAGCCCATCCCTAAAAAGTTTCTAAATACTATAATAAAACTATTGGTTTTCGGAAAGGCTAAAAGAACAGCTGATAAAATGAGAATTGCCGTGTTGCTGTGGCGAGAAAACAGATTGCCTACCTAACAAATTTGCGAGCGACCGCAACACTTACGGGGTGAAATAGGCAACGAAACGAACGAAACGAGACGCATGTTCAAACGAAACAAGAGAGAGAAGAATTTGAGAAGCTGTTTTTGACAGGGATAATACTAGAAAATTCTACAAAAGTATGAGGCGGAGGTTTCAAGATCGGACCTTTCAGGGCCCAAAGAGGTGATCCAGAAATTATTACGTGAATTATTATTATTAAGTCAGTTTATGAAGGGAACACTTCTCCAGCCCGCTGAATGGCAGTGAAAATGCAATACCAGGAGATGGAGAACCCGATTTCCCAATCGATGATGATGAAAAAAATGTTCCACCGGCCGTATATCAAGAAGTTTGAGGAGCAACTGCATGATGTTGAACAATAAAGTGGTGGAGTCCTTTTAATTGCCGGCCGAGTGACGGCGAACAACGGACAAAGTGCATATATCAGCTTCTTTTTAGAATGTGGTCGTAGGGAGGCTTGACCGACGCTTGGAACCTAAGTATTGCCTGTTCAATCCACAAAATGAGAGACCCCATTTAATTTATCGTGGGATAACCTTCTTCAATATCGCATATAAGGTCTTATAGAAGAGTTTGTGAAAGGCTAAAGTCCACCGTCAACAAACGGATTCGATCGTATCAATATGGCTTCAGAGCTGACAAATCAACCACTAGATGTTCAAAATTTTGGAAAAGGCCAGTGAGCGAATTGGAAAGGACCTCTCCGAACCTTTCGATGTTAAACGAGGCTTTATTGCTTCCCTTTTGAGTGACTTCTCTAACCTAATGTTGGACAGACTGGATAAGGAAGCAAGAACAATGGATCTGATCGTGAATGAGGATAAGACGAAATAATGGGCGAAAACGCTGCAGCTCTGTGCGGAAGGGAAGCAGAGGAAATGTCGGGTGAACTAAGATTGGGCTTCATTCAGTGTCTCCCAGTACGCGGATTGGCTAGAAGTGCTTACGCTAAAGAAGAAAAATAATATTACGTTCTTCCATCCTCTACACCAAAGTTCTTCACTGATCTATATCACTGAGAGCTATACGCTTTTTAAAATACCACTCGAATGTCGGTGAGAGAGTTGAGAGCACAGCTCGATCATTGTCTGACTGAGTGATAAAAGTATGTACTTGTATATATCAATTTTACACATTCCCTAAATAGAAACTACACTCCGAATAAGATAAAAATGATGTCTCTCTCTCTCTCTCTCTCTCAAGTTGAGAGCAAACGATATCGACTGCAATTCGTATCGCTTAACTCGTTCTTACACTTTCTAGTCACTCCATGGTCATTAAGTCAAATTTTTTTTGCTGCAACTTTCCATTGAGCAGTCTTAACCTAAAACCAGACAAAAACAACAACAATTGGCAACAGTCAATTTGACCACTTAACCGCAAGTTCGTGAGACTAAATTAAAGTCGACAACGACACCGACAACAGCAATAGAAACGAAGCGATAACAACCGTCGACCGACTCTCTCTCACACACACACACACACACAATCACTTGATAAAATAGTTTGGAGCGGTAAAAGAGATGCGACGCTTTGCAGTTTATCACGCATCGCTGTCAAAATGTCAGTTTTGCTTAAAATGTCCGCCAAAGTGACAAGACCTGGAATAACAACAAAAACAAAATTGAAAAAAAAAATTCGAAAAACAAAATGGAAAAATCGCCAACTACAGGCAAGTTGCACCATGCGATCCGAAGCAACCAACAAAGCACGTTGGCAGGGCTCGGTTTGGTGAGCCAGAAAGACGAGCGATGAACAGAAAGAAGGCTAAGATGCGCCACAACGTAATAATAGTAGCAATGTGTGGCGGTTGGCAAAGCAATTGCAGTGGCAACTGGCAGTTGGTAGTTGACAGCGGCAGCAATAACTTGCAACTGATGTTGCCACTGTCGTCGCTGCCTGTGCTCGGGAGCTCGGAGTTGGTGCTGCATTGTATTGGTGACAGTGGCCATAAGAGCAGCCGGCAGCAAGTGCGATTGTGCACACATGAAAGGCGGCCGTCGCAACGTGTGACAATCACGTTAATGATTTTGGTGCCGACACGGTGTGGCATGCCACTTCGTCTCCCTTGACCGTATGTAGTGTGGGCACGCATGCGCTTCTAGTGACCGTAAATCGCCTAAGGCTCACACATATAATTATACAGTTATATATACACAAATGTGTTTTATATGTACTTGCAACACCAGCGCGCATACGTGTGCCGCTTTTGAGTGAGCAGGTGCTGCGGCATTTGGGCACTTAGGTTGACGCTTAGAAAAAAATGTGCTTTGCAGTGATTTTTATTGCTTTGCCTGCAATTACTTGCCATTTTCGTGTGGCAATATGTGCAAGGCAAGTGTTGATAGTGTCTTGCGGCACATCCATAGGTGCATATGCGTCATGGCAACTTGTGTTTTGTCACATCATTATCAGTTGGCAACATAAACGCGCGCACATATATACATATAAACATACGTGTATACATATACTGCACCATGTTGCAACATTGACAATAGAGTGGGCCACGTAGTGCCCGCAGCGACACCGTTGCCGCTTTGTTGCAGATGACAATCAATGGCATTGACAGTGGCTGGCTGGCTGGCAGCAGCATCACCCGTGTGAGTGTTGTTGTTCTTGTTTGAACTCTTTTTTTTGCTGTATATATATATACATACATATTTTTTCTTATATAACGGCGTTGATGGTTGCCACTGCAGTGCCGAATGCTACAAAGCGCATGGGATTGGTGGCGGCACAAACACGTATCTATAGGAGCGCGGCTCATGTTAGTGACAACTGGGAATTATTGTTAGCTGTCACGCGGCATGCCATTATGAGTGTCTTGCGAGTGGCAAGTAGCACGTAGCAAGTGCAACTTAAAATTTAGCTGTCATTTGCGGTCCGAGTGACAATGTTGACATTAATGAGTTGAAAGTTTTGGCTGAGAGTAATGGCTTAGCATAACATGGCACAACATTCGATGACATAACATAACTCAACACAGATTAACAAACAAAAAAAAAAAAAAATAACAAAAATAAAATAAAATAAAATAAAATAAAATGAAATGAAATGAAATGAAAAAAAAATAAAATTAAAAAAAAAAAAAAATAAATAAATATGAATTAAAATAAAATAAAGTAAAAAATAAAAACAAAAAAAATAAATAAAAATAAAATAAAATAAAATAATTTAATATAAAGTAAAATAAAATAAAATAACATTAAATAAATAAAATAAAATAAATTAAATAAATTAAAATGAAATAAAATAAAATAAAAAAAAATAAAATAAAATAAAATAAAATAAAATAAAATAAAATGAACTGAAATAAAATAAATTGCAATTAAAAAAATAAAACAAATAAAATAATATAAATTAAAAAAATATAAAAAAAAAGAAATGAAATAAAAAAAAATATAAAAAAAATAAAAAAAAATAAAATAAAATAAAATAAAATAAAATGAAATAAAATAAAATAAAATAAAATAAAATAAAATAAAATGAACTGAAATAAAATAAATTGCAATTAAAAAAATAAAACAAATAAAATAATATAAATTAAAAAAATAAAAAATAAATAAAATTAAAAAAAATAAAATTAAATAAAATAAAATAAAATGAAATAAAATAAATTGCAATTAAAAAAATAAAACAAATAAAATAATATAAATTAAAAAAATTAAAATAAAATAAAATGAAAAAAAAATAAAATAAAATAAAATAAAATAAAATAAAATAAAATAGTAAGAAAATAAAATAAAATAAAATACAAGAAAATAAATTAAAATAATATAAAATAAAATAAAATAAAAAAAAATAAAAAAATAAAATAAAATAAATATAAATTAAAATAAAATAAAGTAAAAATGAAAATAAAAAAATAAAATTAAAATAAAATAAAATAAATTAATATAAAATAAAATAAAATAAAATAACATTAAATAGATAAAAACAAAAAAAAAAATAAATTAAAATATAAAAAAATAAAAAAAAAAATAAAATAACATAAAATAAAAAAAAATAAAAAAAAATAAAAAAAAAATAAAAAAAAACAAAAAAAAAATAAAATTAAATAAAATTAAACTAAAGTAAAATAATTTTAGGTAAAATCAAATAAATTTAAATAGTAATATAAAAAGGACTAAAAAAATTTGCAGCGACTGAATTGGTTACAGATATTGCTAGGTCTGTGCATCAACGTTTTACTCGTTCCACCTCAAATATCGCTAATGTAAGTGAAAGTGTAGCCGAAGACCCGAAAGTGGCTACACCTAAATCCACTTTAAGTCCAGCACACACCACAACCAAAGCCAGCTGACCATTCACAGTGTCGCAGTTACGTCGATTGGATGCTAGAACAACATACAGTTGATCGCGATTTTTCCAATAAAATTTCTTTCAGGGAAGAGGCATATTTCTCACTCGGTGGATACGCAAATAAGCAAAATAGTCGCATTTGGGGCGCCGAAAATCCCCAAATAATTAAAGATTACCAAAAAAAAAAAAGAATTACTGTCTGGTGTGCTCTTTGGTCCGGAGGTGGGACTGGACATTACTTCTTTGAAAACTATAAAAGCGAGACTGTCACCGTTGATTCGGAGCGCTATAGTCATATGATAATTGACTTTTTTTTGGCCTGCAATTGAAGGAAAGAACGTTTACAATATGTGGTTTAAACAACATAGTGCCACACAAAAGGAGTGAATATGGGTTTATAGCGAGAGAAATTTTCCGGCCGCATAATCTCTCGTCTTGGCGGTGCCAGTTGGCCACCGAGATCGTGCGATTTGACACCGTCGGACTTTTTTTTTTACGGCTACGCGAAAGATTGTGTTTATGCGGATAAACTTTTAACTTTTGAGTACTTGAAAACCAACATTCCTACCTGAGCTGGTACCGCTCAATATTGTGCAAAAGTGGTCGAAAATTACCCCAAGTGGATCGAAGTTTGCAAAAATTCTCGAGGTGATGATTTGAATGATGCAGTATGGCACATAATGCCAATCTTTATAATAAAAGATAAATTTCGTTTTTTTATGCATTTACAGACCCCCCATTATTTCTGGAACATTTTGTCATTTAATCAATTTTTATTTTTTATTTTTTTTTTTTTTTGCTCCACCATTAAATTCATGTAGTAATGTTGTTATCGTTATTGTAATGGCTTGTCATAATTTTCCTAACATGTTTTTCAACAACGAAAAACCCATGTTGCAAGTTAGATTTGATAAAGATCTACCGCAGGCGGCCAACGCAAAACCGAATTGTAAAGGGTGTTTTTTTTATAGAGATATAGAACTTTAAGTTGCAATAAAACAACGATGGATTATTCGATTGACATGAATTTTATTTATCCGAAAGATAATCTTGTGGCATTACATTTTAAATATGATTTCTGGCATATGACCGCCACGGCTGGCGCGGATGTTCTCCAATCTGGACGTCCAATTTTCGATGACTTTTTCCAACATTTGTGGCCGTATATCGGCAATAACACGGCGAATGTTGTCTTCCAAATGGTCAAGCGTTTGTGGCTTATCCGCATAGACCAATGACTTTACATAGCCCCACAGAAAGTAGTCTAGCGGTGTTAAATCACAAGATCTTGGAGGCCAATTCACAGGTCCAAAACGTGAAATTAGGCGGTCACCAAACGTGTCTTTCAATAAATCTATTGTGGCACGTGCTGTGTGACATGTTGCGCCGTCTTGTTGAAACCACATCTCCTGGACATCATGGTTATTCAATTCAGGAATGAAAAAGTTAGTTATCATGGCTCTATACCAATCACCATTGACTGTAACGTTCTGGTCACCATCGCTTTTGAAAAAGTACGGACCAATGATTCCACCAGCCCATAAAGCGCACCAAACAGTCAGTTTTTCTGGATGTAACGGTGTTTCAACATACACTTGAGGATTACCTTCACTCCAAATGCGGCAGTTTTGTTTGTTGACGTAGCCATTCAACCAGAAGTGCGCTTCATCACTAAAAATAAAATAAACTGGACGTAGTGCGCGATACGTTTTCCGCACAGAACCATTATTTTCGAAATGAAATTGCACTATTTGCAAGCGTTGTTCAGGCGTGAGTCCATTCATGATGAATTGCCAAACCAAACCGAGAATAAACCACTTGACAGCTGTTAAATCGGTCGCCATCTTGAAAAGTAATGCCAACTTAAAGTTCTATACCTCTATAAAAAACACCCTTTATATGCGACTACGAGTAGAAACAAAATTATAATTACACAAACAAACAGAGACAAAAAAAAATATCGGAAATTCTACAATCTGATAAGGTAGTTGCGCGGTACAAAAGCAATGCAAAATGAAAATCGAAACAAAAGCGTGTGCAATACATAAACCATAGGCTACATGTCGGTGGTGAACTCACGCACTCACACACAAACGCACCGCATGTTACTAACAATTTTATTTAGAGAATTGTCATGTTGTACATGCCACACACACACACATACACACAGCCGAGCCGAGTCGAGCCGAGCCGGAGTATCAATTATATTGTCGTCGTTAGTTTTTATATATATTTTTGCGAATTTTTCTTTTCTTTACTTATTTTTTGTCAATTGCAATGACAAACGTCAATTACTTGAGTGGGGCAGTATGGCATGCCACCCACGCTGTCAACGCGCGCAATATTTAACCAAGTATACGAATAAGTATGTATATACGAGTATGTAAGTACATAACTGTGTCTGTGGCAGCTTCGTCGCTGGAAGCTGTGCGCTTGCCTTGTTCGATGTGACAAACTGATGTTGCAGTTTAACGGTAACATGCGCCTTGCGGCTGACTGTTTATAACTGACGCGCACAGAATATACAACAGAGTCACGGCATGACAGTCGCAACAACAACAACAACAACAACAACAACTGTCGCCTTCACCAACCATTTTGACGTTTAATATGTCAATTTAATGGCAAGCTGTGCCAATGCGTTCGCGCAATCAACGGTAAAAAAAAAGCATTGATATGCGCAGCTACGACATCAGCCATAAGCAATCATTGAAATGCCATAAGCAAGTAAAAAAGGAAAAATGAAATAAAAACAAATAAATAAAATAAAAATAGAAAAACTATTTATTGTTGTTGTGTAGCAACTCCGCGTCTTATGCCCAAATTGATGAGTGTTTTGGGCATACTGTCGTCTGCAATGCAACGCTTAGTGGATGTTAAGCGCAGTTTTTTTGAAGTTATCTTTTGGGCTGACCCCTATTTCGCTGCAATTCCCATAACAACAATGATCCCCACCCTCCCCCTTCGGCAAACCTGGTAGTGTACCGAGAAAATCATAATTCGCAATAATTTCGCAGAGAATCGATGTTTACTCGCGCATATTTTTTCTCCTCCCAACTGTTCGCTATGTGGCAGCATTGCATGCGCATGTTCTTCTACGCCTACACATCTTGTTTGGTCTTACTGCGCAGCATAATAACATAATTTTTCTCCACCAGAGTGATCAATTGTTCTATTGAGGTTGATCAAATATGGATAAAAATATCAGATTATCGCTGGAATTATTAGAAAATGAGTGGAGCTGAGAGATGAGAATAGATTAGTGAGCTGTTGAGTTCATGGAAAAATTCTACGAAGAAGAAAAAAACTCTAAACAAAAATATGCTTTAGTATTATGACTGAGAATTTGTTAAAATTAAAATTACAACGGTAAGTAAAAAAATAAGTTAAAAATCTTAGCAACGTTGCCAAATTTCACACCGGGATACTTGTATATAATGGAAAGTTCTTACCAATGTTATGAAAAGGCATAGCCTCTATTCAATCAAGCTATACAATCGCTTTGACATCTTATTTCGTACAACGTAGCCAATTTGAGAAAAACTATTTTACATTGTTGTCAATTTTCTCCATAAAACTATTTGTTTACCTTGTAGTTTTAGGCTGACCATTTTTGTTGTTGTTATCTTTATAGCAATAACATAACTGTAAATGTTCATTAGAAAGTGCCATTTCACTCTTAATAAAGAAATACTTAGTTAGTTTAATTCATGCAACGTTGCCGATTTTCCTTTCGTCTCAGCTGTGAAATTCACTCCATTAAAATACTAACTTGAATTGGATATAAATTGAACATAAACAAAAAAATTTTATGGCATAAAAAATATGTTAACACTCTAAAATCAACTTACGGTAGTTAAGCACCGTTGCCAATTTTCACCCTTCTACTGTTTTGCGACTGATACGTGAGTAGTTTCGATTACATTTTTCTCAATTATTATCACTTATAGCATTCACCATACTGCACTTTTTATAAATTGCGTAAAACAAAGCTTTTAGTGTTCGATGCAACGTTGCCAATTTTCATTGTTTGAACTGCGACTGTCATTAATTTAGTATACTTTTTTTTTTTGGTTGGAGTTAACATGTAATTGTTATATTACTTCACATATCCTTTACTCAAAAATTTCTGTTTTCTATTGCAGCGTTGCCAATTTTCCTTAGTAGACTTTAAGCGACTTGTTGTGTAGCTTTGTTTCAGCAAATAGCAGCTAAGCTATTTGGTTTGTACTATTTATGTATTTAATGCAAAATGAAGCCTTCTAGCTGCAACGCAAAACAAACCAATGTTGCCAATTTTCTGCGTTTTCTTTTTTTTCCTACAGCTAACTTGAAAAACTTAATCAGCATTCAATTTTCACTTAATTTTGCTTGTATTCCTTTGAGCTGCTTCACGGCGAGACACTTTTAAGCAGTTCCTCGTTGCCAATTTTCATTAAATTTAATGTTAAGTAAATTTTGGAAAAGATTTGCTTTCGAAAACAGCTATGAACATTCCAAGTAAAATTTATTATTCTATTTGTTAGCAATTTTTGGTCTATATTTCGTAGCTGTGTAGTGGATGTTGACTAAAATCCATTTAAATAACTTAGCGAGCAACTATTTAACACTTAAATATCCTTGTGTTTCTTCAAGGTTACACTTTTGGGTATAATGTTTTTATTATTCTTCTGCAGCGTTGCCAATTTTCCTTGCGTAAATTTCAACTCTTTAAAGAGAGTATTTTTTTATGTAATATTTTTTTCGAAAATTAGTGACTTAGTAATTTCATTTCCTGCTGCTTTTAGTTGTGAGAACAACGTTGCCAATTTTCATTGCCCATTTTGAATCTCTTTCAAGAGATTACTTTCAGATACAGTTCTTCTCCGGATACTATATTTGAGAGAACTAGTAAATTTCCAATAGATAAAAAATAATTTTAATTATTCTGACAACGTTGCCAATTTTCATTCCATTACTTTGAAATTACTAAAGAGAACACTTTCTTGTATAACCTTTCACAATATACATATGTACTTGTGGCTTTCACTATTATGATAAAATATTTACTTCACAAGCGTCAACCTTTCTCTTACAACAACCCCATGCTATATTATGAATAAAAAAAGGCTTACAAATGCGGGTAGACATCCCAGAAATGGCAGTTTCGAAAAAATATTGCACATAAAAATCCAATCCAGATCAAAACACCACACAAAACCATTAACTAAATCAATAGTTGGTCACTGCAGTTGTTGGGCCATTAGAAGCGTCGCCAGCTCGTATATCCTAATCAAAAGTCACACGATTCGGACGACGGCGTGCCGGTGAATGGCGCATGTGCAGCGCTCGTACACATAAATTCTAACCAATTACGGCATAATCATAAAATCGGACATTACAAATGTCTACACAAACAAATGAAGCGATGAATGGACGAGATGAGTAGAGAGAAGAGAGAGAGAAAAAGCGAGAGGGAGGGAGAGGAAGAAAATAAACGCAGCAGGCAAAATACTGAAAGATTTCTAGAGGAAGCAAGGTAAGAATAGACTGTGGAGTGTGTGGTTGTTGTTCTCCGCCGTTATTGTTGTTGTACGGCAAAAGAGTGTAAACATTGGCAAAATGCCAATTGCTCAATAAAGTAAAATGAAATTGCTCAATAATTTCGCGCGGCCATTTGATTATGTATATACGACTACATGCAACATCGCCAGGTACCAGCAGAACTACACGTATACAGGCAGACACACATATATAAGTAAATATCGTATGCTGTAAGTGTGGCTGTGTGTACTCGTATATGTGCATAATGTAGTCAAAGTGGAAGAGAGGGGAAAGAGTGAGAAGAAAAAAGTACCGCACAGCAAATGGGTGAAATATTGGCAACATTTCCACGCGGGAGACGCGCTGCGGCAACTAATATCAAGCCATGAAGACATCACAACAACGCATGTTGCAATTTGCCTACAAGCGCGGCAAAACAATCACAACAATAACAGCAATGGGACAATGTTTAAATAAATAGTAACAATTGGACGGCGACAAAGATATCAGCTAAGCGGCAACAACAGCTACAGCTGCGTGGACAACGTCCAACAGTGTGCGCTGACAACAGTGCGACAACAGCAAGAACGTGAAGCGCCTTGTAAGCGCTGTATGTTGCAACAATTGGACATGAGAAGCAGCAAAGCGTCGCAGCGGTGAACGCAACGAAACGCAAATTAACAGCGCGCCGCACCGATAATGATGTTATTGTAACAAATGCGCGCACTCGCACCAACTTATTGTACAACAAAAGTGGCTACAACAACAAAATTTGCCAATAATGCGCCGCAATTTTGGTTTGAAATACGCGCAAGCAGTGAAAAATAGCGGCAGCAGTCAGCTTGCCACCACAACAACAACAACAAGAACGTTACAAGCATACGTATGCGGCTAGAAAACAGAAATTACAAAGGAAGAAGAAGGAAAACTAGCAACAACAACAAAATTGACGTGCAACATGCGCGCTGTTGCACACACATTATTAAGCGCTATCGATGCGTATGCAACAAATGAGCAAAAGCAAGACATTTCAACGGCAACAAAGTTCTATACATATGTCTGACAGCATGTAAATAAGTATTTATATATATATATATATACACATATGTACATATATAAATATATATGCAGCTATGTGGCAAGCGCAGCATTTTCCCATCGGAAAATCTAAAGTCATAAACTGTAAAAAAAAGAAACGAATTTCTCGCAACAAAGCCCATTTTTGGCTCAATTTTAAGGATGTTGCACGATCGCTGTCTGCGTAGCAATTTTACCAAAGCCGCCGCTGCTGCTGCGGCGTGGCTGAAGTCGTGTCGTGTGCGTTTTGTGGTTTGCGCATGCGCAAATTGCGTCGATAATTCACCCAGCAATTGAGGTGATTAAATTGGTACATGCCTGCCGCTGTTGTTGCCTGCCACGACGTAGTCTGTGTGTGTGTGTGTGCGCACACTCTGTAGCTACATAAGATCCGTGGCACACAAAGAAGCAAATAACCTCATCTTCAACCAGCCTATGTACGTTGGTCGTCACCGCGTACGCGCTGTCTTTAGACGCGTCCATACTTTACCCGCTTTGCCGCCGCTAGCGCTTGAATAAGTAGATTTCTTGAGTGGATAAAATATAGGCGAATGTCACTTGGGCCTCAGTGAATGGGAGCGCGCGCGCGCTTGCTCGCTTATTTTTGTGTACGGAATTAGTTGGAAAATTTATGGCAGGTCATGGAGAAAGTTACTAGATTGAAACATGCAAGCTTTGGACTTGTCGAGTTGTCTTCTTTTGTTGTTATTATTATTTTTTGTTGTTGTGTTTCTTTCATACGATGAATATGTTGCTTTGAAATCTCTTTTGCCGTCTGTGAAATCAATTTACGCTGCCTTACTGCTTTACTACCATTATTGTTATTATACTTGCTTGCTTACCGCTCTCTTGCAGCTATTCTGCCTCATTCTGCGGCATTTTTTATTCTTCCTTGGAATGCATAAAATTGCTTTGCTTACCGGCACTCGCTGACTCGTATACTTAAAGCTCAGGGAAAATGTTGGCAAATAATTTCTGATTTCGGATAAAAGTGATATTATATATTAATGTAAATATTTATGTTGAAAATCTACCGTGCACACAACACTGACTGATGCCGGTGAAATGTGAATTTATGGTTTGTAATGGAAAATCAATAGAAGAAAGAAATTGGCACACATTTTCGCTACGGACATTTCGTGAGAGAGTTTGGTTTATTGAATTTTATTCTCATAGTTTTTTGGGCGCACACAATGGAGTTGGAGTTGGAGAAAAGTGGCAGGCAAGAGGCGCGTGAAAGGTTTTAATTTTTCTGTTAAAGCTTAATCGCCTTTTACTGCTTTAAAGCCCTAAAATTTAATGCTGCGTAGAAGAATTAACAGCAGAAATAATGTTCAGCGATAAAAGGGTCCCGAGAAGATATTTAATTTCCTCTCAAAGCCTCTGAAACTGCTAAGAAAAATGTTTAATAAAAATAATTCCTCTGCGCCTGTCACTGACTGGTGGAAATTTATTTATAGGTTAGATTAAGTTATACCGTATGGTTGCGACGCCTTACACTGTCCTGTTGATTCTCTGTAGTGTTAGATGTGAATCTCCATCGAATTTGAGGTAAAGAAGTCATCGCGTAGGACGTCAACGCTTTTTACCAACATAGGCGATTAAGCGAGTCTTATATCCAATTTGGACATTCCTTTTTTCTTTTTTGAACAGCGAAGCTACTAAATGCCTAAGATGACTTCTAGATAAGGTGGACAGAAAGCAGTTTCTCTACCACGAAATATTCCGCAATTATCTGGTTGCTTGCAAAAACGTCTGCTTAGATGTTGTTGAAAGCTGAAGAACTGCTTGCTTTTACATTATTCGCTCTTTTTAAAGGGTCTTGAAACCTTCTTTTCCACATAGCTGGTGAGGATGTAAGGTCCATTTCGTCCAGAACTTCTTTGTTTATTCAGCTAAAACAAAGGTTCTGAAAGAACGCTACCAATCTCGCCGCGGATTTCACTGCAATGGTTTCTACTGCAGGGTCGTAGGTTGGTGGTAGGTTGGATAGGGTTGCATAAAACATTTCGAGTGCAGCTTTTTGGGTAGCTCTTAGCATCGCCGTTAGCCAGAGTGCAATGGGCCAATGGTTTCCTATATGAGATTTCGCTGACAGCGGTTCAATACATCATAGCTTCATAGGCTAAGACTAAGTCTTGGCTACCGCTGTGTAGCAGTAATGCGTGAAACCAGGCGATAGACCACGCGTAGCTCTCAGCATCTCCTTACATTTTTAAATGGCACTCTTTCACCCTCTTCGCCACATTAAGTCTACTCGTCAGCTTGCCGTTCAGAATTACTAACCGGTACTTGGTGTATTCCTTAATTGTTAGTTCCACCCCGTTGAGACATGTATTGTTCATTTGTATGACTTTTAAGGAGTTCGGCATCACTGTCAGTAGGCGCAGGAGTGATGTCACTACAGCCGCCTCCTTTGGAGTACCTATTCGTGCTAGCCTTAGCAGTGTGGCTTCAATTCAGTTTGCTGCTCAGTTGCCTTCTTCAAACTATTCACAATTGCATCACTCAAAACATTATTGGATTCTCTCCTTTTATTCAGGAAGGCACATATGCCGTTTCCCTTATGGCCTAAATCTCTTGCTATATTTAAGGTTGTATAAGAAGTCCAGCTTTGGTTGATCTACCTAAATTCTATTTATGAGTTCGTTTAGAATATCAAACCAGAGCAAAACTAAGCTTCCACCATGAGGACGAAAGAAAAAAGTTCGTTTGTATCACAGATCCGAGATCCGAGGCATCACAGCTACGAGAGAGAGAGAGAGAGAGAGACAGAGAGAGATAGAAGACGATCTTTAATGCATTTCATATCTCTGTTCAGAGCTGTCAATATTTCGGTCATAGACTTTTAACGAAATCAGAAAGTCCAAAAATGTCCCAAAAATAAAAAGATTGTTTGGAAAATTGAAAAAATATGTATTTATTTGTTTTCCTTTGAATAAATGATGGTCAAACAATGTGCAACACACCTTAACACATTAATTTTACCACTAAATATTATTAAAATTAATACTGTGCATCGGACAAGGAACTTCCAAAATTGAATTGTACTAAGACGAGAGCATTCATAGCTGACTTTTGAACTGTGAAGCGGAAACCGTAAGTATTCATGCTTTATTTAATCATTCCTTGGAAATTTTTTTGTTAACATGTAGGATTTAAAAGCAAGTAAGAACCAGCAGGCATGCATATATTCCTTAGTTAAAAGGTTACCTTTTTTTTTTAAGGAAAAACAAAATTCAATTAAATCGAGAACGTTTACTATCATTCGAAAGAAAATTCTTTGGCATTTATTTTTTGAAGTTTATCTCTTTCAAATGTAGGCCACGGCTACGTCTCAGATGGTCCATCCATTGAGTCCAATTTTCGATGACTCGTTTGAGCATATCGACTGGTAACTGGCGAATGAAACGCGTCATGTTTTGCTCCAAGGCCTGAATCGAAGCGAAATTGTCCGCATAGACTTTAGATTTTACATATCCCCACAGGAAAAAGTCTAACGGTGTGATATCACACGATCTTGGTGGCCAATCGGCCGGCCCAAAACGTGAAATTATCTGCTCACCGAAATGTTCTCTCAATAAATCCATTGATTGATGCGATGTGTGGCAAGTGGCATCGTGTTGTTGAAAACAAATGTCGCGGAGCTTCACTTCCAGGCATCAAATATTCGGTTATCATGGTGCGATAACGGTTACGTTCGCACCAGCATAATTTTGAAGAAATATGGACCGATGATTGCACCGGCCCACAAACCACACCAAACCGTTATTTGTCTGGATGAAATGGCAGCTCTTGAATCTCTTCAGGTTGTTATTCGTTCCAAATGCGGCAATATGGTTTGTTTACACACCCATTGAGCCAGAAATGGACCTGATCGCTGAAAAAAATTAGGCTCGAAAACGTGATGCCGCTTTGGAAGGTCGAGCGGCTTCAGTTCTTGTACAAACTGTATTTTGTACGCTCTCAATTTAAAACCGCGACGTAAAATGCGCCGCCAAGTCGTTTCATACGTCAGTTCGAGTTGCTGCGAACGGCGCCGAATCGACGCTCTACTGTCTTCGTGTACACTCTCACCTACGGCCGCTATATTTTCTTCACTGCGTGCTGTACGTGGTCTATTGGGTCTCTCAAGATGGGTGATGGTGTTGCGAATAGTACGCTCAGTAGGCCGATTATGTTGACCATCATAAGTTGAGCGATGAGCGCGAAACAAATTCTTTACAGAACGTGAATTTTCATAATAAAGCTGAATGATTTGTAAACGTTGTTCAGGCGTTAGTCTTTCCATGATGAAATGCCAAACAATACTGAACGAAAATAGCATGACAGCTTGACACGACTCATGCGTAAGCTGTCAAAAAAAGCTATTGAAAAATGTACTTCTACCTGGATCACCCGCCGCTCTCGCATAATTCACAAGTGGAATAAATCGCATAATTCAGAAGCCCCCGTTAAAAAGTAGTATTATTAGTTGGGAAGAGGTTAAGAGGGAGTTTAAATGAAAATATAGAAGGCCAAATATTTTATCAACCCATTTGATAGCTCGAGGGCGTATGTTGTGGCATATTTCAATTTTTTTTAATAAAAATTTACGTGGAGCCGCAAAGATAGCGCACCAAAAGTACAAATTAACCACTTAGAATCCATGTGCATTAGAAAATCAATAAACTACCGCTGAAAAACTAACTTGCAACTAAGTGCGTCACTAAACTAATGGTGACTATTTATTTGAATTATGTTTTTTTATGACGAGGGTAATAGTAATTCTGGCTCTCTGCACACAAATCTTCTTTTTCAGCGCACATCAATTGACCATAACGCAAAATAAAATAAAAGAACACAGCTGAAAAATTAGCTAAAAAAAAAACAAATCCCATGTGCACCTTGAAACAACAAATAACTAATAAATATTGAAAGGTGTCTCTGTTTACCACACTCCTCCTCCTTCCGTCGTCTGCACGCAGTTAGGTTTGTTAAGTACTTTTGTTGTAAGTCACAAGCGAGCGGCCATCAACCTAAATGAAGACATAATTTGACATAAGTGACGTCAGAGGTCAACATAAAAGAACCATTGAGAAGCCTAAGTGCATCTAAATTAACCAACTGAGTTAACGCAAGTTTGCAGAGAGCTACAGATGTGCAACGCAACAGAGGTTGGACAAGACATAAACTCGCAATTTGAAGACCTTAAAGAGTAAAAGTAGAAAAGTCAATAACAACTGGCAGGGTTGGTTAAAAATGTATAGATTTTGTTGTTGTTATTGGCAGAAAAATGTTCACGACACACCCACTAATACCGGCGCATTGAAGAAAATATAAAAATCGGCTGGTAGGCTGATATGCTGGCAGCTGCAAATGAAAAAGTGGCCAAAGAGTGCTATAACACTTCAATGCGTGATGAGCTTGCAACAACTAGCAACGTATGTTGCATTCTAATATGTCTTAAGATATTTTCTTTACGCTACACCGACCGCTTGCTCTGTGCCTACAGAAAGCCATTTCTGTGGACTTACATATCTACAAGCCTTCAATGCCAGACAATGAGTGTCAATCTATAAGAGTGTACGCGCGCGCGCGCGTCAAAGCATCATATCTTCCATTCGAGCTAGCAATATTTATGTAGCATGTGGCAAGTACGGCTATATGACGCGTCAGAGAAAAAAACCAGCACATTGCCGCTTGACGCGCTCGGTTATCTGTCAAATATGCGATTAATCTCAATCAAAAATGTCGACAACAGTGATGAGCTGCGGTGCGCATGTACGCACTCAACAAAGTGTGCTCATATTTTTATTTCCTCAAAATTTTTCTTTTTTGCGCCGCCTTATTTGGGTCCATTCATTCCGAGCAAGCGCTTAAGTGCGGCACATTCGCGTTCCAAGTTGATGCACATCAACGTCAACACTCGCATTGATTATGCGATGGACAGCAGGTTATAGTTTCGTTGATGATGTTGCAAGCTTACAAACATTGCGATTTTTTTTTTTGCTTCACTGCTGATATGACGAATTGCTCGTTGGCCGCTTTGCTATCACTCCTCGCTTCCAGAACTCCCGCTCACTACATAGTATGCGCGAATGCCATTGTGGTCCATACTTGGTTACTGACTTCGTTCTGGCATTTGTGGCACTTGCGGCGGCACTTGTGGCATGCAAAAAGCCAGCGCAGCACATTTTCTGTGTTGTGCAATAATTGAGATATGAACTCGGCAATTTTTCATTGTGCGCGCGCGCGCTTATTTTTACACTTCAAACGCGCAATCCGCATGTGCACTTAAGCTGAGCTGGACAAGAACTAGTCTTCCTCACACGCGTTTTGTTGTTCTTCTTCTTGTTGTTGTTGTTGTTGTTTTTGAGCTACACAATTCGATCATTTGCGCGTAAAAGTAGACAAATGTAGTAAATAGATCGAAATGTTATGTAGGTAAGATGGCTCAGAAGGCTGTACCGGGCAGCTGAGAACAAGTACAAGTCCTATACATACTCCTTGCAAGTGAATTGCATTTCTATTGCATGCTCACTAAGTTAGTTAGTTAGGCAGGCTTAGGAAAAAGCAATTGCCTTTCCTAACGGACGGCACTGCGACACGCTACTAGACCACTGTCTCTTCTGCGCTCTGTTGACGCGAAAGTCCATGGTTGGTACATCCATCTAAGCAACCATGCATCTGGCTGCATCTTAAAATAACTTAATTGTCACTCAATTACTCAGTTTTCAGCTAAAAGCATTCATTTCTTTGACTGAACGTCAGACGCCTTTGCAAGAACAAGCAGAGAAAGAAGGAAACCAACTGCCTTGAGTGCAGCTTGGTTAGCGCCGCAGGTTTTGGTAGAAGCGCTTTGAACATGTTATTTATTTCATGTTGTTTCTGGTGTTTTTTTTTGGGTTACTTTTCTTTTCGTTGTAGTTTTAACATTTACTTCATTCATGTCTTCTTTTTTCTGGTTTGTCTCGCGTGCATAATTGTGCTTCTTCTCGCTTTTACGGCTTTGAATTGAAATTGATGAGCTGAGACAGTTCTTGGCCAAAGGGCAGTGGGCACACACTATTCTACTCATATTCCTTAAGGTTCTTTATTTGAATAATATAAAATAAAAATATTTTCTAGTTTTCCAAAGGCATTTCGAGGTTTAGTTAAATATGAAGGCGAAGGTATGTTTGAGCGTTAATTTCGTGTCTCCAAATATGGATTTGAAATTCTCAACCATGTCATAAAAATGCTCATCTCTTTGCCTGATCTTAAGTCTAAGAGTATCTGTTTTAATAAAATAAATTAAAAAATCTTTCTTTTTTTTGTCAAATGGACATTCCTGTTGAAGTTGAGGATCAGATCGTAATCGCCAACCCAGCAGGCTATTATAGTAATATTAAGAGAAATTCCACGATTCCAATTCCTTAATTTTACTTCTATTAAAATTTTCTAAAGACTTATAAGAATGAAAACTTTTTCGTACAAGCTGGCAACTCTAAGTGTTAATTTTTGTAATAACTTATATTTTTTTCGTGTCTCTAGACTACTTATAAAATAATTTTACTTAGTTAAAGTTGTGCTTTTTTACTATTTAATTTTATTATATTGTTTTATTTAAATAAAAATCTTATCGTTTATATGTTGGCAACACTACCTCTAAGTTTTTAGTAAAAATTGTAATATTTTCTCTGTATCAAGGCCAATGTGTCTACTATGAGTTTTGTTAATTTCTTAAGCATTTTCTGAAAATGTGCACACATGAAACTTGCATCACAGAAGCTGGCAACCCTGTTAGTGAATTTTTGTTAAAATTAAATTTTTTTTCTGATTCTGAATTATTTTTAAAAAGATTTTACCTTATTTAAAACCTAAATTTTACTTATATATTTATATCAATGTTTAATTTCATTAATATTTTTTATACATATAACTATATTGGGGCAACTCTGCCAATAAATTTTAATAAACATTTTAATATCTTCTCTGTTTCACGTTAGGCTTTGTCAACTTGAATAGTTTTTTTGAAACAAAGAATCACAGTTAATAAATTTTTTTTCCATACACATGGCAGCTCTGTTCAAAAATAATTAGAAACGCAATTTTTTTTTTTAATTAATTTATTTTTATCCAATGCTGATATTCACTTTCGATTGGTATAATGGTTTATTAAATGAACAATTAATTAAAATTAAACTTAAAACAGCTGTATGGCAACCCTACACTCACTTTTAAGAGAGCTGACAGTTCTCTTATTAACTGTTGCGACAAAATGTATAAAAATTTTGTTTTTATTAGAGAGAAGAAACAAAAGTATAAATCAAAATTATCTGCATTTAAAAAGGTATATATGACAACCCTAACAGTAAACTTTTGTGTTGCAAACTAAAAAAATATTACCAATTAAGCATTTTTTTCTGTTTCTGTTAAATGTAAATAATTGTAAATTTATTGTGATAAAAAAACTTATTAGAAATGAAAGTGGTAACCCTGGATAACAAATTTTCTCAGAAAATTAATGTATGCCAAATTTTGATCGTTAGATAAGTTTTCAATGAAATTGTCAATGAAACTAATGAAAAAATAGTAATTAAAAAAGAAGTTATGTGGCAACTCTGCCGCCAAATTGTAGGTATTTTGGTAAAAAGATTTTCTTTTTCAAAAATTCCAAAATAGTGTATTGATATCAATAATTTATTGTGATAAAAAACTTATTAGAAATGAAAGTGGTAACCCTGAATAACAATTTTTCATGTAATAATTTTTTCTAATCAAATCAGAGAAATAAATTCTGCCCGCTAGATAAGTTTTCTATTAGGTCAATGAAACTAATAAAAAACTATTGATTCGAAAATAATTATGTGACAACTCTGTCGCCAAAATTGTTAGTATTTTGGTAAAAAGGATTTTTTTCAGAAATTCTAAAACTGTGTACAAATGTAAATAGTAGCTAATTTATTTTTGCGAAAAATTTCTTAGAATTGTAAGTGGTAACCCTGAATAATAATTTTTCATGCAATAATATTTTCTAACCGAATTAGAAAAACAAATTTTGCCCGCTAGATAAATTTTCAATTAAGACAATGTAACTAATGAAAAAAATTGAAATTCGAAAGTAGTTATGTGGCAACTCTGCCACTAAAATTGTAGGTAATTTGGTGAAAAGATTTTTTCCTCGAAAAATCCAAATTAGTTTATTAATATTAATAATATATTGTGATAAAAAGACTTATTAGAAATGAAAGTGGCAACACTGGATATCAATTTTTCTTGTAATAATAATTTCTAACCAAATCAGAAAAATAAATTTTGTGCGTTAGTTAAATTTTCTACTATGTCAATTATGAAATTATTTTGTGGCAACTCTGCCGCCAAAATTATTGGTATTTTGGTAAAAAGGATTTTTTTTCAGTAATGAAACAAGTATTTTTTCCAAAATTCCAAAATTTTTTATAAAAATAATTAATTTATTTTGATTAAAAAAAAACTTATTAGAAACGAAAGTGGTAACCCTAGATACATTTTCAATTACCAGATTGAAATAAAAGTAAGAAAATTAAAAAATTAATTAGAATGAAATTATGATTAAATATATTTTCTCAAAATGATTAACTTCTTCCCCAAATAAATTAATCAAAATGGTATTTAATCAAAAATTAGATTGAAATTTTTAAATTTTACAAGTTTTTTTGTTAAATGTATTTTTCAATTAAAAATTTCTTTCACTTTTTTATGTTGTTTTGAGTTGTTTCATTTTTTAAAGATTTTTTTAAATTTAATACCTTTTTGGAAATATAAAAATTTTATTTCCACTAATTTACAAATAAGAGAGGAATTTTCATTATTTTCTATCATCTCTCTTACTACATTTTTTTAAATTAAATTTTTTTTAAATAATGATTAAAAAGTTATTTACTTTTTTATGCATGCCGATGGTTTCATGTTTGAATTTTTCCATTATAATTATTGTTTGTAAATTTACAAATTTGTTATCGCTTATATATATATATATATATATATATATATATATATATATATATATATATATATATATATAGATATATATATTAGCCTTGCCTTTGGCCAAAAAAAAGAAATCAATGCAGGTAACCTCAACAGCCACAGTGGCGTCCCAAACACATCAAAGATTGTGGTAAACAAAAATATGATTTATCGGCAGAGTAGCAGCTAAGACAAAAAAGCTCACTGAAGCAGTAGCAATCCTCAGCAGTTAAGGTGTCAGCAAATTTAGCAATAAAAATATATTAAACAGCGACATTTCGCTGATTGCATTCACGGTGAGCACCCAACAACAGCAACAACAACAACAACAGCAGCGATAGCTCTTACTGCGCGACGACAAACAGTTATCTGCTTCACCTTTTCTTTCGCTTTTTTTTTACTGTCTATATCGCTATATGTGTTCGCTTTTGCATTTCTGCCACCTCAGGTGCAATCAGCTGTTATCTTCACCGCTGCAAAGCATCAAAACACAACACCAACGGAGGCTCAGCGACATTCAACAACAAACAACAGCCATAGATCATCTCAGCGCTCTTATCGCGCCTTCGACGACTTACGTGACCGCAGCATGAGCTCATCGCCTGGAAGGCTAGGCTGGCTGGCTGGCTGGCTGCTGAATGTCTGCTGGAGTCGACGCTGGCGACAGTTGGTATGGCAGACAGTCAAACATTTAACGCGCTGACCTGTCACATCGGAAAGCAAAAAAAAAAAATCTCGAAATTCGCTTTGAACATTTTGAAAGCTGCACACTCGCACGCACATATGTATGTTAATAAAAAATGTGTTTATTCGCCTGCACCATTGTTGGGTTATCAGTTGGAAACTGCAATCTGTTTTGTGTATGCCAAGTTCTGTTGCGATTTTGAAAAAGTGCTGGTTTTATTTATATAAATAATATTTTCATTTATAGAATTTATTGAATAATTTTCAAGCAAATGATTTTGAAATATGATTAAGAACTCAACAAGAAAAAATTAAAAAAAAAATTAATGACGATCAACCTTGAGATGGACTTGTATAGTACACTCTAAGTCAAAAATATTTTTTAAGCTGCCAGTAGAGCTCTAGATACCAGGCTAACCAGCAGCTCGATGCTCGCTCAATACTCCCTCTTTGTTAAACTGTTCAGCAGAAAAAGGTAAAAATTTTTCTCAAAATGCTAGAAATGTTCCTATTCGTGCTCGAAATTTTTCGAACGAAATCTTGATCTCTAGTATGTATGTATGTCTTTTATGGAGATCTCGTCCGGTCCTTTCAGATCGATTAGTCCTATGGGCTCAGGAAATACCTGTATTTTTCTGCTCTTCAGCCCAAGTTAAACACCGATTCCATTCGTTTCATAATTTCGAAGTAATAACCAGTAGGTGGCGCTCTTATTTTTTGAGAAAAATGATTTTGTTCTTTCCTAAAGATCATTAACCAACCAAACCAGTCGCTAAAGACATCGTACAATATAATTTCCAAAAGAGTTGGTTAGATGGCGAGCCTTATCTGTTGCTTAAGTGGTCTTTAGTGCAGTCGCTGGCCTAATGAAAGGCCGAAAGTAGCTGGCTACATATGCGAGTAGAATGGGTATTAGCAGCAGTAAGACTTGTGGCAAGTGCAGAGTGACAGGCGTGAATGTGACATTGGCACATCTCCTCTGTTTTTGTCCAAGCTTCTGTAGAACTCGTCTTAGATATTTAGGAATTTCGCTGTCCATTAGAGCCCTTCTGAATTTCGCAAAAAAACACTGACGGACGACGACCTTTCACCTCAAAATTAATTGAACCACCAACTGACACTACATAGCATAATATCTGCTTTGGGAGCATAATTTTCGCAGCCAAAAACTGGATCTATCATCGTGAATGACCGAGACTGCTATATACATTTTTAGTTTGGGTTTTCTGAGCCCTCTTTCAGCAGTTTGGACTTATAGTTCTTCGTCTGCCTCCTTGTTTATATTTTCATGAATGTTTTCCAAAGAATTGCTTTTGAAGCAATCTAAAGTTTCTCCTTTGTCTATCCATTCAGTGTTACCAGAGGAGGTTTTATTTATACCCATTCAGCGTACACTATTTTGAACTGGGTTCGAAAACCCATACGATATGATGTAGTGGTTGAGTTGTTGTTGTTGTACGGATTCCTTAACTCGGCTGGGAGGCAAACAAAGCTGATGTCGGTTGTGCACTGTGCTATTGCTTTCAACGGCTACGTATCAGAAGGAATGAGAGTTGGAGTGGTTAGCTCGGGAAGCCCGGCAAAAGGAAAGAGCGACTCTTACCTGTAACGGGTTCCAAGTACCAATATTGATTTTGGCTTCTTTTGGACAGGGTTTACCTTCTTTCCCTCTTTTGTTCGGTGTATAAAACAATGTCAGAAAGATAGTACAATGCAATCAAGCGCTAAGCTAAGTGCTACCTGGCCTAGTCTGGACCAAACGTAACTTGAAGATAACATTAGCCAATAATTAAAGTAAACTGCTCTTACACTTTTTCTGAGATCAAGCGTCTGAACAATTGATTCGCGACACAACAGGCATGAACTTGGCCCGAATGAAAGAATGAAGTTGCGAAAGTCTTCGGTGTGAGGTTAGTCTTCATCTAGTCAAGTTACGGAAGTCTTTGGCTCGCGACTAGTCTCTGCTTCGTTCACGAAAAATGTAATCTAAAGTTTACTGCAGTGATTCTGCCCCCAAAAAAGCAAGCTGCGATAGAATGAGAAGTAGAAAAAGGAGTAGGTAAGAAACAATTTTCGTCCGAGCTCCTCCATCCCGCTTGTGATACAAATCTTGATGTTTTTCCTACAAATGGAGAGACCCACAGTTTATTCTAAGCTGCCTTCGAATGAATGATGGATTCTTATGTGAAGCTTTTTTTTCATGTCAGACATACACTTGGAACAGTTGATATTCCCTAACGAGAGGGGATTGCCAGTAGAAATTTTTTTTTTTAATTTTTTTTCTATAATTTTTTAAGTTTTTCTGCCCAGGTTTGGTACTCATGATCTTCCGCATGGTAATATGTACGGCAAACCAGTTAACTGATACGGACGAGAAGTAAACATTTTCCAAAATCTCTCCTTAGTTGGTAAACTTGCGACTATATAGGCGTACTGGTGCCTCATACAAACTGAGCGGAACTCCAACGACGCACCCTTGTTAGGTTTCATAATAGAAAAACACATTTATAATTCAAAACCAACAAACTTTACCCCTCAACCTCTGCTTTCGTTCAGAACAACATTCACACTTCGATGCTTTTTAACACAACAGAGCTTTTGCGAAAGCTTTTTTCTTTTTTTACTACTTACGATGCTACATATAACGCATCTCCCCACGCTAAATGAATGTAGATCAAGTTGACATTGCACTTGTAAACTAAACAAAAGCGAAAATAAAAACGAATGTCAAGTTCAGAAAAAAAACATAATGAAAAAAAAAGAAATAAAAAAAGCTCACGACCATACACGAATGGCAACGAAAGTATTGCACTATTTATTTTTAGTATGCATCGCAGAACAACAACAACAACAATTGTCGATCACACGCATACACAATCGCTCAATTTGAGAAATATATAGAGCAGTGCAATGCGAGAGATGCGCTGCCGAACGCACACACCTACTGAGTAATGCGCGCGCCTACCGAATCGCTCTTTCAAGCGCGAACTCTGTCTGAACTGATGAGCGCACGCTAAAGGGTTGAGCGTTGGGTGGTATGGGGGTGGTTGCAACACTTCAGTCGCGTCGCATCGCCGTCAGATCGAAGAGATTCGTTGCGCATGGAAATGCCGGCGCATTGCTAGTGTGCTCACGATTGACGTTCGCTCAATTGCACGATTCGCATAATTGTGTGGACGATCGTGCAGTAATCGGCGATTGCGCGCAAAAATGAAGTAAATAAGCGCCCGAAAAGCAGTAAAAAAAATAAAAATAATAAAATGTACGCGCCGTATTGCGACAACCACTTACTCGCATTTATTATGCACTATCGCAGCAAGCGGCGAAATGTGTGGCGATCGTGTCTCTCTGGGTGCATTGATGCGTTGTGCGAGCGTTTCGTCAACATATGTGTGATTGCGCGCGTCGTGTACTTCTGTAGATAATAGCGCGCGCTTATGTAAGCGCACATAGGCATGCACTACCGCATCCGCGCCCTCTCATATACCGCCTCATTTGCCAGCTTTCACCCACTAACGCTGCTGATGCTGCTGCTGCTACTGCTGTTAAGGGAGCGTATTTTCCGTCCCGCGTTTCTTTCCGCGTTACCCCTCATCAGCAATCGGCGCGCTTGTTGTCGTAACTTTTGCGTAAATGATCGTGATTGGTTACAGCAGCTACAACAACAACAACAACAACAAAAGTAAATAGAACTACATATACAGCAAGTGGGTGCGTTTGTGTGTTCACCCAGCTGTAGACGCTCGCTTTCGTGCTCAGCGCTTAATTACTCAATAATCGACCGACAATTGCCGCTATATGCAGTAGCGCTTTGGTGGCGACGTTTGACAGTTGGGGCTTCTCAATGAATGCGACGACGCGAGCGTAATGTGGTGTTGGCGGCAACGTCGCATCAGTACAATGTTCGACCTTGACAATGAAAATTGCTATATACTTTTGTGTTGTTGTAATTGAATGTAGTTTTTCTGTTACTGTTGTTGTTGTTGTCGCAAGCATTGTGTAGCGATATTTTTAGGCTATTTTTTACTTATGCGACTGCATTCGAGCGTATTTTTATATATGTACATTTGTTATGTATGTATGTACATGCATTCGGTATATATAAATATATAATTATATATGTACATATAACTGTATACTGTTCGCTTTTTTGTGCATTCGATTTATTCGCAATTTTATGTTGTTTTCGATTGAATTGTATGCCTTGCCGCATGGGTGTAATTTGCTTTTTTTGTTGAACTTTTTTTTTCAGTTTTAGTTATTGTTTTGTTGCAGCCGTTGCTGGCAAAGTGTTTCGCGATGTTTCGCATTTGTCGAATAAAATTATTTTAGCTTTTCATTTTATATAAGTAAATATATTTGTGAACTTCTCAACTCACTGCATACAAATTACGTATTGGCTTCACTTGCTTATATAAATGGTGCTTTGTAACCCCTGAAGCGACTTTCAGCCTGTGAGCTTGAAGTTATTCCAACATATGCAGCAGGCCTAGAGAGTTTTCTAAGCATCTTTCGAAAAATTGATGGATTTTTATGTTTTCATGTCAGAAATACAGTCAGATACTCAGACATTCCGTGCCGAAGAATAATATTATATACTGATCTAGCCCATATTCAAACCCATGACTCTTTACATGGTGTCACGCACTAATAGTTACTTACATACGCAGCCGTCCCACTGTGTATCCTTATGTAATTTTTTAATTTAAAATTTCATTTTATTATTTATTTTATTTTACTTGCGTTTGTTTTATTTAATTTTATTTAAGTTTATTTAAATTGATTTATTTATTTATTTATTTTTAGTTCTTATTTAATTTTGAATTATTTTATTTTATTTTTATTTAGAATTTTTTCTATTTTTATTTCATTATTTTTTAATTTTATTTGGTGGGTTTTATGTGACTTGATTTCATATTTTTTATAATAATTCTTTATCTTATTTTACTTTATTTTAATTTTAATTTTTTTATTTGATTTAATTTTATTTTAGAATTTTATATAAAGGGTGATCCATTTCAAGGTTCCCTATTTAAAAAAAAAAAAACATTCTAGTTCAATGTGGAATGTTCATTCGAAAGAACATTCTTTGGCATTTGTTTTTTTTTTTTTTTTTTTTTTTTTTGAAGATTATCTCTTTGAAATCTTCGGCATGGCTACGTCTCAGATGGTTATGCCGTTGCGTCAAATTTCCGATGACTCGTTCGAGCATTTCGATTGGAAACTGGTGAATGGCACGTGTGATGTTTTGTTCCAAGGCATGAATCGAAACGGGATTGTCCGTATAGAATTTGATTTTACATATCCGCGCAGGAAAAAGTCTAACTCCGTGATATCACACGATGTTGGTGGCCAAGCGAACATCCCAAAACCTGAAATCATCTGTTCACCGAAGTGTTCTCCCAATAAATCCATTGATTGATGCGGTGTGTGGGAAGTGGCACCGTCTTGTTGGCACCAAATGTTCCGGAGATTACGAGCTTCAATTTCAAGCATCAAATAGTCGGTTATCATGCCGCGATAATGGTCGCCATTGATGGTTACTTACTCACCGGCATCAGTTTTGAAGAAATATGGACCGATGATTCCACCAGCCCACAAACCACACCAAACCGTCGTTTTTTCTAGATGAAATGCCAGCTCTTGAACCTCTTCAGGTTGCTCTTTGTCCCAAATGCGGCAATTTCGCTTGTCTGCATACCCTTTGTGCCGTCGGATCTGCTTAGAACTCTTCTAGAGCCCATAGAGCGAAGCGATGTCGCTTGGGAAGGTCGAGCGAAAGTCGTTCCATACGTCAGTCCGAATTGCTGCGAACGGCGCCGAATAGACTCTCTTCCGGTCTTCGTGTACACTCTCAGCTACGGCCGCTATATTTTCTTCACTGCTTGCTGTATGTGCTCTGTTCGGTCGAATATTATCGAATAATGAATGCTGGATCTTAAGCAGGGTGATGGTGTTGCGAATAGTACGCTCAATAGGCTGATTATGTTGACCATAAGTTGGAAAAAGCACTCGAAACACATTCTTTACAGAACGTGATTTTTGTTATTTTAGTTTTTTATTTTATTTAATTTTATTTATTTTAAGTTATTTTATTTTACCTTTTTATTGATTTTACTTTGTTTAATTTTATTTTATTGATTTTTTTTCTATAATTTATTTTATTTTATATTATTTTCTTTTACTTTTCTTATTTTTTTTTTTACATTAATTATTTAAATTTAATTTTTTTATCATTTTTTTTTTTAATATTTTTTTAATTTTTCATTTTACATTTTTTATTTGATTATTGTTTTTACAATTTATTATTTTATTTTATTTTTAATTTTTTAATTGGTTATATTTTATTTTACTTATTTGTTGATTTTACTTTATATAATTTAACTTAATTTTATTTTATTTTAAATTAGTTTTTTTTTTCCTTTCCTTTTTTTAAATTTATTTTATTTATTTTCCTTTTTTTAAATTTATTTTAGATTTTTTTTGTTTTTATTAGGCGCTGGCACACACTCAAGAATTACTCTGTGAACGATATTTTATTTACCCTTTCATTGCAACATGTGCTTTGTGCGATCATTGCTTCGTCAAGGTGAAGGTAATTTGGGCATACTTATTGAACGCGAAAGAAAGTGTAGTAAAGGAAAGATAATAATGAGAAAGGGAAATGAGGTGTGAAATTTGTTGCAGTTTTGCAGGTGCATACGCTTTGGCAACGTATTTCTTATAGAAAGAAGAATAAAAAATCAAATTTCACTCAAAAAAAAAAAAAAATTATAAGCAACATCATTATAGAACGTTGCTGATAATACACAGTGTGATCGCAAACGTTGATATATGTATTTTATTATTATTGTTTTTTTTTTGCCACCCGTTTCCTCAAAATGTTTGTCAGAAACGCGCCGCTTCAATTTAGTAAATATCTAGCAATCAGTGGAGCGCACGTCAAACATTACCGCCGTCAGCGGCTAACTAATATTGCTTGCCAAATTTCATTTATTTCATTTCGTTGCAATTCCCGCTCTCAACACGCTCACCAGAGATATTTGCGCGATCGCTGCGCGCGCATGCAAAAGCACACACGAAATTAGAATCTTAACTTTACATCAGCGTACAGCGCGCCTGCATTTGTCAAACGCCGTTAGGCAATGGACGGACAGTTGCAACCATTAAACGGTCGTTGAACGACGTGGCGTATACGTAACGTGTGGTGACGGCGCGCATTTCCTAGCAAATAAAAGTTGCACGAGCAGTGTTATTTGTATTTTTTTTTATATCCTGCACGTTGCGTGCCTTTGTCGCCGTCGCTGAGAAGTACTACTAGCGGAGTTAACGCGCACAAGCTATAAGCTAAAATTTACTATTGAGCGCGTTGGTTTAGTGTGTGTCGCGTTGTGGGCCAATTTTATGTGGTTTTATGTTCGTTCCACCCGCAGGTGACCTTCGTTATTAACAAAGTGCTCGGCATTTTATTCTTCTTCAGCTGTTGTTCAGCTGCCACCGCACGTCGCTTAACTGACGCGTCATACGCGCTGCCGCTTGTGAAATCTTACGCTTTTGTTTTGGCACGTTTTTGGGGTAAATTTGCACGACGCTGCAGTGTTTTTTTGCTTGTTTAGAATTGAAATTTACAAAAACAACATAGTGGAAAACGAAAACAAAATTACGTAGCCGTAAAAAATATGCATAAATAACACGAAAAGTGAAAATAAGAATTTTTGCACACAATTGCAGGAAAAGTAATAATAATAAAAAATTTGTGTATGCAAGCAGTAATTATCTAATGCAAAAAAGTTTTACGTAAATTAGTAAAATTAGAATAGTGAAATATATATAAATATAAATTTTTTTTAAATTAACAATAACACATTTTCACACACGCTTCGCAGGCAAACGTGCGAATATGCGAAATTCCTGTGCTCGACCCTATTGTACGAAGAAAAAAAGCCCACATTGGTTGTGCAAGCGCGTTTATGCCCGCGTTTACGTCGTACAGGCGCGCTGAATGCCGCGGTAATAGCCGACGTTGTCACGTCGTTTGCCGTGCGCGTTCGTCCGTGTTAGAGTTTGTGTAAAATGTGAAAAATGCTTGCGTATTACTAGCGTGAAACTGTTGTTATTGTTGTTGTTGTTGCTGCTAGTACTATTCATTTGAGTTTTTGTTCAGTGCCCGCTGCAGTGACACCAACGCGCCTGCACATCTTCACATCTGCCAGCGCCACCGCCGCCGCCTGCGCATCTTGTTTGCGTTCGCGTAACATTCTATTTCCTCAGCGCGTCAGCGACGTGCTGTTGACGCAGGCCTGCTGTTACGACACTGCCATCGCCACCATCCTCTACAACTATAGTGCCACTAGTTTGCTGCAGCGCGTATGCACTATTCCCACAAAACGATTCAAAGTGAACGCACGAAACAAATTTCGAAGAAGCGGATATTGTACAAGTGCAAGTGCAAAATTACTAGAGTTTAGAAAGTAAAAGTGTGGTGCGTATGCGTGCGCGTTCATTGATCGCAATCGTTTGATTACTGATTTTTTCCTGCTGTCGCGTTTATCGGAGATTTGCCATACGCATCAACGCGTTGCATCGACGATTTTTGTTGGATTTTAGAAATTTGTTCTGAAAACTTTCAGATAACGCGCACAGACGTGTGCGTGTGTATATGCGTGTTGGTGTTGCCTGCTGCGATTGCAACAAGGGTGAGTTAATAGCAATATTTGGAAAAAAATTTAATTTTTTCCTTATTTCTTAAGCAACACAGCTGTAATTAAATAAAAATGGTCACACATTACTTTCGCTTTCATTTTATGTTCCCCTTAACTCGTTTTAATTTCTATTTTTGTTTTCATTTTTTTTTTTCCTTTTTGTAAATCTTTTGTCACTGATCATGCACTCATGCCTGATCAGGTGGCCGAACAAAATGCTTATGTGATTCAAGCGGTTTTTTTTTTATTGCCAAACTTAAATCGATGACCATTTTTAGACTACTTAATCAGAGCAAATCATGACTGAGCGCCAATGATCAGCGAAAATCAATGAGGATCGGCTGTAATAAAACTATTTTTATTTACCTTTGACACACATATTTTAAAGAAAATGATATATTTCTCTGTAAAAACGAATATGTTCTTACAAATTTATGAAAATCTCAAAAAAACACAGTATTGACGAGTCCTACATTTGCACTGATCATCGAACAGGTTATAATTGAGCATGGACTGAGTTTTCATTAATAGCTTCGTGATATATATATTTTTTAAATAACCTTTTTATAGTTTATATCTACACATAAATTAATTCATTGAAATTTTAAAAAATTTAGCTTCGAAATTATAGTTTTGTTAGATAGCGCTTAGTTGAAACACTTTCAACAGCTGTCAATCGGCATCGATCGATATTGATCAATACTCAATACATCGTATATGGTCAAATTCAAATAATGAAAACAAGTTGTTGATGTGACATAGCATGCTGCAAAGGATATTTAAAAATGATTTAAGGAATTTCTACCAGTGAGGATCACTAACGATCACTGAGTTCTATATACTTATTTTTTATTCAAACATGGGAAATTTTCTTTAATAGCTCTACTTGAGTAAATGTATTTGCTATTTTTTTTTGCGAGTGCAATAGTAGAAAGCTTAGCAACGAGCGCTACCATGCGAAGGATCATGGGCTCGGGAACTGACCAGACTAGCGTCTAACAGTTGAAGGAAACTTATTTAAAATATTTCATTTTTTATACATTTTTTTATTTTATGTCATTTTAATTAATTTTATTTTATATTATTTAACTTAATTTAATTTAATTTTATTTTATTTCTATTTATGGTATTTTATTTTATTTTATCTTTTATCTTTTATCTTTTTATTTTATTTTTTATTTATTTTTTAATTTATGTTATTTTATTTTATATTATTTTTTATTTTACTTTATTTTATATAAATTATTTTATTTTATTTTATTTTTATTTTTTATTTTTATTTTTATTTTTATTATATTTTATTTTAATTTTATTTAAGTTTTGATTTATTTGATTTTATTTTTATTTATATATTCTTTTATTTTCATTTTATTTAATTTCATTTCGTTTTTTTTTTTTTTTTTTTTTTATTTTTTTTTTAATTTCTATTTATATTTTATTTTATTTTTTCATTTTATTTAATTTCGTTTTGTTTTATTTTTATTTATATTTTATTTTATTTAATTTTCATTTTAGTTTATTTACTTTATTTTATTTTAATTAATTTTTTTCATTATTTTATTTTATTTCGTTTTATTTTCGTTTTATTTTACTTCAATTTATTTTATTTTGATAAATTTAATTTTTTATTATTTTACTTTATTTTATTTCAATTTATTTTTATTTTATTTTATTTTATTTAAAATTTTTGCATTTTGTTTATTTTTTTATTTTTTTTTCTATATTTTAATTTTTATTATTGTTTTTAATTTTACTTTATTTATTTTAATAAATTTTTTATTTTAATTTATTTTGTTTTTTCTTTTGTATTTCATTTTATTTTAATTTTTTTATTTTATATATATTTTTTGTAGTAATTTTTTTATTTTAAATTTCCTTAATTTATTTTATGTTATATTATATTATTTTATTTTCTTTTTTTCTTTTTTTATTAAATTAATTTCTTTTCTATTTTATTTTAATTTATTTTAATTTTTTTAAATATTTTATTTTATTTTTATTTTTTATATTTATTATTTATTTTGTTTTATTTTAATTATGCTATTTTATTTTATTTTTGTATTTAATTTTATTTTTATTTCTTGTTTTATTTTTTTTTCATTTTATTTTGTTTAATTTTTAGTTTTTTAATTTTATTTTTACTTTTTATTTTTTTTAATTTATTTTTTTTATATTTTTTTTTTAAATATATTTTTTTCTATATTTTAATTTTTTATTATTAGTTTTAATTTTACTTTATTTTATTTTAATCAATTTTTTATTTTATTTTATTTTAACTTTTTTATTTTATATATATTTTTTGTAGTAATTTTTTTATTTTATTTTTCTTTAATTTATTTTATTTTACATTAAATTATATTATTTTCATTTTTTCTTCTTTAATTTAATTTAATTTTTTTCTATATTATTTTATTTTAATTTAATTTTTTATTATATTTTATTTTATAAATTTTATTTTATAAATTTGGTTTTTATTATTTATTTTATTTTATGGTATTTTATGCTATTTTGTTTAATTTTTTTTTGTATTTAATTAAATTTTAATTTCTTGTTTTATTTTATTTTTCATTTTATTTTGTTTTATTTTTGGTTATTTTTTTATTAAATTTATAATTTTTTTATTTTATTTTATTTTATTTTATTTTTATTTTTTTAATATTTGTTTTTAAATTATTTTGTTAATTTTTTTTGGTTTATTATATATTGGTTTTTTATATATTTATTTTCCCCTATTTTATTTCATTTAATTATGTAATAACTTTCTTTTTTTTACTTTTAATATTCATATTTTTTACTTTAAATCATAAAATTAGTTTAAATAATAAAAGTGAACATACATATGTACATATACATATATATATGTATATATGTAGAATATAAGAATAAAAAATTGTATATTTCGCTGTCGTCGACCTATCTATAAAATATTTTTATCGCCTGTTTCGCCACGTTGCATTTTCTCTTTGCGCTTAGTTCTTCTATGCTCATAAATATATACATTTATATATATATATATATATATATATATATATCTTATGCATTTATGTGCGTCTGCTATGAGTAAATGCTTCGCGTGTAAGCGTTATTTTTATTGTATTATTTTTCATGGCTTTTTTTTAATTTTTAGAAATAATTTTTATATGAATTTATCAGCTGTTTTGGTGACCACTAACTAACTAAATAACAGCAGCTTCGCTGACAAGCTATAAAATTTTGATTTTGATGGCATTTAAAAGAGATGAAAAAATGTTGACTGTCTACAGTTTATAGCTGTTCATGAATAAATACATATGTACGTATTGTTTATGTATGTAATGTATATATAATTAGAATAATGTGTGAATGGGTGGGTTTGTTGGCAATCAAATATGCAAAAAAAAAAAATTATAATAATAACAAAAACTAGATAGAATAGTTTTAGTGTGCATATATCTAATTACAAGTGCATTTATGCATATATAAGTTCACGCTTTTTTGCTAGATTTTCTACGCCAGCAGACAGAGTGTCGATTAAGTCATTTAATTATTTATTTTATCTATGCATTTTTTTCCATATCATTTGTTCTGGTGCTCACAATCAACCTCAGTAAGCTGTTGCTAACTTTAAGTGTTATGAAAAGTTAGAAGAAAAATTAATAAATTAAAAGAAAATAAAAAAAATTATAAAAAAAAATATCACATTCAAATGTGCACACATACATATGTCGGAGTCATAAAATATTTTATGCGTATTTCACTGCACACCATATAAAAGCGCATTTTTTATTTATTTATTTTTTTTGTGTCCCTTATCGCTAGCCCGCGTTATCTGTTAGTTATTATTGGCTTGTAAAATGTCAAAATATACTAATAATAAATAGTCTAACAAACAAATATACCGGTTGTGGTAGGGGCTTTCTAACCATTACCCTTCACTAACGCATATTTGAAATGCAACTGATAAGAAACACAAATGCGATTAAAAAACATACATAAAAATATGATTGCATAAAGGCAAACATAAAAATAATTATATAGACAAAAAAACATTATATATACGAGTATTTATATATTTTATAATGCACATACTCAAATTAAATTCGCGATTTGCAAGATTAAACATAGGGATTTTTGAATGAAAAAAAAGAATAAAAAAAAATTAAATTCAAAAAGTTTTACTGAATAAAAATAATAAAAATTTCTGAATATATTCGTGAAATTGCCGTTACAGACCACTAAACTCTACGTTTTGTTTGTAAACTGTAGAAATTTGGTTTTTATCCAATCGATGAATATTTCATATTTTGATTAAACTAAAATTTCATAGAAATTAAGCTTCTGACCAAAACTTTATGTGAAAACTTTTTGTATTTCTCCACAAAACTTATTATTTTAATTTAAGTTTCATCTATTAGACGAATAACAAAGTTTTCATGTTGGCACTTAATATTTCATACATTACGAGTTATTAAAAAAGTCACGTCGAACGTTGCTTTCGCACACAAATTACCAAAACATACAAATTATTTTAAAATTGAAATTAAGTTTTCATCTAACAGACGAATTCAATGCTTTACTAACTAACTAAAATAGTTAGTGAATTTACTGTGCTCAAAACAATTTTAATTTTCATCTGTTATTCATATTCATTATGCAATTATCGAAATTTAATACATGTCAAGAAAATAAAAATAAAATAAAATATAATATTTGTCTTGAAGTCACAAAAAAAAAGAAAACAAAAGAATTATTCCTCTTGGAATTTATTATATACGAATTTTCAACACGAAATCAAACCATTAGAATTCGAAATTTGTCCAAAGAAATTTTTTTTAATAAAAAATGATTTCCCAAGAAATTCACGCCGTACTTTAAAAAATATTTCATCCAATCGACGAATTTTCGGCATGAAATGAAACCACTAAAATTCGAAATTCGTCAAAATATTTTTTTTTTTTTCAAAAATGATTTCTCGTGAAACTCTATGGTATGAGTCATGTCATGTCATGAAATAAAACTATTAGAACGAGAAGTTTATCAAAATAATTTTTTTCTTAAATTAAAAAATGAGTTCGTATGAAATTCATAGATTACAGCTTCCTGTAATTAACTCTATAGCCAATCGACGAAATTTTGAAATGAAACCACTAAAATTAAAAATTTGTCAAAAGCAAATTTTTGTTTAACAAAAAGGATTTTCCATGAAATTCATCCTATGCTGTAAAAAAATCTACGAATTTTCAACATGAAATGAAACTATTAGAACTAGAAGCTTTTGAAAAGATTATTTTTCTAAAATAAAAGGTGAATTTTCAACATGAAATGAAACTATTAGCACTAGAAGCTTGTGAAAGGATTATTTTTCTAAAATAAAAAGTGAGTTCGTATGAAATTTATTTTCTTTCTGTAATAAATGCTACACCCAATCGACGAACTTTCGGCAAGAAATAAAACTATTAGAATGAGATATTTATCGAAATATTTTTTTTGCCAAAAATGTATTTCTTATGAAATTCATTCCATACTGAAAAAAAATATTTCATTCAATCGACGAATTTTTTGCATGAAATAAAACTATTTTTTTCAATTTTATTTTTATTTTCAAAAATTATTTCTTTTGAAATTTGTTCTTTACTTTATCGACGAATTTTCACCACGAAATAAAATTTCATATTTACAAAATTGAATTAAAAAATGTGATAGATTTGCGGTATGCTCACAAAAAGTAGTTAAGTAAAGTAGTTAAAGTAGTTTTGAAAAGTATTTTTTCATCTTATTAATGCATTCATATTTTCTTATAAGATTTTTAAAAATATATTGAAAATTAAAATTTATTTATTAAAAAAAAACCAAATCCAGCATTCATCTAATGGATGTAATATGTGTTTTTATTACTTTATGAAACTATTTTTTAGTACTTTAAGTGACTTTTTGCTTTAATTAGATACAAAAATTTGTAAATTTTTTATTCAATCTTTTTTCTTAACTTTTAAGCGAAGATGCATTTTTTATACAAGCAAACCAACTAATTAAATAAATTATATTACATTAAACATTCTTTACGGCGCGTTTAATGATATCTGCATTTTAATTTAAATATTTTTTTTGCTACAAATTAAACTTTTTTTGCATTTTTCACCAATTATAAATTTTTTGATTTTTTTTTTATATATATTTTCAATTTCAAAAGAAAGCTACATTCAAGTGTCTCATAGTTGACAACAAAAAAAAAAAAAAAATATGTACTACTAACAGCTCCCATCACAGCAACTAACAAATGCATACCAAAACCCTAACAGTCACGTAGCAAATAGGAAATTACTCACATACAAATCAATAGAATAGAAAAGTAAATTGAAATTAAATTCTACCTTTTGTAGTTGCCACCTTTGTTTATGCTTGTTTCTCATTATTTGCGCTCTTATTTTACTTTACTTTTTCTATATTTTTCGATCTTTTCTCGATCACAGTGCTGTGAAGTGTCTTAGTTGTTACTGTTGCCCTCTAAACTCTTCATCACCGTCATCGACAACAACTTGCATGCAATTTACATATATATTTTTTTCTTCTACAACAAATCAAAGTAGTTGTAGTTGCAGTAGAAAAGACAATTTGCAGCTGCAAATAGCAAATATCTTATCTCCCTATGCTAATGCAGCAAGTTGATAGACAAATTCTGTAAATTATTGAAGTTCAAGGTATGTCAAACGGCGGTAGTGAATAGACATACACGTTTTTTTTTGAAGCAAAAAAATGCATTCTTTTAATATTTGTGAATAATTCTTTTATATGAATTAATTTCTCCCATACATCGAATCGATGAATGAAATTAAACTGAATTTTTCAACAAAAAGCGAAATAAAAAAAATTTCGTATTTTATTTTTATATGAATTTGGAAAAGTTCATCGATTGGATGTATAAAAAATATGGTAAATTATTTTTATACTCACAGTTATGTATGTTATGAAAAAAATTAATTGACTGGAATAAAAAGAAAAAACAATTTCGGTTTTTGTTGTTTCATTCGTTGGATGAAATTTTGATTTTTCATTCATTAGCTGAATTTTAAAACTAAAATCAAAAGTTGATGCAATACCTTTAACGATTTTTGATTGGTGAAAACAACATATTGAGCACTAAAGAGTAAATTCCTTTGGCATAATTGAGCCTTGTAAAATTATTATATTTTCTTTAATTTGTTGATGCATAAAGGTCTTTTAGATTTTCTCAGCTAACTCTATAAAATTAAACTTAACATTTTTTTAAAGAAGTTACTTAATTTTTGGTGCCAGAGGAGTGTATTTCAAAAATTCGTCCAATAGATGAAAAAAATGTCGGCATATAAATGTAGCTTTTGTTGATATTTTTGCATGATTAAGCTAATAGTCTTAAAATTGTTTGAAACATTTTGTTTATAAGTTTTTAAATTTACAAACCGAACAATTCATCCATAATTCATTAAATTTGCTAAAACGTGTAAGATTTAATTAAATCAGCAACTAAATTTAGCAAATGTATTATTTTCCACTGATTCTATTTTTTGGGTTCCGTAGTTTATTTTTATTTTTTTTTTAGTTTTTTTTTTTTTTGTTATTCATCCATTTAATGAAAACTTGTAAACTATGAACAATCAACAAGCCATTAGACGAAAATTTTATCAGACATAAAATCAAGTTTTCAGAATAATTAAACTAATTAGCTTACATAAATCTACCTGAAAAAGTTTAAGGAAAGATAAAATCTTAAACAAAATCGAACAATTCACAACTAATTCATTAAAATTGCGAAAATAAGTAAAAACTAATTAATTCAACTTATATACTTGACAATTTCAACTAATTTCATTCAACTAAATTTCATTCAACTAGTTTTTTTTCACATTGCAGTGTTTCTCGAAATTCATCTATTTAATGAAAGTTTGTAAATGATGAACAATCAAAAACCCATTTATGAAAAATTTTTCAGATAAAAATCAAAATGGTATAAAAGCATTTCATTTTTAATAATCGAACTAATAGATCAAAACTTATTGGAAAAAGTTTTTTCTTTCATTTTTTAACACTAAAAAAATCATCCACTATTCATAAAAGTTACGAAAATAAATGAAAATTAATTAAATATTCAATTAAATTTTAAAAATATATATTTTTTTCCTATAAATTTATGTTTCTTAAGCAATAGTGTTTTTTTTTTTCAAAATTCATCCAATTAATGAAAATTTTTAAAATCGGAAAATAATTTATAGGAGATGAAAGTATGAGTAATAGCTACAAGTTTATTTAAAAATAATATCAGCAAAAAGTTTTCATAAAGGTTTTCAAAAGCACAAAACCAATAAAATACATCCACAATTCATTAAATCTTCGGAAATGTGTGTAACTCAATAAAATCAACGTTTACTTTTTGTAAGTGGGTTTATTTCGTACAAATATTTTTTTTAGTGCACCGTGATGATTTTCATAATTCATCCATTTAGTGAAAAATTGTAAAATTGTGAAATCAAGTTTTAGAAAAGCATAAACAGAATCTAATTTTGTCATTTTATGTTTTTTAAAGCTGTTTTTGTAATTCATCCAATGGATGAATTTTCTGCAATCGCATTAAATTTTTGCTTGTTATTCATATTCAATTCAAATTTTATTATTTTAATTTTATTTCTTAAATTTCATTTCTTTTTCATCGCTTAGATGAATGTGTTCATTATTTGTATATGCATGCAAAACTTTGCTTCAAAAATTCTAAAAAAAAATTTCAACACTACCAAATTCTTTATTATGCGCTGGCATATGCACCGGTGTGTAGGCATGCTATTAGTATAACGGTATCGAATACGCCTTCACGCATGTATGTAAACAAGTATATTCGTGGACATGTATATATGTCTGTACATATATCTAGAATTTATTACCAGCCACTTGAATAGCAACCATTTTTTTTCATCAAATTTCAAACAACTCAGACGCCTTTGAAAAATCGTGGGAAATTCACAGCAGCTTTTGATCTTGTCTATGGGCCTATAATAATGCCGCGATAGAGTCGAACGACTACCCGCATTCGTATTCTCAGCTTTAACTACGTGTATACAAACACAAACAAACCGTACATACATACATGCATACGTATATACAGCCGATGATGTCGATCTTGACGATAATGATGAATGCAAAGCATTGCAAATGGAATACTGTACCTCAACGCCGCAACCTTGCCTCTTTCTTTGCTCGCGCCAACACTACAGTGTGTATTCAAAACACTTCAAAGCAACGCGTCGCAAATCGCTCACGCGGCAAACAACATGCACCACGGCAACTATGCGAAAGTAGCGGATATTTTATTGTTGTTGTTGTTGTTGTTGTTGTTGTTGTTAGTAAACAAGGTGTGGGTCGCTGGGGGAAAAACACAACAACAAAAAACAAGCGAGAAAAAATATCAACAACAATAACTATTGGAAGTATATTAGAATAGAATTAAATAGCGGAATAGTGTGGGGGAAGCAGCGGCGTTAGGGAAAAAAGGCGCGACAGCGGCGCATAAAATGCAAATTTGATGCGATACGCTGCATTAAACATTTGCGCCGCTTTGATTTTTTCATCGCTTTTGCTTTGTATTTAATACACTTTTTATTGTATACAAACGTACATGTGTATGTATGTTAAGTGTGTGTGCATTAGCTTTTTATAGTTAGTGTTATAAGCGCAGGTAAATGAACAGAAGGTGCTGAAGTCACAAATTACTTTATATTTACGAAAATCTCCAAAATTTATTTTTCATCGAATCGATGAATATTTTTATTTTGCGATTAAATAGAATTTTTTTTGTCAAAAATGAGAAATTAATTTTTTTTGCTATTAAAGCATATACAAATTTTCATCCAATCGACGAATATTAATTTTCAATAAAAAATATTATTTTAAATGTAAATCCTTGAACAAACTTTCTCTGTTGTTTGAAAGTATGACTAAATAATCACGGAAATCTCGAAAAATCAATTTTCATCGAATGGATGAATAGTTATATTTCATCTATAAATAACGTAAATTGTTGCACAAACTTTCTTCTGTTCTTTGAAAGTATAACTAAATTTTTGCGGAAATCTCAAAAATCAGTGTTCATCAAATGGATGAATACTTATATTTCTTGTTTAAGTAACGTTTTATGTTTCTTGTTACTGCTTTTTCAACCGCAGCATATGCAATACTCATCTAATCAATGAATTTCAAAATTTCATTTTCTCAAGATGAAATTTTAAATAAGTCAAAGTTTGGGAGCAATGAATATTTTTTGCATAAATATCTCTGCTCTTTGAAAATATAACCTAATAGTAACAAAAATTTTGAAAATTCATTTCCAAATTTAATTCTTCAAAAGTTATAATAATTTTCATCGAATCAATGAATAATTTTATTTCATGTTTGAATACCCCTTTTGTCAAAACAAACTTCTGTAAACTTTTTTGCTTTTATAAATATAAAACTTTCATTCAATCGAGGAATATTTCCATTAGATATTTAAATAATGAATAACGTGAGCTTGATGCCGTACAATAGTATAGTAATATAGTACTTTAAAACCTTTGTATAATTAATTTTTATTTTACTTTTTCAATAATTAAATATTCGTACAATGGATGAATATTTTTTGCTTGTGTTTGGCAAGGTTTGAAGAAAAAATTATCTGCTGCATAACTTTGAGCTTTAACATATGTATGTATGTAAACTTTTGAATAAAAAATATATAAAATAAAATTTCATGGAATTAATGAATATTTTTTAAATAGGAGTATGCATATTTTAAAATCTTCGTCATAATGTAAAATTAACAAAAAATTAGGATAAATGGAATTTTTTTTAACTTCCATCTGCATTATTCATCCAATCGATGAATATTATTTTATTAAGCGCATCATAAAGAAGCTGAACTATGAAGTACAGCTGACAATTCAAAAAATTTTAAATTTCATCGAATTGATGAATACATAATTTTTATGTTAATTCATATAAGTTGCCAATAATGTTGCATTACAGTATCTTTACAAGATATTTCTCGGTCATTATGTTCACATACTTTTTTATTGCCGCACATGTAATGCTTTCTGCCTCGTAGTTATTGTCGACTTTCACACACTACGAATTGGTGTGAGAAAGTGGGCGGTACAAAAGGTGTGGCGCGACCTTACAACGTGCCGCTAACTCTATGAAATTTTTCACAAATAGTATACAGAAACTAGGAACAATCTATTGAAGTCATGAAAATAAAATAGTAAAAGCCCCAAAAGCTTTCAGAACCATAAACTAGGAATAAGAATTAATAAAATT
Organism: Neoceratitis asiatica; assembly: GCA_030068015.2. NCBI lineage: Eukaryota > Metazoa > Arthropoda > Insecta > Diptera > Tephritidae > Neoceratitis > Neoceratitis asiatica. Next base: position 10,658,113 of record CM061525.1, on the reverse strand, counting down.
GAGCAAAACACGCGTGCGTTGGTGTAAAGTGGAGCGCCATATAATGACATTGTTTAGCTGGCGTGCACTGAATTTATTTTTTTACGGTGTTGTTGCTGTTGTTGCACCTCATTGTTGTTATTAAATTTTTTTTTTTTTTTTTTTTGGTAAAAATCAAATTGACTAACCACGCCTCAAGTCATTCGTTCTTTGACAATTAATGGCTAAGACCGACTAGTGTATGAACGCCTTTGCGGGCGGCGCTGATTGAGAGTGACTTCACTTCACGCTTTAGGCTCGAGCCTAGCCTAATTTTTTTTCGAAACAGGCGTTAAAGGTCAAACTGCTTGTTTCTTCATCTTATTCTCTTTCTCGTGAATATTTTTCTAGTTTGTCCATTTACATATATATATATATATATATATATATATATATAGATGCTGTTAGTTTTACTACTACTGTTGTAAAATAATTAGCCATCACTGTTGGTGAAGTTATTAAAGCAATTATTAATATATATTGTGGTATAAATATAGTGCCTATCCAAAGTGTATTTTCCGCAGCTCTTCAAGACTCCTTCTTCAATCAATATTAAAGTAAAAGCTTTCGTTCGAGCTTTTATGACCAAACTATTAAGCTAATAACACTACTACCATTTATTTCATTAGATGAAGCTTTTAAGAGAGTTGATTGCTTACAAAAATCTTTTTTTAAACATCTAAAATAATAATGCAAAATTTTTATTCCATTCTGCATAGAGATTTTCTGAGATATCACTGCTTTAAAAAGAATTGAGTGCTTTAAGCAGTGGTAAAAAAATCTGCATTCTTGGTTTAAAGCTTCTTTAAATATTTGTAACAAGCATAGCAAGCTTTTATCGCAATTGTGATTACTTTAAAGCTTAACTGGTATATTTTTAAAAACATAAAAAAACTTGTCTAGAGCTTTTAGTGAAATCAAGCAAAAGCTTTAAATGTGAAGCATATTTCTTTTAATATGTTTTTTTTTTTCAAATTCATATTTGTAGTTAAAAGAGCTTTCTCGAACTTGCGTAAAGAATACTAAATCTTTCGTTTGAAATTTATTTACCTTTGAAAAGCACTTCCTAAAATCATCATCGTTTTAAATAAATCCTTAAAAAATAATTGGCAAAAAATATTTCTCGATTTAATGGCTTAAATTTTTTTTGAAAAATAGAGCTCGAAATACACTTTTAGAAGCTTAGTGATGAAAGCTCATTCGAACCTTAACCAATATTTTCTTAAAAACAAAAAATTTTGGTATAATATTATATGTTTTTATGTGTTACTTATAAATATTTATCGAAGCATAAATCCTAAGATGATCTTAAAATGAACTTAAATCGAAAGTTTTTTTTGCCGTTAGCTAACAAAGCTCTGTTTAAAAAAAAAAAATAAAAAAATATTTTTTTCCATTGAGAAAGCAAAAGTACATATTCACATGATTCTACTGTTATCAAAGTAAATAATAAACTTCAATTTATTTATTTTGCAAAATTTCATGATTTTTCGAGCTTTCACAGATTTTATGTCATGCAAAATAACGGCATATTATGCAAAAGAAATACCTCGAAACGTTTTTTAACAAAGCTTAGAGTTAAATAAAAGCAATACTGTCACTGAAGTTATAAAAAATGGAAGCTTGCGAAGTTTCAGAAATTTCATTTCATTCTATTATCTGAGAAAATATGTTTGAATGATAAAACAAACTATAGATAGGAGCCTAGAAAACATGTTTTAATAAATTGTCATAGTTTCTATCATAAATCGAACTGACTAGAGCTTTCACCATAAGAGCTTTCGATTTTTCCATAGTACGTCTGTTAATGTTTATTATTTTTAATGTATTTGAGTAGCTTAAAATATGGAAAGAACCAAACTGAGCTTTCACTATAAGAGCTTTCGAAGCTTTCACTTTCAATATATGAAGCTTTCGTTAAATAGCAACAAAATGACAATGCATGTATATATATATGAGACTTGCACCTTAAATGCCAACAAAAAATAGAAAAAATACCTTAGATTATCCACTTTGAACTATTGTGCTTTCCACTTAATGATTAATGTATATAGGTATATATACACATATATATAAAATATTAATACGAACTTTAAGGTAAAACCAGACCTCATCTTCATTTCTGTCACTCAATTCACACATTGAAGTGACGCTGATTGAAATTTAATAAATAAAAGTGACTTCGAGGTGCGCTTCCACCGCTGCCTTGCTTTCATTTCGCTATTTTTCAATGCATCAATGCTTAAATGACGAATGAGTCTTTAATCACAATGCACTCAATGTTGCATGGAATTAGTGAAAGTCAGCATGAAGTGGCCTTTAAATAGCCAACATTTAAATAGCGAGAGAGAGAGAGAGATAGAGAGGGAGAGAGAGAAAGGAGGGGAGGAAGGTGAAGGATAGAGAACATTAACAGGCATATATAAACATATAAGAGTATACACGAAAGTTCCTCTGACAACAACCACCACACATACACACATACAGGTATTTACATTCGCATAAAGCCATCAATTGAATTGAGCTTAATTATGTGTGGCATGACCGCGAAATGTTGCATAATATCAAATTGAAAGTGCATTATATTGATAATGGTGATGAATGTTGCAAAAAAGGAAAAATTTACTTCGTATGTTGCGGTGGCACTTACTGACCGACCACCGACAATTCATAATTAAAGCAGCGTTTGTACGCATTATGACGTTAATTTCCGGCAACTTTTGCCCGATTTACTAGACTTAATTCCAACTATTAATGGCATTAGATTTTTGCATAAATGCAAAGAAATTTTTTTTGCTTATTTAGTGTCAATAATTGAGCGGAAATGGCGATTGTGCTTCCGTTGCAAGTAAACTGGGTTACACACACTTACATACATTAATATATAACTATATATATATAAAGCAGACTTGAAATTTCCTTTAGTTATTTATAGTATATAGTTACTTGCAACAAAAATATTAACTAATTTTTTTCCTCTTCTTCTCTTCTTCTTCTTCTTTTTCTTCTCTTCACAGGTGAGTCATTTGATTTTGAGTTGAGTCATAACTGCGAGATAATTACGTAGAAGTGAGTTTGAAAGAATACTAAATGGC